>JAJALC010002378.1:226749-378329 GCA_022627095.1 Fusarium sp. FIESC RH6
CTGTTCGACTGATAGTTGCTGTTCTTTTCTTTTCCACTTCCCCCGCCATGACCAATGAGAAAATCTTTGCTGTTGTTGGCAAATTTGTCTGAGCGTCGCCAGCCAAAGGAATTTGGCGGGGCTGGCCTGAGACATACATGTGCCAAATACAAGAAAGAAGCCGAAGAGGGAAGAGATAACTACCAAGCAAATAAGCAGCCGTTTTAAAGGTTTAGGATAATACTGATCTCAAGTAGCTTAGAGTATAGCATATTATTTTTACACAATTGTGCTTAAACAAGAACTGCTACTTACATACACAATTACTACCAGCGCTGATAACTGTTAGTAAAAGCTGCCTGTAGCAAATTGCATCTATAACGGTTGTTCTAAAGTTATTATTTTGGAGAAGAAAAAAAAGAAGTCCCCGTTAAATGGATAAGTAATCTAGCTTGTGGTCTTACTTAACTTGATGCTAAGCTGGTCTCAGAAGCAGTATTCTACTATGGGGGGGGGTCGAAGCAGTCAACAGTCACGAATTCCTCGAAGAGGTAGAGAAATGCATTAAAGATGATAAAGTCAAGACTTTACTTCGGGGTACAAGGGACCTGTTTTTAAAAGATGATGGTGGCAAGATAAAAACAATGGATGTCTGGGCGGCTACTTTTACTTAATTGATAGGGTCAACTTGATCAGAAGAGTCCCTCGGCTGTCACAATTGAGCCGAATAGATTTTAAACTTGTGAATGCCAGCCGTTTCGAGGACTATTTGACTGATCTCGTCGATTATGAGAAAATCTCAACATGAGCTTCTCTGATGATACGGTACCAGCATTAAATAAGATATTAAAAAAGGAAGAAAATCGAAGTTACCTAAAGGATTAGAGCAAATGAGTTTCTATAGTAGGAAAGTACATATTACTTTGAAAGGATTACTGATACTATTAAAAACATTTACAAGACCTATAAACGTGAGGGGAAGGTCCGTGCAGTTCCAATGGTAGGATATACAGAACAGATATGAACCTTTGGCGAACTCCGTTACCTGCCACACTGTCAGGAAGTAGATGGATGGTTGGAACTACGTTACAGGTGCAAAGACCATGGGACTGTCCTTAGCAAGTACCAAGCCATGCAGGGTAGGTTCTTTGAGTATATGTTCTAGTTGTATTAACGAACGCCCTCGGAAGAAGTGCTCTGTCCTAGATCTAGAGTAGTATCTGCCCTTTTGTAAAAAGCATAGAGGAACGGGAACAGTGGAAAAGCCAAGCTCGATGATAAATGTATCGATTGATTAAAACACTCGCAATTATGTAGGTATAATTGTTTCGTCAGTGTTAACCTGCATACAGTGTGAAAAGTTCGGTCCAGTGTTCGATCAACAGAAACTCCTTGGGGCATTTATTTAAGAGGTCTTCTTCCGCGTTTTATATCTCCTCTTGCTGTGTGGCCGGTACCATAACGAAATGAAGCTATACTGAAGACAAGATGAGTGGTTTGCAGAGACGGTCGGGAGGCTAGGGAGGCGATATTAGCGGGTTGAGCCGAGAAAGGCTAATTACCAATCGCTTAGCGAAGATCATTAACTTGATTGACCGGCCGTTACGTCAGACTGATCTAGTAATGCCGGCATTTTCAGATCGTGATGAGAAGTGGCGAATCTCAAAATCCGATGTAGAAATCAGGTTTAGAAGATGACCATCAGGATTTCCAGTCTATATCACTTTCCCATGTTACGAAACATGGCAATCGCAAATCTCGATCCCCCACTCCGCTTATTCCCCCTCTGCCTAAACAAACAGGGAACAAATGCACTTGTTCCTGACTTGCGACCGGTCTAGACCGATGGAGTAGCAAAGTGGCGAATAATCACATATCAATAAATACCCCTAGTTGGCATCTCTTGGTTATGTTTTTCTTATGCTATTATTACCTCACATTGTTACATCACGATGGCTCCCCCCAGGCTGAGGGCTTTGCAGCCAGCTCAGCCATCGCCTCTACCAACAGCATCGGTATCTTCACCTGCAAGCCAGCCATTGCCTATTGCAGTCCGCAAGGCCGGATACGTTCCCGCATGCGAGCCCTGTCGCAAACGCAAGAAAAAGGTTCGAAATACTAATTTTCTCCCATTTCTCCCTACCTGCGCCGGACAACAAAGGTGCACGACACTCCATTCTTGAACAACGAAACGACGTTGCTGACAGTGTGGGATTCAGTGTGATCGGAGTCGACCCAAATGTTCGAAATGTACTCGACAAGGTTTGGAGTGCACCTATCTTGGTGTAACTACATCATCGATTGAGCAGCACGAAATCCTGGCATATGTGAATAGCGACCCATCTGTCATTGTCGATCAATTGGCAAATCTTCCGTATTTCCAAGCTTTGGAGCTTTTCAATATGCTTCGTGAAATACCTAAAGCCAGTGAGACGTCGGCTACATCAGACGCTGATATTCCCTCCGACCCTTGGCCATCTTCACAGCCCCAAGACCTCATCAAAAGCCTCTTACCGTCAAATTCCCTGGATCAAGAGCTTGTGATCCGACACCCCATCGCTTACCCGGCCTTGCAGTTCTTGGCCGTCAGTGACCTTCCTATCGAAGAGCTGACTTCTCGGAAGCCTGGAATGACTGCCACGCATGTCTTGCGTGATACAGCTTCTCCTGCACTGGCTGACATGATGCAAACTGACGACGAAGAAGCAGAAGGGGATACTCTTTTTGAGTTTTGCAAAAGGCTACCGCATTTGACGCAATTGCAAATCGACTACCTGCAAAAGATCAACCTAGCATTGTGGATGGATTTGCCTATTCCGAATCAAACTGCTGTTCGAGCTATTGCTCTCTACCTCAACAATGACTATCCTGTTCTCCCACTGTTTCACGCAGATTTATTTCTTCGAGACCTCTGTCAGAAGCAACCCTATTTTTGCTCACCATTGTTGATATCGGCTTTGTTGGCTTGGGCATGTGTAAGCATTTCAATCGATAAAATGATACTTCCGACGCTAACTTGAGCTTTCGCAGCAAGCATGTTCCTGTATTGATCCAGAAACTGTTTCTTGGAGTACTCTTTTTTTTACCGATGCTGAAAAGCGATGGGGTCAGCTCAATCGTGAGGAATCCATCACAATCTGCAGCCTCTCTGCCCTGCAATTCATGTGTATGACAGCCATAACACATGGGCGAGATGACCTGGGATTACACTACTTAAGAAAAGGTCTTGAGCTTGGTCAGAAAATGGGTATCGTGAATGCCGAGCCAGGAACTCATGCGCACTGGCTTACTGGCTATCCTGACTGGGTGAGGGCCACTTCGTATTCCGCATGGGGTGCTTACAGCCTAGCGTCGTAAGTGATTCTTTTCTGTTACAGCTTGGATCTAATATGTCGTCAGTATTATCTCACTCCATTTCCATATGGTGGAAGTTGAGACAGCGCCCGGCATTCCCATGCCAAGAGATGTTAATGATATTACGTGCGTCCAAAAGGACAAGCTGCATATCTCGCATGTCGGTGACGAAGTTTTCCAGGCTAGCTGCAGACTGTGGAAAATATTTGCTGCTATAGCTAAGAGATACTACAAGGAAGGTGATGCGTCCGACCAAACCGGCGCTGTGGAGTTTACCGAGGAAATATATCAGCAACTCCTTGCTTGGGCAGATGAACTACCTCTAGAACTGGTCAGGCGACCAGGTAGTTGCCATAGTGTGCTTATGCTACAGTAAGTCCCAGATGAGAAAATCTGCATCTGGGTTGACTAATATTTTTGCTAGCATTTACCTCCACGCAGTTATGGCCGACCTTTTCCGTCCATTGGTCCAAGGTGGTCTATCTTCTGCCCCGCTGCGCACGTTCAAGACGAACAATGCGACTCCACAGACCGCGTACCATGCCTCCATTGGGCAAATGAAGCGGCTTCTGCTCTCGCATCGTTCAGACATGGGACCAGAAGTACTGTCAATATTCTGGCAGACTTGTGTGATATATGTTGCAAACGCAGTCATTCACAGCGGAGATGATCAACAGGAGAGACAGTTTTATGTTAATCTCTGTCTGACTGGATTGCACGAGCTCTACCTGTCTTACCGTGTTTCTGGTGTAATTGTCAAGGCAATCGCGGGAATGGCAATTAGAAATGGAGTTCTGGAAAAGAATCAGGCTGTTCACATCCGTCACCGACTGGGTGAGACTGCAAAGCGCTTTGAGACGGACACTCACGTAGTGGGGAGTAGTTGGGCTGTTGATTTGGACCTTGCGGTGACAGATTTTGCGGGCGCACGGGGAGGCAAACTTGCGCAGGACTTTGATTGCATCGGTGGAGCCGAAAACGTCGAGTAATTTCATTTTTGCTGTGGCATTATTGTCTATCTACCAGAGATAACTCAAGTATGAGAATAATATAGTAAACAAGTCGTATATCATTAAAAAAAAGAAATCCAAGGCCAACTCCTGCTAATATACGTGTGTGTGAAGAAACCCCAATTAATCGGATGCATGCGTATATTATAAACATGAAGAAAATGGCGGGCGTAAGCGGTGGAAGGTAGGTGGCATGTCTCAGCATGGCCAACTGAATCTGGTGGAAACAGAAGAGCTTTTGAACCTGGAATTCTTACGTCTGGCTCGTCTTGACTCCACCAAGCTGCAGAAATTACAGAGGCGTGGGCAGCCAGGTGACATGCGTCGCCAGCGAGGTGTCTCAGTCACTCCGCATCTGTAACATCGCTTGGGAGATGCTGTGTTTGACAAAGGGGGCTTTGAGCGGTTCGGTTGGGTATCGGCCTTTTTCGTTGATGGTTCATGAGACGCGCAGCCCACCATCTCCTCGAGAGATTGCGAAATATTGCCGGCGAGTGCTGCCATAGCTGATAGATGACAGGAGTCGGTAGTTGGGTTGTTGTTCAGGAATTGGGATACATCCTGGAATTCGGCGAGCTTTTGTAGTGTATAGGCATCTTGGAGTACCTGGTAGAGTGTTAGAACTAGATGCCAGATGGAGCCGGTGCTGTTTGTTGACATACCGCCCTCAACTTGATGGTTTGCTTAGTGCTGCTGCCACAGCTGGCGCCTGGTCGCTGGAAAAAATTACTGGACTCGGACTGAGCCAGATCATGTTGAGACGGGGAAAGCATGGAGTGAGTGGGGGATGAGATGGACAGAACCGAATGTACTGTTGATGGCTCGTTGAAAGGTAAAGACAGCAAATTTGTAGATCTGTTAAATATAGGAATTGAATTCAGTATGGAATTTACCATGCCTTATTAAAACAATCGGATCTTGAAAACAGCTGGGATTTTGCTGTTTCCCACTGTGATGTCATAATGAAGCTAAATGTATGTAAAGGCTTATCCGTGAGCCAATTGAAATCTGGCGGCTACCCGCCCGGAAGAGGGAAGCGGTGATTGGAGGAACAAATGCCCCATGCGATGCGCTCAGGGCTCAGGGTCCAGGGTCCACACAGTTAGAGCTTTTAGGGGACCTACTACGTAGTAGGGGTTCGATAGTCATCTGGCGGACCATCTCCGCCAAATTCGCTCTTGTGATTGGTCAAAGACTGCATCACCGAAGTCCTTCGGTCTCTCAGACGAATGCGACTGTCTCTTCTCGAGACAACAAAACATCGCGAGTAAAGTTTAACCCACCTGGGTAAACCCTTTCTAGCTCGCATGTTGTGACTGACATCACAACAGAGTCACATATTCATCCAGCACATGCAATTGAGTTCAGTAGATCAGTGCATGTGATCGATAGTTGACCGTATTGCATTACCATCAACAATCAAGCTGGGTGATGTTTTGACCACGGCACCCTTGATTATTAAACCGCGCTGGGCCGCGTATCTAAACTACAGTACGTAGGCATCAGGCACAGTGAGCAGGGATCCTACCACTGCAACGCATCTGCTACAGGCAATTTAAACAATATTACCTTGACATGTTGCCCTTGGGTAGTTTGTAGTGAGAACCGAGATGTGGAATGGTTTTAACCTTGTTATCCAGTGTTTAGTTTACTATCCTTACCCTCGTTACATCCTTAAACTCTTGTACTTACAGAAGAAAAGAAGAAAAGGTGAATCAACACCTGCACCCTATTTGTGGGTAACCCCCCATGCTAGATTACCCCTCAGCGGAGCAGGGTCCTCATTATTTTTCAGGGTCCTCTTTCCCTGTCAGGGGATACGATTGTTAAGAATTTTGTCTGAGGGTTACAGGATTTCACAGAGCTCCACCAATCAGTCAGTTTAATAACTCCGACGTGTTATTCTATGCTCCAGATAGTAAAAGCCCGAATAATACTAAGCAGGTTGAAAAGGGTCAAGCGGTATAACACGAATGGTAATGTGCGCTCGGCTCTATTGGGTGATATTCTTATCTCCAGTCCTTTGTGATTTTCGTCGGCCGTAGATAGCCCCACAGTAAAGAATGCAAACGGTATTATCTTGCGGCAAGTGCTTACATTTGACGGTTGAAGGTTAAGGTTCTTGACAGCGGTATGAACGCTGTGGCAAAGGTACAGACTCAGTCCCCAGGCCCAGGAGCTTGAATTGACACCTTGGGTACTGTATAGCAATTTGCCACCTTTGAAGACTTATTCTTGGCAAGTAGACGAATTGCACAGCACCATCTGTGTACCGCGGCATATACATACGTGCGGAATGGCTGAACGACGACCCCTGAGGGGCTGAACCTGCCTGTTTCTCTCTAATTTTGCCCAATGGCGTTACCGGTATGGGCGGCATGTCAATCACTGTGGGCGCTCCACTTGGGTCTGCCAGAGCTGTCTTCTTAAAACAGTGTCACGCAAGCTTCGGGACAGTTTGTCAGACGCCAGACCGACCCAGGCTCAATACCGTACGATTTGTGGAGTGGCATGGTAAACCCCAGAGGCCCAGACCAAACAAGCATCAAGGTCCAAGCCACGACTACAGTACCATGCCACACTGTTGAAAGTTTGTGGCGACCAATCGGAGCTGTATAACCCTTTCTTGTCCAATCGTTAACTGTATAGTACCATGCGGGCCATGCTTTATGCCGCCGCTATCTCCGAGAGTTCTCTCTCTTCCTCTATTTTTTTTTTTTTTTTGTTACTTGGGCTACTTTGACAGTGCGGAGCGGATTGTCCGCATCCGCCACATTGCCTAACCCTTGTTAGTCTTCCTGTTAGCTGCCGCTCCCCTTTAACAGCTAGCTAGCTATTCAACGGTTGTTGACTGAATTCGGTCGCTTTCATTTCTCTCATTCTGTCGTCCGTGACCTGCGACCAACCCACCCGCCGTCCCATCTAGTGGGGGATCTTCCCTGTCGTGAATGCTTGCCATTTGCATTTGCATCTGCATTCCCTAATTGTGTTTTATCATTTCCATTGTTCGACTCGCCGATCGCCATGGGGCCAACTCGTAGGCAGATCGAGCTTGCTCGCGAGAGGGAGACTTTCAGGTTTGTCACACTGCCACCTCTGATCAATCACAAAATAAAGCTAACTATCGCTGCTTCCTTACTATAGATACGATCCGACACTCATATCGAGCTCAAGACTCAACTCGCCGACAAACCTCATTCCCTCCAACGAACTCACCACCTCATCCGACGCGACCTTGACGGCATTCTGCCAGCTCGCAGCCTTACGCCTACATACCTCCAGATCTCTCATTTCCCTCTTCGATCGCTCCAGTCAGTTCGTCGTCGCCGAAGCTCTACAGAATACTCCTATACAGCCCACGTGCAGAACAAAAGGCGCTGATCAAGGCCTTTGGCTTTGTGGAACCCATTTCCCCCGTTCATTTGGAGTCTGTGAACGCACCATCATTTCTTCCGACCTCGAATCATTAAAAAACATTGGTTCAGCACCTTCGTTGACGATTATAAATGATCTTAACGATGACAAAATACTATGTGGTCGATCATACTGCCTCGGCTGGCCGCATCATCGCTTCTATGCTGGTGCACCACTTGTGACCCCTCGCGGCATTGTCATTGGCGTCCTGTGTGTATTTGACCCAAAACCTCGATCAGGCTTGGACGAAACATCAGAAAATATTCTGCGCGATGTGGCTCAATCCGTCGTATCCCATCTCGAGGAAAGACGTGTTAGTGAGCGTTATCGCCAAGCAGATCGCGTCACTCGTGGCATTCGAAGATTCTTTCACGGGCGCAACACAAAGACGGACATGAGGAACGACAGACTACTTGCATTAGAACCGCGGTTACGCACACCGGGATCCGATTTCAGTCCGCAATTCCATTACTCTAGTGGTAACAGACATAGAGGGGACCGTCTGGTCGGCACTTGCGCAACTGCAGCCGATATCATGAGGGACGCGTTGGAGGTCGAGGGTCTTTTGTTACTCGATGCATCATCGTCACATCTCAGTCCCGGGACAGACAGTGGTCCCAATCCTCCAAATGAGGCTGACAGCCCATGCCCAATACTCGGCTCGTCAGCGACAGACGATGCTAACCAAGGTGGAGATTCATATTTTGGCCACTCCAGCCTGTACGCCTCAACACTCAAAAAGTTCTTGCGTTATTACCCCCGAGGCACGATATGGAATTTCGACAACTCTGAGATTGACGACAGCGACATCTTGAGCGACGATAGCTCCTCGGATACCTCAGGTCATGGCATCGTTTTCGAAGGGATTGACGAGGTCCCGCCGGATACTCTCCCCGACTTGACGTTTACTCCTGGTCAGCTGGAAACAAGGCAAGAACTTCGAAGAGCAGTCTTTGGGCTTCTCCCAGGTGCTACGAGCGTTGCGTTCTTCCCCCTATGGAATGCCCAAAAGCGTCGCTGGTTCGCTGGTGGATTTGCCTATAGCAACAAGCCGAGTCGGGTGTTTTCACCGAAGAGGGAGCTCAGCTATCTACGAGCTCTTGGTAGCGTCCTAATGGCCGAGGTATCGTTCATCAAGGAGCGCGAGGTGGAACTGTCCAAACTAGATGTGCTGGATTCTATATCCCATGAACTCCGCTCACCGCTGCATGGCATCTTCTTTGGCGCCGGTATCCTCCGCAGCAAAGACCTTAGCGCTTCCCAGGAAGATGCCCTCCTCTCAATGGAAGCGTGTAGTCGCACTCTGCTCGATACAATTGATCAGATTCTGGACTGGAGTAAAATCAATCATTTTACTTCGTCACTTACTAGTAGCCCTGAGTATACATATACCAAAGTTGATAACCGCGCCCAGCGCATTTCTCGCAACAACAGTGTCGAAGCCGGTATGATGAGCATCGCATCAGATGTTGACCTCCCTCGTCTCGTGGAGGATGTCGTTGAAAGTATCCATGTCGGTCACGAGTTCCAGAAGCTATCGTTTGGCCAAACTGAGCAAGCCACCTCAACCGAGGATCCTGTCAGGTTTGGGGTTCACTTTGAGCACGAAGAGAACTGGAGATTCCATGTTCAACCTGGTGCAATCCGACGAATCGTCATGAATGTTGTCGGAAATGCCCTCAGGTTTACTTCGAGTGGTTCGGTGTATATCAAGATGGAACAATCGGCCACCGACGATCCTATGGTACGCCTTGTGAGACTCATTATTGCCGACACTGGATGTGGTATGACTCGCGACTTTCTCACAAATGATCTTTTTAGCCCTTTTACCCAGCAGAATATGATGAACGCCGGAACCGGACTCGGATTGAGCATTGTCAGACGAATCACTCAAGCTCTTGGTGGGACAGTTGATGTCCGCAGTGCAGTCTCTGTCGGAACCACAGTACGAATCAGTCTGCCCTTGAAGCTCAGCGAACAAACCCCCGACGATATTACCGAATCTACTTCCGATGAAAACTTGACCGAAGACCTCGTGGGCTGTTGTGCCTCCGTGATAGGTCTTAATGATGAGGCCGAAAAAAGTCTTGAAAGCCCTTACCTTGAAAGGCCAGTGAGCGAGAAGGATCATATTGTATCAGTGTGTCAAGACTGGCTAGGGATGCAGGTCGTCCAACCGTTTGACACACATATGACTCCTCATGCTGTGCTGTGCGATGACCTCTCAATGGATGAGGCCAAGATAGTCACACAAGGCGACGGATCCACGCCGATAGTCGTCATCTGTCCAAACGCGATCTTGGCTCGCAAGGGGGAAAAAGCCCTGTCCAGCCGTGGTGCAGAATACGGGCAGCCCATTTACTTCACACATCAACCGTAAGCAGTCTTACACTTGCATGTACATCGTGAAACTAATATCATATAGCATTGGCCCACGGAAAATAGCCAGGATCTTGTCAAAGGCCATTAAACGTGGATCAATCTCATGGCGACTCCCTCTCATCAGAGCATCTTCCAGCCAGGAAGACCACAGCCACATAATACCCACAGCACAAAAGGGTCCCCCAACACCCCCTCATCTTGAACCTGAAAACAACTCTCTAATGCCCGATCCATTCGACCACGCGGTCGCACAACATCTGCCTCGCTCTCCTCTCATCACACCATCGGAGGGGCCAGATCCCATTTGCAACGATGAACCCACCCGAAACACATTTCTTTTAGTAGACGATAACCCGATCAACCTGAAGATGCTTATAATGTTTATGAAAAAACTGAAGTTGGAGTATACTACTGCCACTGACGGAAAACAGGCAGTGGAAAAGTATACAACGAGTCCGAGAAGTTTCAGATGCATTTTTATGGATATTTCTATGCCTGTTATGAATGGCTTCGAAGCAACACGAGCAATACGTGCTTCTGAAGTAGATGAGTCTATACCTAGGTGCAGTATCTTTGCTCTAACGGGTCTAGCATCGAAGGATGCACAGCAAGAGGCTTTACTAAGTGGCATTGACCTGTTCTTAACAAAGCCTATCCAGTTAGCTGAGATTAAAAATATTTTAGAGTTGAAAGGGCTATTATAAACAGGGATGTTCTAGGACTATTTCCTTGTTATCAATACTAGCTATCCTCACCTATTGTTGGTGCACTAGGGATTTACACGCCTACAGACAGTGCCCTAGGAGAATCCTAGGAAAGTAGATACTCTTTGTCAATCGAAAGTGTATATTTGGGACTTGCACTTAACCACTGATGCATCTGCCCCCACCCACAGCCTCGCTGTGTCGGTACAGGCGGCACTCCCCCGGGTTCTTTGCTTGTGTCTGCTAATCGTCTATAACAAAATTACTTTGACGCTTTAGCCTTGTATAGCCCTTTTTAATGCCAGCCTCTTTATTTGGTTGGGGCTCTAGAATTGGAAATGGTGCAACGTTTTGTTCGATTTCGAAGCGACGCGCTGAAAGTTCGGAATCAACCCGTGTCACCGACTCACTGCTAGCAAGTCCTATGCAGGCACCATTCCGACATGATGCGTGGTCAGCCATGTCGCCACCGCGCCCATTATCTTCCGAGATAGACGTTTCGACTTGGCCTTCCTCGACACAGGCATGGTCGTAGTTGCTTTGTAAGAGACCACCTTCAAAGGGATCTGAATGTATCATATCCACTACTACCGAACTGGTTTCATCAACGGGCGAGCCACGGGATCCAGAAAGAGACGGTACCCTCCGAGAGCCATTATCACAGTAGCGCGTTGCATCTGTATCCCCAACCGCATCCCGCCGTTTGTGTCGCTCCTCCCTAATGTTGTCCTGAACTCTTTTCACCATGCCGTGCTCACCACGACAACAACAACCATCCTGGGCGGGAGTACTCTCGGTAGTTCGCGATGAAGAGTGTCGGGGCGTTGCAGTATGGTTGGGTGGATGAAACACGAGATCATTGCACTGGGGACCTCGCAGAATATCAACAACTGCATGTGCGATCTGCTGTATCGAGTGAGGAGAAAGAGTAGTCTGATGTACACTATGTGTCTTGTCGTTCATATGACTACAGTGCCGAGCCCTTCTTCTGCGTTCTAGGCTTGCATCACTGCAGGGCTCATGCCAGCCCGGATTTCGTGGAAGTTGTGGGTGTGGAACTCCCTCATGTTTGCCATCAGATTGAAAGCTGAGCGAATTTGGAAATGTTTCAGAAACACATTCGAGGGTCTGTTCGCAATGACCTTCCCTAGGAGATAAGGTATATTCCTCTGGCTTGTTGGGCGGGGTGGCAAAGGATCGGCCAGCTAAGTCGCTATGTCTGGGCCGAGGTGGCTGTTCACTGCAATCCATCCGGGTATCCTCAATAGCGTAGATATCAGAGCCTCGATGATCGCTCTTTCTCCGGTCATTGGACCTGTGAAGGTCAGTTTGATTAGGGCTAGATGCGCCAATCCCGAGCCTTTCTCTGGTGGTTTCCATAAGATTGTCGAACTCCTCGGCCATCCTCGTTTTTATCAACACCCGAAGGTCCTCTTCCACTCGATCCCTTACTCGCTTTTCTTTCTCCTCTGCTTGCCTGTCTGCCTCCAACCTGATCTTGATTGCAGATTCTATGCGTTGTGCTTGTTCTGCCTCCCGACGAATGATAGCCGCTTCGATCTCGCGGTCAGCGTCCAGTCTTTCGCGGACAGCCTTCTCCGCTTCAAGTCTCTCTTGTTCGAATTCTTTTTTCGCCTCTTCTCGTACAGTCTTAATCTCATCTGACAGCATCTTCCAAAGTTCTTTGGCGTGTTCCTGATCCAGCGCATCTTTCTCTCCTCGCTGCCGAGCCGATTGGAGGCCCTCGGTATCATCCTCTATCTCTGATGGAATAGGAGAATAGTCATCCCGAAAACGGGGCGGTCCGGGTGATAGGGAGTACGTTGGCGATGGACAATAGTCCCAAGGCTCTGTGAAATGTCTATTACTTCCAGTTGTATGATGATGCTTTGAAGGTTGACGAAAGTGGCGATGCGGCTGGGGCTGGGGGCCACTATCACGATGCTGAGGCGACCCTGGGTCGGGTGATGAGGCTTTCGGTCTGCTCATGTCTGGTACTGACGGATATTGAACGCGAGCAGTGGATTTGAATTTAGTGGATGAAGAGCGGTTTGATGCTTGGTGGTTCTTAGATTCCTCTTTTTGTCTACTTGAACCTGTAATCTCTTGCTTTTGCACCAAGTGCTGGCCGAAGTTACTTGAACTTCGGGACAGCTGTGGTGGGGAAACGGATTGAAACCTCTCTTTCGCTATGTTTCGTGCTGGAGGCGGTGGGGAAGAATATTTTCGCGCGCGCGGGTACCTGAAAGGTTTCGGATTATTGATCTCGTCACCCGAGATATCGCCATCTTCGAAAGCAACAATGCAGGATGCATTTTGTCGGTTGAAGACATAGGTTGCTGATGAATCTGAATATCTCGAACTGCTGACTGACTCCTCTTCTAGCGCACGATCAGACATCATTGTGGCTGTGGCCTTTGAAAGATCGTCTAAGTGGCTGCGCTATGGAACGGACCACTTTTGTGAGGACCATGTAGGAAATACAGACGAAGATGAATGGAAAGCTCGTGGTACGCGTTCCGTGGTGATGGAGCGTCAATGAATTACCCAAGGCTCGGAAGCTTCCCCACCAGCGTTCACAGGGTATCCTTTGATTTGGAGTTGTGTTGGTAAGCAAATCCAAGAATATGCCTTGGCGTTGTCCGGCATTGGCAGGCATTGGCTAAGAACACTTCTACTGGTGACAGTGGCGGCGGCCTATTGAGTTAATGTGGCAGTAGATCAGCGGGCTGTGATGGTAATGTCCGCAACTGTCCTATCATTTTGACTGATCGGCGGTCAATTTTCCTGACTGGGAGTCGACTCCTGGAAAGCCAAGCCAAGGGAACTGCGCTGATGGTGTGGTGCTCAGCCTGATTTCGCCCAGCCACTGGACGGTGGTTGGGAAAGATCAAGAGCAGGGAGGAGAAAAAGGTGCACGAGGAATCACTTTGAACTCAGTTCCAAAGTGGCATGACGCGTAAAGAAGAATTTTCATTTCCACCATGAGTCGACCACCTTCCCAGCAAGGCGCGCCCCGTACAGCGGCGGAGAACAGAGGAGCAGGTAATCAGTTTCTCGCTGATGGCCACGGTGATCAGAACGTTGCCAGTAGCGGGGGGAGCCTTTATAACGACCACCGCCAATGGAATAATGTTTGTAAGTTGTTTGTTGGCAAGACTTTTGAGAGCTAACTAAGCCACCTCCATCACAGTCAACATAGCGGATATTGAACGAGGTATGCCGTCTATGCGACGAGCCTTTTCGCACATTGACAGGCACGAAATCTACAACAATGGTAATCGTTAATCTAGAGATCGGATTGGCACCCCATTTGCTAACGGTGAGCGAAAGCATCTGTTATTATGGAATGGCTCGCGCGTCAACCGTATTGTCCTTTGGTAGACCACCGAGTCCGACAGAGAGAGCTTCTTAACCAGACTACACCGAACACAGGAAAGTGGTTTCTGCAGACAAACGACGTCCTAGCATGGCAGACCGAGGAGGTTGAGACCCGTAAATTGTCCATCCAAGGGCATTGTGAGTAAATTGCTTTCCAAAGGACCTGGGCTTGCCTGATACTGACTTGACTGATGTATAGTGGGGTCTGGAAAGTCAATACTACTGTACTAAAGTCTCAAACATGACATGTCCTTGTTGCTAACGCTTGTAGGTCCGGTATCATACAATCAGTTGAGTACAAAGTGTCAGGGATGGTTGACATGGCTTGCGTCTACTTCTATTTCGAAGAAGGAGACGTTGACCAGAAACCCGTTACCACATTATGGGCTTCCTTACTACTGCAGCTCTTACAGCAAAGTGCACCAAATTCCATTGTAAAGGACTTGCAAGAGATGTTCGATAGATCGTTGCAAGGCACTAATCCTATTAGACCGTTCGAGTACTTCAGTCTCTTCAAAGCACAGGCGGCATGCTTTAGAGTAGTATATATCATCATCGATGGCCTGGATAACTGCAAGGGTTACGATGATGGCAAGGTCCAACAAAGCCTGTTTCAGACGTTCCACCAACTGTCCAGCAGCGTCCGTATACTATTCAGCTCACGACACGAGGCGCTAGCGCGATATCTCGGTTTCAAGAAAGTTCTGCGGATCAAACCGTGCAAGCACGATGTCGAGACGTACGCAAAGGCACGAATCAAGAATAATGAGCATCTGCACCGATTACTGTCAAGGGAGGAAGATGAAGCCCTTGTTGTGGATAAGATAACAAATCAGACTATCTCAAGTCAAATGTGCGCGGGACTTCAAAAAATGTGTAGTATCAGCTAACAGGGAGTAGGTTCCTGCTGGCCAGGTTGCATCTCGATAAGCTTGGCTCTAGCATTCTTTTACCTGACCTTAGGAAGGATCTCGACCAGCTACCCATGGACCTAGCTCACATATTTGAGACGTCCCTGCGAAGAATATCTAAAGACTGTGCCTCGGAAGGCAATGGAATTGCCCAGCACGTTTTAAATTGCATCATCCACAGCAAGGAAGATCTGACCATCGATCAAGTCTGTGAGAGCTTTGCTCTATCCATGAACGATGAAAAGTCTTACCAAGATTGGCGCCCGATTCATGACTCGGTACTATCTGTCTGTGCTGGGTTGGTTGTCCTGGACTCCAATAACATGACTCTTCGCCTTGTCCATGAGTCTGCTCGAAAGGCCATTATCAACTATGGAATTACATCGACGAACGCCAGTCCCGGAATGGCTAAGATCTGTTTGACCTGTCTGTTGTCAGGCAAAGACGACAGTCCTTTATTGGCATACTCGGCCACTCATTGGACTTCTCATCTCCAGGGAATTGACTTGTCAGATGACAAGGAATTGCGCGATCTAGTAAAAGCTTTTCTCGTCAGTAGCGCCAGGCTGATCAGGGCTTTTAATCATATGAGTATCCGCCAGAAGGGATTCGAGCAAGATTTCAATGGGATGACCGGCTTGCACGCGGTAGCATATCTGAACTTACCTGTCTGGATTGCGCCTTTAGTAAGATATGGCATCAAAATCGATGCTAGATGCGGTGACGGCCAGACCGCCCTACATTGGGCAGTGTACTCTGGAAGAAGACGTGTCGTGCGACATCTACTTCACTTCCGGGCAGATCCCAACGCCAAAGACTGCTCCAAAGACACCCCGCTACACAAGCTTCTTTCAAGCCCGTCTTCCGAGGGTTTAGATTTAGCTGAAACGCTAATAAAGGCGGGTGCAAACGTTTGCATTGCAAATATCAAAGGCATAACGCCTTTATCATCGGCTATTCGGTATGGGCCAACTTCTGCCGCCAGGCTATTTATTTTAAGCCGTAAAGACATCGACGAAGAGATTGAGCCTGGCTGGACATCGTTAAGAGAAGTATTTGACCATGCCAGCGGAAGAATACAACAGCTGGGAAGCTTTACCAGCAACGATGGATCCCTGAAGTCTGTCAAACACGCCGTCAAGGACCATCTGAATTACCTGATAGATACTCATTTGGAACACAATGTCACCTTAAATCGACCTACAACATCAGGGTGGCTGGCGCTTTCCCGTGCTGCTAAAAGCGGAAGCGTTAGTATCTTGAAGAAACTGCTGGAACACAAATGGGACCCAGCAGACTCTAACCTCAAAGATCCTGAACTAGGAAAATCGCCCCTACATTGGGCGCTCGAATATGGTCACGCCAGGGCGGCCCGTATACTCGTCAAACATGGAGCGGAAATTAATGAGACAAATGATGACGGTTGGAAGCCAATAACTGAAGTCACAAAGGCAAGACGTTACGACATGGTTCAGTTTCTTATTATGCGGGGGGCCGATGTAGATGCCACGGATAAAGAGGGCGTCTCTCCTTTGATGCACGCAGTCGAGATGGGCGACAAAAATATCACTTGGCTCTTGGTAGTAAACGGGGCTAATGTGAACCTTCAGACCAGTGAAGAGGTCCATGCCATTGGAATCGCTATTGCCAATGAAGATTTATCCTTGGCTTCACTACTATGCGAACATGGCGCGAATCTGGAGGTAGTGGATAGGAACGGGATGAGCCTGCTTCACCATGCCGCTGGTAATGGAGAACTAGAAATTGTTATTTTCCTTTTGGAAAGAGGTTCAACAATCAGCGTCAAAGACAATCAAGGCCTCACTCCTCTACACCATGCAGTCATCAGTGGCTCAGATGATATAATAACTGCCTTACTATTCCATGAAGTGTCCAATACCAGGATATTCCTGCTGCAGAGGCTTCTGTCCCGTGCCAATGCTGTCAAATATCTTGAAGGGGATGGTTGCACAGGATTCCACAGTGTTACAGCCGATGAATTTGCGGCGGGTGTTGCAGTGGGAGTTCTTTCGTTTGCAAAACAGACTGACGTTATTAACGAGGGAGATGACATGGGATTCACAGCTGTACATCACGCCGTTAGCAGTAACCAGATCAATTCCCTTCTTGCCCTATTTAATGGCAAGCCCGATCTGGACATCCTGGACCACCGAGGATATACGCCTTTGATGCTGGCTGTTTACCTTGACAGGCCTGAAGCTGCGAGACTACTACTCCACGAAGGAGCTGATGTCTATAAGAGAAATAGCCAACAGGTGTCTGCAGCGGATCTAGAAGAGAGGAAGAAAGATCAAAGGACGCCGTCAAGAACACAGACATACATCGCACAGGCTATGCGAGATCATGTAGCATAAGGGATCTGTGCCACATTCACTGAGTCGAGTGGATTGGAATAGGGTCTGGACGGGCTAAGATATATACTAGTAGAGTGAATATGATTATTGACAAAGCTAATCTCAATTCTGAGTGAAGTTAAACACACTACCATTCGACGGTCCATTAATCTGAATACCGGTACCTCCAGTAATATTCTGGTTACCCACGCCGTTATACACACAGGATCTCCCAAGCCCACGGTTATTCATAACGACTGGTGCACTTCCTTCATGGTCTCTGGCGTTTCTCATCTCCTCTATTAAATCCCCCATTTGTTCCCTTGTTGAAGACTTGATGACGTGATGGAGCGTGAGAACCTGTACATCTAAAACAATCTCATCCATCAGACGTTTGACCTTGTCGGTCTGCGCTACCGTTCTCATGACTCTCATATATCTCTCTCCTCGGGAGGTGCAAGAAGCCAGTATCATCTTTTGGAAAAGGCTGTGTAGCTCGGCGACTCTGTCACCGGATGCCTTTAATGTTGTGCCTAAAGCTGAAAGGGACTGCTGACATGGCACTGTTTGTTGCAAGCCGTTCTTTGCTAGCTCCAAGCTTTCTTGGATCAGTGGAAGTCGAGACGCTGCAGTGCGGATAGCTGAAGGTAGACCCGAGGCGTCCCCAGCAGCATCACAGATTTTAATTGCCGCATCGATAACTGTGATGATGCCTGTTATCAAACTGAAGACCTCTGTTCCGGACATGGTGGGTATGTAGCGACTAAAAAAGTAAAGATCAAGGTATGATTGCGACGGTCTACCACAACGTAGGTTCGGACATGGGTCAATATGCCTGTAAGACTCGTAGTTGCTTGGGAGACTTTGAAAAGTGCAAAGAGAAAATCACACGGAGGCTGATTGACGTGGCAATAGCTAAGCCTCCACATGCCATATATGTCACCTATCGGTGTGAGAATGGCTTACAGGCATGTGCACACCATTTCCCATGTATCCAGTTACAAATCACAGTTTAGCGCTGGCTATGTCACCCATGCAGCCTCGCCTTATGCAGTTATCAACTTTCAACCTGTCTCCACAGCCCGCTCGCCCGAGCCTGATTGCCAAGTCTCAAGGCATAATTCGAGCTGCAATATTAACTATATTATACTTCCAAGCTGTATTAAAACCACGAGACGTCTAACAGAAATTTGGATCTGTAACTTCTTCCTTCTCTTGTATATTGCACTTTTGCTTGAATATGTCGGAGGCCTCTAGAGTTAGACGTCAGGCCAAAACAAAGCTTGACACGACTGTGGCCACTATCGGTCGTGCAATCAATATTTGTGGCACTACACAGGACGTCTCTCGCTTTCCGGCAGCTCTTGCCGGTGTGGCAAGCACTCTGCCACGTTTCACCAAATTCCTCAGTGCACTTGAAGCAAACCTTCAAGCCTCCACTTCTGATACTCGGGCGGTCGAGGTATACAGGACTATCAAAGATGTTGCCTCAGAGCTTGGGCCTAATGCCGAACGAATAGAGGAACTTTGTCTTATTTTCTCCACCGCCAGAGATTGGAAAGCAGAATATCACCGCGAGGTGATGACAGGCAAGCTATTGGAGCAGGCTCTGAAGGACCTCTTCACCAGCGCAAAGCGTGTTGCCAAGGATACTTATGTGAAGAAAGAGCAAGCGAAACTTTTGCAGAGCCTGCTGGATGAGGCGAACAAGATACCTCTCTCTATGGAACGTCCTTCGAATGGTAATGTCACGTTTTATCAGTATGGGGAGGGCAATCAATTTTCTCATTCAGGAACCGGTAACCAGAACTATTCCACTGGGGGGCAAATGATAACAGGGGAGAATCATCATGCAACATTTACTTATACAGAGGGGCCCCAAAAAGGATGATGGCACCTGGGAAGAACGTCTTAATTGCTTAGTGGTTACTGTTAAAGCATAGCTGCATGCAGTACAATTATGTCTGATTCTGAGATGCATAAAATTGGCTTTATTCTACGTCTTGTATACTTACGCCCAATAACAGGGTATTTATGTATTTCTCTCGACTTGCTTCCGGTATTTTATATGTTCAAGTTTCCGCTCTCTTTACTTTCCACTGTGTTTGACTTTCCATTTACCGAGTTCTTACTGGTCCTAGAGTTGATCAGCGGTCGTGCATGGTTACTTTCTGTTGTGAGATGAACCAATTTGACCTTGTAAGACATCCTTGAGGATTCGTAGGTTTTCTGCAGACTGCAACTGCTGCAACCCGATAAGCGAGGGTCACGGATAAGTCATTCACGCAGGCCGTGTGACATGATCAGTGCAGTTTGTAAAACTGAGATAGGCTAGTTCTTACCAGGCTGGAGGTATGTCGCGAGGTGATTAAGAATTTCGTTGCAGTTGAGTACGCATGCATGGAAGAGACAGGCCAAAGATGCTTTCTTGTTGAAATTTGCACGAAGCGTAATTGACCCTCGTTATCTTGATACATTGAAGATTGAACATCTGTCTGCTTAGTTTCTTGCTGTTATTACAGAGTGGCGACCTCCGGCGATGAACTCGTTCTCTAGACCTTAGAGCCAATCGTGGGGTTTCCTGGACCCATTAGATCTGTTATCGACCTTAGTCACTGCAAACTCTCTTTTTTTTTCAGTTGATCAACTATTTTTGGTCAGCAGCATGTCGACCACCTATTGGGGGTCCCTCCAGGCTGGCATGCTATGACACTGTGTTACGTTTCCACCTTAGATTCAAAAGTAGGTCATGTTAAAACGTTTGTTTCACTAAATATCACGTAGTATATGTGAGGGCGTAAATTTCTTTTTGTTTTAGCGGATACTGTTCACCCTGCCCAGATTGTTGTTCATTTCTGTTTTGTGCAACTTCCATCAAGGCTACTTAGAGACAGAATTACGTCATTGACACCAACTCTTGTCATCGTGAAAACATTCTACTCATCTCACTCATCCCTAACTTTACTCCACTGAGTCAAGGCAGATATCTATCAGCCTCAGACTAGAAGAGCGTTTGAGGTAAAGAAAGATTAACAATGCTATACCTTTTATAATTAAAAGGCCCGCTTTCGCAGGATAAAAACAAGGCGGAGGGCGACATTCGTCATCTGCAGGGGTCATGGAATGTCAGCATTATCACGTGATGGAATCTTCAAAACACGCCGCAAGTTCTCTACAATCCGAAGCCTTTATTCTACTCCTCTTACTACTGAGAAGTTTAGAGCTGGTAGTACAAGATGGCTGAGCGGAGGAGCGCGAGACTCAAAGCCAAGGCTGACAAGCCGGTCCCTACAGAGCTGCCCTCTCAAGAACCTCAGAGAACATCAAAGCGCAAAACTCCGCCTCCCAACAATGATAAGCCTGTCAGCAAAGCGCCCAAGACAAAATCGCAGAGTAAGGAGTCTAAAGACAAGTCAACCAGCCAACAGTCAAAGGCAAAAACCGGACATGAGACGAAAGAGATTAGCAGGCCGCCTGGTCAGGTATCAGCCAATACTTCCAATGGCCCATTCTCATCCTTACCTCGGGAAGTAATGAATCTGGTGTTGGAAAAGGTGAGTTCCAATTCTGACTCCCTGCTTCCAAGGATTCGTTGACAATGGGTCAGATTAAAGACAAGGCGTCTCTAGGAAATCTGGCCAGGACCTGCAAGGCTTTCCACAGCCTCGTTATGCCTCAGCTATACAAGCGCGTCGAAGCAAGCGTAGAGTATCACGCTCACATTGCCAAACTTATTCGGAGCATCGAACCAGCTCTCACAATTGAACAGAGGAAGCAGTTGAGGAAGGAAGGCCAATGCAAGGGACAGCAAGAGACCTTTCCTAAAGTGGATGAGAAGAGGCGGCCTGAGATTGCAAACTTCATTCGGCAAGCTGCTTTTGAGATTGGTGATCCAGGTCAAAAACACAGATTTATTGTTTACCGCTATATCGAAGAGCTCCTGAAAAGCGCGAGTAATCTACAGGTTTTTGCAGCTACGGATTTTACAGAGTAAGAATGTCGATATTCAACCGACTTGGCTATCACCGCTAACGATTAAATAGATCAATGGCAAAGAGCTTGGCTGCCAATAATCACCTTCGGGCTCTTCAACTCAAGATCTCTAGTGAGAAAACGCCAGATTCGATGCCATTAACGACAGTCAAGGGATTGAGACACCTTCATTTGGAAACGTCCCAACTCTATACTACTGAGGACAGTCCTCTTGCACTCATCTGGAATTCACGGTCCACACTCCGGAGCCTGACCCTCGATAAGAGCTGTTTTCAACATTTCTATAAGGACAAAATGGACAGGATAGAAGGGTTAAATGGATCCTCTGAGCGGCAGTACGATTTTACCGCCCTGAAGTCGCTTTCTCTCCAGCGTGTGTCGTGGCTCATGGACGATGATGAGGTCGATGCAGTCACGAGAGCAATTGACTTTACCGCACTGGAAAGTCTCGACCTTAGTCATCAGGGCAAGCAGATGTCATTGTTGTTTCAGCGACTGACAAGTATTTTCTGTTCTACTGAAAGCACCAAAATTAAGGTCCAGAAGCTCTCTTTGAATGTGGGCTACCAAGCATTCACGAATCGAGGCGATCAGACTGCGAAGACCGAGGAGGAGGCGCCCTGCTTGAAACTTATATCTTCTTTCGACACGTTGACTAGTCTCACAGTATATGTCCATTCTGCAGAGTTGCCGAACCCGGTATTGAAAGATGCAATGTTGGAAGGAATCTTGAAGCATAAGAACTTGAGCACTCTGGAGTTCATAAACACGTATAGCATTCGGAAGTGGGATAAGCCATATTTGGATGCTGATACAGTGGCACTTCTTATCGACAATCTGCCAAGGCTGAGGCATTTTAGGTTTCACTCAACAGCGATACACCTGGTAAGATCCAATTCTATGCTCAAGCGAAGAAAGCTGGGCTGCCACTAACACATGGCAGAGTAAAATCGCTAAAGCTCTCTCACGAGGCTGCAACTTGGAGACGATCAGGATGGAGATACCTTCGGCCAGCGAGGGGGAAGCGAAAGAGCTTGGCATCGAGTTCATACATGACCTGGTGTATCCGATCTTGGAAAAGGACTGTGATCGCGACGTGAAAGTCTACCGATGGGAAGACCACAGTAAGATCAATCAGGTGATACTGGACGTCGCGGTATGGGAGATCGGTTCTGAACTTGGACCCTTTAAGAAGGGGATGAAGAAAGCTCAGAAGATCACTTCTTTGTCTGACCCGAGGCGCAAAGTGATGTTTCGAGACGTTACACGTCCGACGTACCTCTGGATGAGGACCCGTTTTGACGATATACGTGGATGGGTGGATGAGGTCGAAAAGGATTTTGCTTAGTAGATGTAGCTCTACATAGGATATTATTTCCTTAGGGCGCTATAAATGTAGATTCGCCCAAAGTCGGATTGCTGAGAGCGTTCTTGGAATATCAGCAATACCAATTGATGATGGTATTAAAACCGATGCTGCAGGACGTTGTTGCTCCAAAAGGTCAACAATAGGTAGTGAAAGCGCATCGAATGAAGTTTATCGACGATGGTGGATGCGCTGGGCGACGTGTATTTAGCCCTTCCTATACTATTTGTACAATATTATCGCTATTGCCAAGTCTACCTCTATTCTATCCTCACTAACAACTCAAAAGCCTCCTCCTTATATTTTGCTTTATTATTATACCCTACCACAGCGTTGTGTGTTATCTGTTGTAGAGGAGATCTCCTGTTGTTCGTTTTATAGCCAGGCGAGCAAGCCAATCGCTCCGATTTGGCTGATCACGAAACCAACCGTCGTCCCAACCTTAATACCGGCGCTAGAGGGGACTGTCGATGGGCTTGAAGAATCGACATCGGTTGATGAGGCTGCTTCCGAGGTTGAGGTGCTATCAACAGTAGCATTCTTGTTCGCTGATGGAGTTGCTTGCGAGGCTGTGCTATCAATAGATGTAACATGGTCTGTTGAAGAGGCTGCTTCGGAGGTTGAAGTGCTATCGGCAGAAGTGACTTCGTCGGTCGAAGAGGTCGTTTCCGAGGTTGGAGTGGCATCGTCCATTGAAGAGGTTGGTTTCACAGTTACCGTCTTGTGAGTCGCTGTGGTGGAGGACTTTTCGCCAGATGAGCAGGTGCCGAAACCACTCTGACAGCTGTTTGAACACACGTTAGCGACCCTCTCAAAGTCAAAGGCGATTCAGCTCTACTCACCCTTCACCGCAGTACGTGTCAACCTTGCCACAGTACCCTTTCGCGGAGCAGCAATTTCCAAACTCACTCCCTTGGCATGTAACATTATTTCCGGAGGAAGTTATACCACAAGATCCTGAAGTGCTGACAAGCTGCCCATCGGACTTTGATGATCCGCATTTACCGAACGAGCTCTGACAGCCCTCATCGCAGTATGCCGAAGTCTTGCCGCAGTAGCCTTTCACCGAACAGCAGTTACCAAATTCAGAGCCAAGGCATGTCGCGTTGATGTCGGAGTTGGAACCACAGTTGCCATCTTCGCTGATCGGGTTGTCCGCGCGCGGCAGGATGAGAGAGGATGAGCTGCGACTAATTAGCGGTGAGTTGGATAGAGATACCAAGACCTTACAAGTCAAACCCGCGGGGAAAAGCGGCCAAAGCCGAAGATGAGATGCACAGAACAGACAGCAGGGAATACTTCATGGTGATAGATTGCTTGTTGGGCGATAGCAAAAGATGGAGAAAAGATCTGTTTATTGTAGCAGGGACCACTGCCTTTATAATTAATAGCTGATCCTTCAAAAACGGCACAGCCCCCTGAATCTAGACCCGCCGTCAATGCAAGGACCAGGGTTTCAGACATCCGGCCTATCATTCTTACAGAAGAAGTGCAGGAAGGCATCATTCCAGCATCCAATTACAATCAGCACTCGAATATCTACCGATAAGTTCGTTCTTCAATAATATCAGAAGAAGCTACCTGCAACTTGTTGAACTTTGTAAAGACGTCAGAAGTCTAAATCGCTGAAATGGCAGAGTGAATCCATTTTAGGCGCTGAGCTAAGAAAAGAAATTAAAGTAAGCGCTAAGGAATTCCACTTTCGCTTGAGGACCAAAGTTCCAAATGTCCCTGTCTCTGGCTCTATTTGTCCCCTACTCTAATCACAAACTTCCAGAGGTTCCTGTAGATCTTTCCCCAAAACAAATTCCCGATGTTAGAGTCTGATTGAAACTTCAATAGATTCAATACTTGCCTAAAGCTAAGCCTCCTGGCTGTCAACTAGATGTATTTACCAGTGCCTACTACGCCTGTTTAACACGGGAGTCCTTCAGGACAGCAATTATTTACTCTTTCTGGGTCAACGTAGGAGCATCTTATCATTGCAAATGAATTGATTGTTATTAATGCCCAAGCCGCTACCTTGACACCCTTGGTTGCATGAGCATGACTAGTATTTTCCGTGCCGTGGTGACGAATGACATACTTCTCAGTGCGTCCAGCTCCGCTACGGACCCAGGCTGATAGCGAATGAATATAACCCGCTTCAACGGCTGACCCACAAATCAGCGCCGGGGTGAATGAGAGGCCAGGGCTGAGGAGTTCATCGAATCTAGCATTTAAACGGAGTGTAGGAACAGAAGCGTTTGTTGTGGTTGAGCTAGTGGTTGGCAGATTGTACATTTACACCCCAAGATCCTATACCGTCGTATGGATAGAGACGCCGAAATATCTTTTCCTAAGATGAAGCGCCTCGAAGCTCTCCCAGACTGATCTCAAAATATCTTGCGAGTTGTTTTAGTAGACATTAGTAGAAATTAATTTATTCTGTTAACAGCTTTCTTACTACATTGTTGCTGATATCTAGCAAAACCTCCATCTAGATAAGAGTAGCCGCCCAAACATCCATCGTTCTAGCCTTCCCACCAGACAACTGCTCATCAGCTCTTAAAACCGCTTCCCTTTGACCCCGCAGTAAGGTTTTGACTTTAGTATCTTTAACAAATTTCTCGACATCTTCAAGAAACTCAGGACTCTTGACACCTCCAACTTCCCACTTGCCGTCTTGCAGTTTCTCGTCGGGTGCAATGGTCGTCTCTTCCTCTACCGTCCACCCAACCTGACAAACAATTCTCTTGATGTCGGTTGGTGTGAGCAGACAACGAATATTCGCCTCGCTTTCCGGATGGTGTGCTGCGAGTGTAGCTTGAGCAAACGCTGCGAGGATATGAGGGACAGCGGCCGGCGAAGAGGCCTGCATTGAATACTCGGCGATGCAGAGCCTATCGACTCGGCCCTTCAATGCCTTAAGCATGCTCGTGAGGGTCTCTTCATTGTCGAGGTACCAGATGCAATGAACTAGGACGGCGCAGTCCCATTTTTTATCGCCTGTCTCTTGCAGAAAGTCCTCGAGTTTTCTCTGCCAGAAAGCAATGCGATCACCCATTTCACCCTTGCTTATATGATCTTGTGCTTGACCGAGTGTGTATGGCGCGCCGTAGTCAAGAGGTGCGGGGTCAAGCGCGTCGACATGGCCCAACGGTCCCGCAAATGACCCAGGACAACGGTGCATGTTCCTTGACCACAGCCAACCTCAAGGATGTTGGACGAAGTAGGTATTTTCAAAAAGTTGAGAATATTGAGACGATGAGTTGCTTGGTCAATCTCGATTGGAAGTGTCTCTGGAGTGTTTATATTGTAAGCTGCAATTGTCGGGGCAATTGATAAGGGCATTGGCTGCCACTCTTTGTTAGAGGCCGAACTCATCGTATCAATTGAATGAAGGATACTTCAAAGAAGAGTGTTGAGACTACGGGAAAGACTCTATGATATAGCTGTGCGATAAGAAACCGTTGTCTGATCCAATCACCAGGATAGGAAGGTCATTGATACTGCGCCTTTGTGGGTCATGCTGACGCCGTTCAAGCGAGTGCGATTATACCATTTCGTGCTGTTGATACGACTGAGTCACTGTGCATGAATTACAGCTTATTCCCGACAGAGTACCAGATTAGGGATCGTCATGAACGTAAGAGAGTTATGCATTTATCAGAAACCACGTTACCAATTTGACATGTCTCTCCATAATTGGCCCAATATGGTCTGTGCAACTGACAACTCACCAATGGACAACACGATATTGTGGAGGCCAAGTCCTTCACCGACCCAGCTAAAACGTCAACAGCTCAGCCCAGCAAGGACATTCAATCTCTTTCCCAAAACACTCCTTCTTCAAATATGGGCACCAAAACAAGAACATGGGACATTCGCTCTGCTTTGGTAAACTCGGTCATTAGTACTCAACTCGAAGCTTCTCGCGAAAATACCCAAGCGAACCAGCAGAATATTGCCAAGCGATGGCAAAATTGCTCAACCGAGAGCTTGGATCAGGATGACTGGCCGCCTTCCCCAGAATTCACCCCAGAGCTTAACGATGAGGGTCTTACGACTGCCGACTCCATTGCTTTCATCCGGAAATCGGATCCTCGCGCTGGCGGCACATACCTGATACTCGATGTCGCGCGGAATAGAGCTTTGACTTGCCATCAAGGCGAAGTGCGTCTCGAACCCATCAATCTGGACAACAAGAACATTTCAGAAAAAGCTCAATGGTCATGTACCGAGCGTAACGGCTTCAAAGGCTTCAGGAACGTCGCTGGCGGCGGATTTCTGGGACACGACGTCTGGTGGCACTTCCGCGGCAATGCTTCGGCACATAGTCTTTGGGAAAGCTTCACTATTGCAAGACGTGATGGCGGTCTGTACTGGTTGCAGATTTTGCATTGGTGGACGCAGTGGCAGGTCTCTGCGAGTGAGGAAGGGAATGGAGTTTATCCGGAGTTGGAGGGTGGTACGTCTTGGGAGTTTGTTAAGGTTTTGAGCATGGGAGATGGAATTTGATGGGCTTGACGATGCATATGAGATTTGTTTGGGATTTTGGCGTTTGCTTTTTGTTATGAGTTTACGAGATTGATGCAGATTGGCTTGCCGCTTACGACATGGACACGAATTGGATACAGATACAGATTAGAACATACACTACAAACAAGGTACTAAATTTATGCCTAAACGCAATATTTTTCACCCAACTTATCTCGTATCTGTTGTCTGTGACTGTTACACGCACCACAACTTCGCGCAACTATTGGGTCGTCTTGAGCAATACCGCCAAATCAATCATAGATTGCCAAACAACAAGTGTGGGAGCACCACAGACTTCTCATTGCACTTGACCACCATCATCTACCGACCGAAATTCTCAGTAATGTCTAGTTCTGTCTCGAGCGTAGGCGTCATGACGCCTCGCACCTTCTCCGAAGCCGTCCGATAGAGCAGTGGCTGGACTCGTCAAGCGCTGGTGTCGACACTCCTACACACACGGAGTGTTCACCAGCAGCATCTGAAGCCTGTGACAGAATGTCAGATCATAACAGCCTTAGTCGCAAATGCGACCCTCATCACGACGGAAAATACATCATCCTCGACGTCGCCAACAATCGCGCTCTCACGTGTCACAATGGCAATCTACGTCTGGAACAAATCGACTTGACGAACCCCAAACGACACATTTCTGAACAGGTGCAGTGGGAGTGCAGAGAAAGAGGGGGCTTCAGGGGCTTTAAGAATATCGCTGAGGGGACCTTCCTAGGGCATGATATTTGGTGGGACTTTTATGCAAAGGTGTATCATCACAAGGGCTGGGAGGACTTCACTCTGCGTGGGCGGGAAGGTGGGTTGTATCTGATACAGAGCCTGGACTGGTGGACACAGAGACAAGTGTCTGCCAAGAAAGATGGCAATGGGCTGTTTCGACAAGACGAAGGAGGAACCCCGTGGGAGCTTGTCAAGGTTTCTGGCTGATACACGGTGATGGTTTTGGCTCGCATTTTATCTCGTGGTGCGATATATCGGAGATCTAATAATAGGTGACTCAGTCCTGATCAAATTACATCAATTGAATGGTATCGTATTCATCTGCAAGAACATCAATTACTAGTAAATATAGACCTGTGCATACTGTCCCCAAGCGACATCACAATAACTCACATAGCATCATTTACAATCAAAGGATGGGTCGGACACGCCGTAACACTCAATTACGCAATACCCTCGTACTCCAGAAAACGGACAATGCCGTTACCCATCCTCTAAACAGTTAGCTGTTAATAATCACCGCTCGCAATCGAAGTAACGTAACCAAACCAGCCAGTTAGCGTCACCCAAAATAATCCGTGGCGTCAATTCAACGAACCATCTCTGTTTCCAGCGTTACGGCTGACAGGTGGGGTTTAAGGTTACTTCTGAGCTCTAGCCTCATACTATCGTCTAGCTTGAATCACAGAGCTAAGCTGAACGAGAGCTAGGTTCCTGAAGATCATTGGCTTGGCGGTCGCCTTGAAAGGCTATGCCCCTCCACACGAGCGAATGCGAATCTGAAAACACCGTCGGGACAGCCACATTATCGTCATTGGTTTTTGAGCTTTAGTGTTCCAGTTGAATGGTTAGAAGCAACAACGCTAATGCGCGAGGGTATCCCGAATAGGTCGTCCATTCGAAACTTTGGCTTTCGCGTTGCTCAGGAGTTATGAGACGGTTGGTTTTGGGCTTGCGCGAAACGTAGCAGAAGAGCTTGTTGCCAGCATAAAGTCTCAATCACAAAATGTGTATATGAACAGCTCTTGTGCCGTCCAAACTAACAATCCAGACAACAATTCCGTCTACTCATCTCATCTCATCTCATCTACTTTCTTATAATGGCTTCACACGGAGAAGCGCTCGCTTTGCAAGTTACCTCTGAGTCAGAGACATCTCTTACTTCAATTCCACCTCAACCTGCCGAGCCAAAACATGAAGTCATCCTCGCTCCCCCGAAGGAAATTGTCCTTCCTGAACAAAGCGGTTCGGAAGCTAGTCGCGACTTCAAATGTAAGTTACCCTTATTCTTAGTACAATCCTTAGCTAACATATACTAGACAGACATGCCTCAACATACCGCAAAATCTTCACAATTATCTTCGTCGCAAATGCAGCCGTCTTTATCGCCCTCATGGTAACTTCCAACGCCACCCTCCTTTCCCGCGACGCAGCTAGCACAGCTTCTGCCAACCTCATGGTCTGCATTCTTTTCCGCCAAGAAGAATTCGTCAATCTCTGCTACGAAATCGCCGTTCTCGTCCCGCATTCCTGGCCTATCTGGATCCGCAAGCGTTTTGCCAAAGTATTTCACTATGGAGGGTTTCATAGTGGTGCTGGTGTCGCTGCGACTGCGTGGTATCTTACTTATACTATCTTGGCTACTATGGAGTATGCTGAGGATAAGAAAGAGTATCGCTTGGTGAATATGATTACTGGTTGGGTTGTGGTTTGCATGTTTTTTGTTATTCTTGTGGCTGCTTACCCCAGCATTCGACGAAAGTTTCATGATCACTTTGAAGCTTTCCATCGTTTTGCAGGTTGGGTTTCACTCGTTGCATTTTGGGTCCACAACATCGTCCAGGCCCGCGTCACCGCCCACGAATGGAACAAGTCCATCGCCTACGCGCTTGTCCGATCACCCAACTTTTGGTGCATCTGCGTCACGACCTCTTGCACCATCGCATCCTGGTCCCGCCTCCGTCGCCGCGTCGTCTACCCTGAAAAGCTGAGCGACCACGCTACCCGTCTTCACTTCAAGTACAGAGGCATGAAGCCCTTCTACGGTCTCAAGATCAGCGAGAAGCCTCTTACTGAATGGCACGCTTTCGCTACTATTCCTGATGTCGAGCCTGAGTCTGGAAAGGTTGAGGGTTTCAGTGTTGTTGTTTCTAATGCTGGTGATTTTACCAAGAAGCAGATCATGGATGCTGCAGAGCGAAAGCTTTGGGTTCGAGGTGCTCCTCTCCACGGTCTGCTGTATACCTCCAAGATTTGGCAGCGAATTGTCATTGTCGCTACGGGCTCTGGTATTGGACCTTGTCTGTCGCTGCTTTATGCGGATGTCACGCCTCGTCGCGTTCTTTGGTCGACGCGTGATCCTGAGAAGACATACGGACCTACTGTCGTCAGTGCAGTCAAGAGAGCTGATCCCAACGCACTTATCTGGAATACTACGACTCGTGGATATCCGGATATCGTGCTTGAGACTTACAAGTTGGTAGTAGAGTCCAATGCGGAGGCTGTCTATATCATCTCAAACCCCAAGGTCACGGATAAGGTTGTGTTTGGCATGCAGACTAGAGGCATTCCGGCTTTCGGAGCCATTTTCGATTCTTAAAGTATCAGCCCCATTGAAGTCCTTAAAGCATTTTTCCGGTCCTTTGATGAAGTTTAGAAAAGTTTGTATTTAATGATAGATGAATAGAATGAGGAGTTAGCACTATACACATAACACAAATCATTCCTAACGTTCCTCTATTATCTATAATCCAGTCTGCAGCTCCAGAGGCAGACCAAGCATAACCCTAAGAACATCGATAGTACCCCTCTCGTTGTTTATAAATCCGATATACCCGAACCTCCCAGCCCCAATCGCTGTATATGCAACAGCAGTCTGGACTTTAGCATCGGGATCAGTATAACAACCATCTGACTTTTCGACACCCTGGATGAAACACGTCTTATCAGATATCTCCCGCGGCAGCAGGTCCGTTGAGTCATTGTCCTGCACTCCAGACTGCAACTGAACGGTGCTCCTACAGTAATCCCCTCTCTCCCAGAGACAATAGCTCTTCTAAGACATATTCCTTGGCTTCTAAAGGATCATGCAGTAGTTTGTCAATCCTGCTATATTGCAGCAGTAAGTTGTGGGCCTCCATGCTCTGTGCGACTGATGACGTGTTGACGTGTTCACGCGCGATGAATATTGCCAAAATTGAGATTATGTGGGGCCTGGCAATTTGTGGATGGCTGAGTCATCAAGGTCCACTTCGATTGACATGTAGGGTAACTTTGGTGTCGAGATGAGATGGTGCAATTGATCCCATTAATCTGTAGCAGTGTCATCATTAATAATAAGAAAAACGCTTACAGTCAATGGTCGAACAAATACAGCAATATCTTTCCATCGCCAGAACGGTTTGGGCAAGCATGGTCCCGTTTCGTGATCTGTTTGCAACCAAATGTTCAAAAGATGCCTTTTCAGTGAAGGTTCACAAACCACATGTTTATCCACGCGCAAACAAAACGGGACACGCGAGACTTCGAAAGGAAAGCAGTAGATAAAATCGCAAAAAGGAAACACAACCGTAGGATCGACCACGCCAGGAGTCGAACCTGGAATCTCTAGAGAATTGGTGCTGAAGAACCGAAATCTAGCGCCTTAGCCATTAGGCCACGCGGCCGTACCACTTTGGATGACTTGGCACCTGAAATCTGTCACTATGGACGATAGGCGGGGGGCTGCTGAGGATAATCCTACAGCTTCATCAACAGTCGACGAATTATATGACACGAAAAAATCAGATTATCTCTCATTACGAGAACGGCGAACGAAGGAAGTTGATAGACTTGCTGTACGACGCGTGTGCGTGAGTTACAGCTGTGGTGGTGATGGTTAAAATCCATTCGCTGTGGGCCACTTCACCTGAGATGACCTCAACACCTTGACCTGCTTAGAAGGGTTAACTATTGAGTCAAGATGACAATTAATTATTATTACCACGAAAGAGACTAAAGTGTTAAGGAGGCTTCGAATTTACACTCTGATTCTCATAAGCCTGATCGATCACTCTCTCGCAACCATAACAACAGTCCCACGCTGCTCATCCCAAGTCGGAATTTCTTTGGGACAGGAGAACCTGGCATCACGCGACATACCTCCTCCGCCACCGAAGCACCCTATCACGTAGATAATCAAACTCCTTTCACTATCATCGCCCAGTCGAATCCAGTATCCATTCTGCGCCGTCGCATTGTCAACAGTACCATAGATTCCCTTCGTCTTGACGTTTGACGCAAAGTCATAGTTGCCATCCAAATTGCGCCACATCTTGTGTTTCACCTTATTCCGCATGTATGTCCCATCTAAATCAAACTTTTGCGCATGCATGTTAGATATTTCACTGAACAACTGTTCGTATGCCCAGCTTGCGATGCCGATCGTGATTGGTTCGACTAAGAATTGCGCGCGACGGTCAACAAATGCGTCTAAAGTTTTGATCATCTCATTCAAGTGTACTGGGATTTTCTCGTAAAGCTTTAACTGGACTGAAAGATTTAAGTGCCCCAATTGAGGAAAATTCGAGTCGAGCACGGAGAGAATTTCATTGAGATCATCCTGCCGCGGGATGGACTTTCCAGCGCGCAAGTACGTGTCAACTAACCACAACACCTCAAGCGAAGTTATCATAGACATTCGCTGCGGCAGTAATAATTTTGATAAGTTAGCAAGAATTGGTTTGCTGGATAAATGGAATGTATTGGTGCTGTACAGCACTTCCAAGCCCTCGATATACCTGGAAAGATGTTAGCTTGGATAAAAATAAAAAATAAAACTGGTAGAAGAACGTACGCTTGTCGGCAGGATAAAAGCCAACCCATCGCACCGATCCAGCATGAATGACGCTCATTGTCACAACCATACGTTCTGGAGCACTCGTCATCGGCTGGCGCGATTTCGTATTCCTCAAATTGAACGAGGGTGTAGTATTCACTCGCTGGCTTGCGATTGCATTGATAGCCTCGCCACTGCCAACTCAAAGATCGACCTTTGTTACTGCGCGATTCAATTGCGTATGCTGTGTGTAGGCTGCAAAGACCCTTGAATCTTTCAAAATCGGCTGACTCTATTGACGGTAGTAGTGCGAGATCCATATGTAGAGTGCGATCGCCAAACGCTATAACCAGAATCTGTCGCCGAATCTCGGTCGGCAATTTGCTAAAAATCGGCGAGATTTGCGACAAGGACGTGAGATCTTCTTTGGATGTGGTGGGTGTCAATACGCCGGGGCGGGCCGTCGGAAGACAGGGCATAGCTCGGTCCTGATGCCGCAGACGTGTGGCGCTCAGCCATGCTTTTATCTGCTTTCGCATTGTGGGAGCGGGCTGATCAAATAAATCTCTTATTGACATGATCAAGTGTGTTGGGCCTGTCGTGTCTTATATGCATTTTTCGGACAGCGGGAAGCAGGGGTCCACGGTCCGGGGAAGTTCCCTAGCAACTCGAAGATACCTACGCTAACCGAGTTTGGGTATGTTAATACTTAAAGTCTGCATCACATGCTCGCTGTGGTTGACCTATCGCCGAAAAGTGAGTGGTACTAATTTGAATCAGGTTGGTGATAATTATCTGACAGTGCTACTCTGCAATTTTTGGAATAAATGGTTCGCCGTTCACTCTACCACTGTGATACGATAAGGCTAACTAGACTCAGTCATGTTAATGTTCTAAAGATCTCAGATAATACGCATTGTGTGCCTTGAGAGATAACGTTTTTCAGTGTTATGGTGTTTGTTTAAATGCTTGCTACAATAGTACTTATTATCCGACAACATGATCCTTCTTGTTACTTGAGTCAGCGCAACGCCGGCTACCAACACCTGTATAACCAGGTTTGGATATGTCATGTAGACTTCTGGAACTACAAACTTTCTGCGCCTCGTGAAATCGTTTCTCTCATTATTATAGGTAACCGTGGAAGTATGCGACATTTGTGGAAATCACTTTGATGTCGCTACCCTGACATCTTTCTTTTAAGAGAGCACATTTCAATGACTGGACCGTTAAATCTAATGTCTGTCAGGAGGACCTTCAGAAAAGACGCATTACAATTCAAGGAGGAAGAATTGACAAGAATTGATGTAGTTGCATTGAAAGCTGTGATTGTCCTTTGCCTAAAATATAAATTCTTGTCGCTCTCGAGGTTGTCAGAATTGTTCGCGGTACGTCATAGCTCACGTGCGTCATAGATTCTTTCATGCCCCGACACGCTTTGAGACGCGCGACACATAGCTACATACAACCAGAACTTATAGACCATTCTTGCATGAACACAGAATTCCTCTACACTAATCATCTTAAAAGCCGAATAATATGTCCAGCTCACCAAAAGCTAAGCGCTTGATGGACACTATCACCGAAACCCACCGCATGTCCTACCGGATAGGTCGCGGCGAACAAGGCGTCCTAACATTCGAACCCTACAAATCCCACATCCTACCACTATGGCGCTTTCGAACCGTCCCAATCGCTAAAAAGAGCGCTGAAGACCTGTGGGAAAAGTTCGAAGAGTTTAAAGACCAGCGCGATTTTGTGGGGATGGATATGACGCGCAAGTTCATACAAATGGGTATGACGCGTGCAAAACGATACGCGAATCACGCTGGTGGACGGAAGTATGCGAAGGGAACGCATAAGGAATTACCGAAGAGTGAGGAGCATCCTGATAAGAAGGAGAAGGAGAGGGCGAGTTTAATCTTTCGGGGGTACTGGGAGCGGTGTAAGGAGGATGAGGAGTATCAGGATTTGAAGAATGAGTTTTTGAAGGAGCAGAAAGAATTCGATAAATCATAATGAATGTGTTTCCTTGAGAAACTAATGTGTCTTCTATGTACTTAATCATTGCCACCACATCCATCTGTCCATCCTCCAGCCTGTTTGGCAACCCAATTATTCTTAAAACACCGTGATCGCACCCAAATAGGCGTATTAAACTTCGCCTTCCACTCATACCCGTCCTCTGTTGGCTCATCATAGTACTCAAACTCCCATCCAGTAGTTCCCAATCCATAACACGCATCCATAGACGGTCGCATGGTCTGCTGTCCGTAATCCCAAGTCGAGAAACCTCCTCCCTCGATTGTGTACGAGCTCCAAAGAACGTGATACCAACCCTTGCAAGTTCCTACACCATACTCGGACTTCCATAGTCGTGTAATGCGATCTACTTTCAGGATTCTCGTGTTGTTGAAGTGCTTCTGGTAGCGAAAAAAGATTCTAACAGGTGGACGCGGATAGTTGATACAGCCAATCAAACACAATCTTAGGGAATGATGATCTCTGCGAACAGTGCACACTCGAAGTTACTATGCTCGCACCAACAAACAGTGTTGTTACACATCCAGCACTGTCTCAATTTACGTTAAAGATGGACCCATGCCCGCCTTCGAATTCGCTCAAGCTCTTCCCCACCAACATTCTAGAGCACTCTTATCTTCCTGAAAATGAACCGACGCTCGAAGCTGAAATCATGGGTAGAAGGCAAATTGGGTATAGTCAGAGAAGACTCTGTCACTCCTCGGCCGCTCATGCTTCCTGAGCCTCGACACAGCCTAACTCCATCCCCTTCAAAGGAAGACGTATCCCTTCCAAAGCAAAATGCACCAATCTTTGCTAGATTACCACCCGAGATCCGGCATGAGATCCTTTTACAGGTGTTCGGAGGTCGCACAGTTCACATTCATCCCGTGTACAACCATCCATTGGATCCGTTACGTCCAAAGAGTCCGTCTGACCACTACAGCGGAAACACGGAGCGGTACTTGGACAGGGATAAGCCTAAGTGCTGGCAATGGTGCGGATGTGTTTGTCATCGCAATCCATCCAATGTGTGCCGTATGTTTGGATTGAGGGAGTCTGGCATACCTACTGGTGAAGTTTGGCCTCCTTTATATCCTCAAGATCCTACGTCGGGTCTTGGGGAGGATATGCACAGGCGGTGGTATTTGGAAGAGCCGGGCGAGGATAACTGCTGTAAAGGTTATGCTATTCGATGCGGGGATTATATCACTCCGAAGATAGGAGGCACGCCAGGCGCATGCTTGATGGGCGCTATGGGATGGCTTTTGGCTTGTCGCAAAGCGTACGTATACTTCTACGGAGCCTTGACACCCAACTTTGACTAACAGTTGCATTTTCTAGCTATGCTGAAGGGATGAAAATCCTTTATGGGACAAACACTATCCATATGGGGAGCAATCCTCTTCTTTACAATTTACCGAGGCTCATTCTACCTCAGAGACTACGAACAATGGATGCCTTGGAGATTGTCTGGAGACCAGACGTGTACAGGCTGCCTGGTGGACGTCAAGGACTTCACGCCGAGGAGTGGAAACTTGATCAAGAGCAAATCCCGCAGATCCACGACATAATTCTGCAGACCTTCCTTCATGTTCGACGCCTTCATTTGGCGTTTAACATAAGCTACCATGTAGGTAATCGACCCCATCTCAACAACATGGTCCTTCGATGGGATGAATTCGCGACTACCATGGCAAGGAAGGGCAATCTAGAGGCACCTCTCACAATCTCTCTTACGAGTTCTTACTGGATGGACTTGTATGACAAGGCCAAGAAAGATGCCGTGAACAAGGACAGTTGTTCCTCAACACTGAGGAGCCAGTTTTGGCGGTGGACAAATGGAAAGTGTGCCCTTGCGCCCTTTACAAAATCGACGGAAACTTGGGGTAAGATCGATGGGGCAACAAAGGAAAATGGGTACTGGATTGTCCGTGGAGACAAAGATGATGACAGACGGCTTGCAGCTCAGAACGTATGCTTTTGATGTGATCTTAAACTTTCATTTACCTTTTGAATCAGCACGCACAGACTTTGCTTTTAAGACCAACAGCTAGAATAAACAGTGCATGCGTCTTGTAACACTGTACGTGCTAGGGCTTAAGTATATAGATCCGCTTGCTGCCTGCTTTGATTCATGGAATTTCGAACTCAATTGCTCCTTAGCTATTAACCAACCTGATCAGGCTTATCAATCAACCATGATCCACCGCTTCAAATCTTTGGTTGCAGGAAATCGCGCCAAACAGAAAAAGGAGACTAAAGAAGGATATCCCGAGCCGGGACCAGATTTGCCTTTCTTCCTCAACACCGAGAAGCAGCTCTTGCCAATATCCTCGACGAGTACCGAAACTCAGGGTGCACCTATCTTCAGCAAGTTACCGCCCGAAATTAGGCGCGAGATCCCGATCAAGGCATTCGGCGCTCGCAGGATCCATATGGACCTGTTTTACGGTCACCCATATATTTCGATACCTGGCGATAATGGACTTCCTCACGGCTGACACTACAAAGGAGATTACGATTCAAGCAAGCCTAAACGTTGGCAATGGCGTGGCTGCGTCTGCCATCGCACTCTATCACCCCATGTGCAAAAGCGCGCTGACAATATGGTCAAGATCTGGCCGACCGATGATGGTTCGGGTGATCCTTACTCACCTTATCCTAGCTGGGACCTTGGCGAGGAACGCAGCAGACCGTGGGAATCAGACGAGCCAGGTGACGATACTTGCTTCAAAGGGTACACTTATCAGTGCGGCACTTATATGTTCGGCGAAGAGACTATAGAAGACCGTGGTGTTTGCTGGATTGGAGCTATGGGCTGGCTTCTGACATGTCGCCAAGCGCAAGTGACATTCATACTCATTCTTATATCACTTTGATCTCTGACATTGTTAGCTATATCGAAGGTGTGGAAGTGCTGTATAGCACAAACACGATCTTTATATCCAGCGAAGCTCTTTTTACTAGGCTACCACGTAACACCCCCGCCCCTCCAAGACTATTTTTCCTACAATCACTCGAGATAGTATGGAATTTGGAGACGGCCGAGCTACCTCGTGGCTGGGCATTGCACCGCTCAGACACAGCAGGAATACACCAAGGCCGACTTAAACAAATCCTTGAGATCACCCTCGACAGTCTTTTCAGGATTCGCCGTCTGCATCTCGTTCTTGTGCTGAGAACAACCTTTCGAGCAAGATTGTATCTAGATCACACTCTTCACTTACTTGATGCGTTTGCGGAATCGTTATGTCGGTTGAAGAAACTGAAGGTTCCGCTTCAAATCTCGACTACAAGCACTGTTTATAAACAGCTATACAAACAAGCGAAGGTTGTAGCTATGAACAAGGAATTTGTCGAGGCGGATGTGGAATTCCAATTTTGGCGCTTTGTGGATGGCAAATGTGCCCTGGGCCCAAGGGACCCGGAAGTATATTGTAAGATCGATGGCGCGACAGTCGAGAACGGTTACTGGTTTGTGCGCGGGGATAAAGATGATGATAGAGCTCGTCAAGCTTGGCTTTCAGGGTTTTAATGCGTGTTCTTCCTTGCGTATGCAATAACACATGTATCTAGTCAATACCAGGATATGAATGTGGTAAATTGTCCGTTTTATCCGCAAGGTTTAGCCTATCATTCCCTGTAACATAAAGTGGTCTGATCTTTGACACAATCCATTTATCACGCAGTTCCCCTCCTTTGGAAACTCTAGACTATAAAACCGCTAATTTCTCTTTTGAAGAATCTCACACTTCTCAAATCTTTCTAACCTCTTTCAGTATGACGCAGGTGCGCAGCGACCTTAATTCTCCGGCAGCTCAGACGCCCTCCGGTCCAGGCGACCTTGTACCCGACGAGGAGACTGACGTACGATTAAGACACATGCGTACTACGTGCGAAGCTGATTGGTATCTAGGCTAACGACACTGACTCACTATCTCAGTCTGATGCGTAAGTATGATTGCGCCAGCCTGTATGGACGATGTTGACGCGCCGGTGAAGGTCGAGCTCTACGGCTTCGGTCTCTGCTAGCATTCTCGAGTATCGTCGAATTCATGGTCGAACATATCACAGCGACAAGTTCAGAAATGACTATGTCTTCCCAAATGATGAACAGCAGCTACAATCTGTTGACATCAGTCATCATTATCTCACGCTACTGTTAGAGGGCCAATTATTTCTCACTCCGATCAAAGAGGATGCTCAGGTATCGATCCAGTCCTTGCGATTCAATACAAGAGCTATGCTGACCATTTTGACTTCCTCAGAGAGTCCTTGATGTTGGAACAGGAAGTGGTATGTCCCCCCGCCCTTATCTGTTCTAGCTGCTCAGCTAACTGGCCTTAGGAATTTGGGCAATGTATGACATTTCAAATTCCCTACCGATATCACTAAACTGACTTCACTGTCTCCAGTGACTTTGGTGATCAATACCCAAGTGCTGAAGTAATCGGGACTGACCTTTCACCCTGCCAACCGCAATGGGTTCCTCCCAACGTCCGGTTCGAAGTTGACGATGCGACCGAATCCTGGACTTGGAATGACAACCACTTCGATTTCATCCACATTCGATATCTTTTCGGTGCAATTCCGGACTGGAACCATCTTTTCGAGCAGGCTTATCGTTGCTGCGCGCCCGGAGGCTGGATCGAATCTGTCGAAGCCGATGTACGTATCAAAAGTGATGACGGTACAGCAGATCTAGCGCCTGTCTGGAAGACCTGCGACAAGATGTACGAAGAGGGAGGTAAAACTCTTAATCGATCGTTTTTCGTCAGCGAGTTACAGGAAGAAGGAATTAAAAAGGCTGGCTTCGTGGACGTTAAAGTTGTGGACTATAAGGTAAGTTCCAAATCCATCTGAAAAGGGCTTCTTTTGACCGCGAGATAAAGATCCCGATTGGTGGCTGGCCAAAAGACCCTAAGTTGGCGGAAATCGGACGCTTCGTGCAGCAAACCCTTGAGAATGACTTGGAAGGTAAGCAGCATTTGATTGTTAATCGAGCTAAGGTTACTGACACTCGGCCTAAGGATACTCTTTCGTGCTCTGGAACAATGTTCTCAAGTGGCCGGATGATGAATACCAGATCTTCCTCATGCAGATTCGCCAAGCTCTTCGAAACCGCAAGGTGCATAGTTATATTATGACGCGATACGTATATGGTCGCAAGCCGGAATAAACGTGAAAAGCAGTTGCTCTCATTTTGTATAGTGGCAAAAGATATAGGCATTCCCAAGACATGATTAACTAAACTCTACTTGCCTCGCTCAAAGCAACATGTAACGTGTTATAAGTATTCCCCAAACCCTTCGGATATTGAATGTACTACGTGGAAGCCAAGGGTGAGAAATTGTTTGCCCTAACCCAATAAGAAAAGCAGCTGGAATGCAAGTCCAACCAATAGAACTGTTCGCAAACGAAACACAGTTAGTAAGTGCTTAGCCCTTTCCGATATACGTACCAAGTAAAGCTATACTAGAGCGATTAGTGAGTGCCTGCATCCGTGATTGTACGCTGGACACTTCGGCAACCGTTTCCCTGGAATAGTGACTTCATATTTAGCTAATGGATTCACCATGGATAGTTGATGGTATTATAAACTTACAGATTCGGTAGGCTTTCTTCATTCGGACAGTGATGACGTAAAACAGTGTTGTTTCCTTCCAGCAAAGAAAGGATCTGGCCCACGTTGGGCAAATTCATCATTCGTATCCAATCTGTAAGCGAGTAAACGGTATCAGACTCGAAAGCTCGTATAACTTCCAGTGTTTTCTGCTTCGACGATAACCTAGTTCTGCATTCAGCCCAGATCTTGACCTCAACTTCACCCAGAGTAAGGGTAGCACATTGATTTTCAGCCGATCGGGTGATGGCGAGTTCAAATTCGCAAGGAACTCCCCTCTTGAGGAACATCTCAAGCCAATGACCAAAGACCACCTGGTTTATGGATCCGTGCATACACCAATTGACCCAAGCTGCTGCTAAGAAGTCCCGCCATATTGTCAGACATTCCATATTGCGCACGTGGACACTTCTATGACGATAAGGTATTCGAGTGAAGCCTGCAGCGAAAGGGTCTACGAAACATCCAATGTTGAATAACTCATCCTCTAGGTCGCTACCGATATGCTCAGGTACTGGCGCATTAAACAGCAAGGCAGCAAGCATGGTTTTTTCTATTGGCGAATCTATCCCATGTGCACGATGTTTGATCTTCCAAAGAACATAGTCATAGCGCCGGTCTAATAATGCCATGAATAGGGTGTTGAACGTGGCGTGCGTTCTGTTCTTTTCTGCTGTATGATCATTTGGAATCGCATAGCCAATTCGCTTTATGAAACCATAATATGCGAAGAAAGAAAATGTGTGGTCCCATCGTGTTGGGATGAGATTCGCTGATAAAATGTCCAATGTATTTAAGAATTCGAAGTTTGTTTTATCTGAAGGAATACTTAGAGCCAGATGTGCGAGTCCAGCGGAAAACTCTGTATCGGGTCGCAATGGTCCCTTGCAGAAACGCCGATGTGCTAAAGATAGATTTACAATAGCATCCACTGCACTGAAGCTGCCAAGCATATCCTTTCTTTCCGACGCAAACTCGCTTCTTTCGAGGACCTCGGGCACAGATCTGTGAGCATAGCTGATGAGGATGGGCCGATTGAGGCTGTCGGAAGTATAACCCAGTTCGTACATTGCTCTTTCATCCTTCCTTCCATTAATTCCAACCGCTTCAAGCAAGCCTCCAGATTCATGTTGAAGCTTCCTCAGAGCATAGTTAATTCTTTCTTCTCTTGGTGTTTTGTTGATATTAGAACCTTCGTCAGATCCTCTGACGAGGGCAAATCCAGCGTCCTTGTTGTAGTCGTCAAGAAACGAATATGCGATGAGCCAGAGACGCACCGTGAATTTTTCTGAGTTTTCAGTAGAAACTTTCAACATTGATAGTGTTTGGTACAAACTCCGCTTTTCCTGTCTAGATAGGCGGTTGAGGATGTATCGGAAAATCCCTTCTAGATCGACTGGAATCTCATCAAGTAATTTCATGATGGAGGACTCTCTGGCGGACGAGCCAGCTAATGAGTTGTTCGGATCAACCTCGATTTCTCTTCGTAGTGCCTGTACGACGAGTGTACACCAAATGAATATGCCTTGTGCCCTGTCTGGTACTTCAATGCAAAGCTTGTTGAGCAGAAGCTTATCTTGAAGATGACTCAGATTCGTCTTTGTGTATCTCCGTAGGTCGTACCAGGTCATCTCGTGAAGTCGGAATCGCTGGTGCTCCTGATACCGGTTCATGAAGATATTGTCTTCCCTGCTGGACACACACAGCTTCAAGTTGTTATGAGAATCTTGCACCCAAGAATCCAATATGTCGACCAGGTTTCTGTAATCATATTGTCCGCTGCCGACAAATTCGTCAAGGCCATCAATGAAAATGCACAACCGACGTGATTCGTAGAATGATTCATTTTTCAAGAGCATGAACAAGGAACTTTCGATGATCTCTGGGCTAATCGAAAATGGGTTTTGTAAGGCTACTGTATCCTTTTTTGCTTGGTCCCAATAGCCCGGTAGCACGGACGAGATAAGATCGGGATATTCGGTAAGGATGCTGCATAACAGGGACCGGTAGAGACCATTCAAAGAGTGTTGTGAGTTTGTACCAGGTTTCCAAAAGAAGAATTTTGGCATGAATAGTGTTTTGCTGCCTATTTTGGAATCAGAGATTTGTTGTGAAGATAACGGTCTTGCGGTATGTATAGTAGAACTTACCAGACCAAACCTCTAACTCTTTCCTGGTGCGAGGATGAGTATAGAGAAGCTTCATTAGAGTAGACTTTCCGGACCCGAGCTTCCCACTGATGTGGAATATGCCGTCAGAAATGGCTAGCCAGTCCACAAACTTTTTGTTAGATTGTAACTGCATCCGACGTTGTCGGGAAACCCAATATCCATTTGAACGGCCAGATTCATCCTCGTTGGGTGAGTAGTCTGACTTCTTACACTGTTCAGGATCCAAAACCCACGTAAAGGTTCCATCTGCTGGGAGATGTACTTGGTCATATCTTAAATCCATGTCGCTCGAACATAAACTCCTCAAGATACGATCTTGGCAAACCCTTTCCAGAACGGCATCCTGTCGTTGAAGAATGTCACGAACGTGAGCCAGGATGTCGGTGCCCAGGTTTGCTTCGGTCGCTTGACGAAGCTCGTCAACGGTTCGTTGAATTTGTTGGAGCTTGTAAGCATCATCAGTCACCAGTGAGCGGATTTGGTCTAACGAATATGTTATATGTTCACTTAATATAATATTAGTCGCCGCTCGATCCAGTAAATGCCAATGACTTGCCTTTTAAGATAAGAGAGTTCAAGTGAGAGCTGGTCGCCGCATCGTCCGAGTCTTTCCTCTAGCTGTATCAGGTCATTCTTGAACCTCCAGGCCTTCAACCCTAATCGCAAGGCTTTGTATCTTGATCTTTCTCCCCCGATCTTCAGAGAGTCGTAAATCTTTAAGATCTCGCTAGATATACTCTGGCATTCACTGGAAAGCTTGCAAATGCCTTGGTACTCTTGAGGGATTGCGGACGGATCAGGTGGCTGAAGTTTCCTCGAAAACCCATGCATAGATCTCGCGATTGATTCCCTCGTCAAATTTTCATTTGAACATCCATCGGCTGAGTCATAAATCTCCTTGGCGTTGCGCACAACTTTCCAGCTGAATTCCAGGAAAGTTATGACGGCGGACGTCACGCCGATTGCCGATGCTGGGTCCATGGCGTGGTGATGTCAATGCGACAGGATGTGGACAAGTGTACCACTGATGAGCTGAAAGCTGGGAATGGGAGAGGGGGAGATAACATTGGATAGTAACTTAATATTCCTAGAGGTAAATAATGAGGCTGTGTTATGTAACTAGGAGAACGAATGTGTTGGTTGGTGATGATTATGCAGGACTTTAATACGACGGTGGGGGTTAAAAGGCCACCGACATGCTGTCCCACCTCTCTTATTGGTGTAGAGCTAGGCTGCAACGCCACTGACCTCAATATTGAGTGTCTGTGATTTTCATGGTCTTTTGATGGGCTTACATGTTAGACCAGGCCGTGGCTGTGAGCTGAAACGGGTTCCATCCCGCAGTGTATCAGAACAATTGACCGTTATGAATACAAAACGGAATATTTGAGTCATCTTATAGCAGTTTAGATAGGCCTTTAGGCAGCTTTATTTCAGTAGTCTAAACCTTAGAGAACATTTCTTCTATTACCCACCTACGCATCCTTGTAAAATCGGCCCAACATTAACGATTTATATAGCTAAGAAAGGCTAATGCTGAACATGATGGCACTCTTGCCAGAATGTATAGCATTTCTTTTCCATCGCGTGCTCGCACCATATAAACTCTTTCAACTTGCCCTCCACAATCTCCCAGTCTTGGCTATAGTCGCTCGGGTAGAAGCATCGATAGCGCTGCACCAATTGCACTCCTCGTCTTCTATTACCAGGGTCCTTTGTAAGACCACCAGCGACAAGTAGTAACCAAAATGAGATATCTGGTGCCATTCTCCATGGCGACATGTGCTTTGTGAAGCTTTCCATACAGTTAAGTATTTCTGCAACACACTTTTCAGGCGCGAAATATCCTTCCCAAATACCTGACGACAGTCTGTATGTGCAGAGATATGCTGCGAAAAGACATGATCTGTAGATAAGGATCTGCTGTTTTTGTGGACTGGTCCTGGTTTCGCTGAGAAGATCGACGAGACGGATCTGCAGGTTCGCTTGGGCGTTGGATAGCGGGTATCCCTCGTCGTCTAAATCTTCCATCAGTGGGATCGAAACGGTCATATCGTCCCCATCAAGATCCGCAGATCGTCCTGGTAGCCGTTTTTGTCTGTGCACTGCATCCACTAGACAGCATAAGGCGTTGAGATCTTCGAATACATGAACAGATGTCATAGGCCAGTCGTTAATGTGTATCCTAAATCCTTCGGGCAGAACAAAGTATTTTCGATGGCCGCCGTCCTCCTTCAAGCGGGCAAAGGCGTCACTCACATCAAATTGCAGCAGCCGCGGCGTCCCAGTTGCCAAGGAACACATTATGTCCTGCCAAAACAAGGCGCGCTGGGTCTTTTGTATGCCTGCAGAATTATACCCACTAGCCAAGACATCAAATTGGTGGAGTACAGTCTGCAAACCACGAATATGAGTAGCTGCGGCAGGCCTTGTGTCTCGGACCCGGTATTCATAGCTTATCAAGATAAGGACACCAGTGATAAATTGTTGCGACGGTGCAACACCCAAGTTTAGGCTGAGAGATTCGAGGACTTTGCCTCGGTGGTATAGAGTCTCGCAGTTGGGAAGGTGGTTGTTCGCTTCCAGGGCAAGGACGAGAGATAAGGCATGGAACAGTGTTTTATCTGTCAGAAAGGAAGATAGATTATCGAGACTTTGGAAGAGAACAGAATTATTTGATTCGTCAATCCGAAATAGTGGTTCTCCCGCGTATCTGGCTGATGCTGTTATCGTGCATTAGTTGAGAGGTGGAGCATTGAACAGATCGGGTGCATACGATGTCTCAAAAGCTGCCGCAGCCGATCAGGGTTTTCGCAAAGGGTATCAAAAGGATCGACATTATGGCCCGCAATAGCGGCGTACGGGTCGCTGGCCCAGGATGTGTGTATTCTAGAAACAGCATGGAATAATTTTTGGACATCGTCGGTGTTATGGTCACTCGTCTGCATTTGGCTACCATAACGAGTAATCTGCTGAGTGATTTTCCCTTGGCGCTGACGGGTCTGAGATTCACCAGGAGAAGATAAGATTACCAGCTCGGCCATACTCTGGTATAACCGAGCACTTCACGTGCGGCGCTTGAGAGACGGAGGTATTTGCAGAGATGGGAAAGACTCAAAATGCAGTCGCATCTTACTTGCGGCAAATATTCCCCAACAGCGCTGACTAATGCTACCCTAGACCAGACCGAGTTTTTCCATGTCTCGCAATGAAAATGAAAACAAGACCAGCAAGAAAACTTCCAGCTCGTGCATTATGAGTCTATGCTGAGAAATATCCTTGCGAGACTTTAATTTAATTCTACTGTACATATCTCGGGTGACAATTGTGAAGACAAGTCTGAATCAATAGTCACGTCACGTTGGTTAACACAGGCAAAAACGCACTTCTCGATGTTCACTAAAATTTGTAATAAATTGTTTTTAATGTGAAACCAATTCTGTGCTTCTCAAGTTGTCGCCATTGCATTGGAAGATAGTCGAACAACCTCATGCCGTTTGCAAAATTCCCGTCGCGTACCAGGCGATAAAATGCGACCGGTTAAATGCGCGGTCACTGAATGCCGCCCTTGTTTAACAATCGCGACCAGCCAAGACAGCCTCTACCCAATACAAGCAGGACGCCACTGTCTCTATATGCAAGGACAAACTTTAATAGGAAGTCAGAAACATCAAAATCAGGGAAAGATGCCTGATAATGCGAGATCTACACCTGCGGAATTAGATCTAAATCCGAATGGATGACAGCCAAGACATTTTCTTATCATGGAGCGGGGATTTTCTCCAACGGTTGGCTTGGCGTGTCTGTTCATGACGGCCATTATATGCGAAAAGAAGCCGATCTATCCCGGTTCCTTGTCGTCTTGTGCATCTGTTGAGAGAGGATTGATGTTTGTTGGCGATTGAGTGTCAATTGTCTCGCATTCAGTGGAGCATCATCTAACCATAAACTTATGCTTGATAATAAACGACGGAGAAAAGATTGTCTCCGCGAGTCGTTTCTCCAAAGGTTACTCCACTTCAACGAGGGATCCCTCAACTTTATTTCCCGTGGGAACACAACAAGTGCAAGGTTGTACAATCCGCGGCCTTGGCAGTGGAGAGACATTCTCTCCCGCGGGTACAACATCAAATGTCTTCTCTAGTATGCCGCATTGGTAAAAGATTAGCATTCGCTTGACGCATAATACTCACGCGATGCCCAGGCCAAGAATTCCATGAAGCTTAACGTCAATTTCTCTTTGACATGCTTTTACAAAGACATTGGCCACTGTGGTGTTGACGGGAATAATCCCTGTAAATGCCCAGACGGGAATGTACGAAGTGGCCAAGCAGAAACTCGGTAGTAGGCATCATATCGCTTGGCACGGGAAGACTTTTTTTTTCTGCGAGCCGTGGAAGCTCCAAGCGCGGGGATTCTTGACAGTGGAGAGTCATCTTGGCAGTACGACAAGCTCATGCTATGACTGATCATACGATAATAAAAAATGAAAAGAAACTTGGCAATCGTGATAAACTTAAACGGACAACTTGGCAGATGGCGAATGTACAGACGATCGTATTTTGACTGTTGTGATGTTGGACGTTGCACTTGGGAATAGATTCACGAAACAATTGAAGATGGACGTCTTGAAAGATTAATTAATTATTTGGAGTACAGATCAATTGAGGAGGATTACGCTTAGAACTAAGCATAATTAGGCGTAGACCCAACCACTTATCCTCATCAGGCCATGTCCCCGAAGCCTCAACCGCGGTCGTGTCCTCCCCGTCAAGAGCCTCAAGCTGAGCCGCAGACTAAACAAAGAGCCTCACCAACACCACCATCAATTTTGCCTCCAACATCAGACATCATCACTGAGATTTTAACACACGACCAGAATGACGGTGTTTTTAAAGTACACGGACTTGTATCCGGGGGATCGTCAACGGTAAGACATTATCGGCCAACCTCATTATATGGGGCCCCAGATTCGAGGGACCCTCCATCCCCAGTTTTCAACTCTCATCCTCGACGCAGTTTTTCTTGGTCCCCCGGACTTGAGGCTTGGCTTGAGGGGGATGGGATGGAGAACGGACGGTGACCGCGATGCGGGGTTTTAGACTGTTTTCTCATGGTTATAAAACTTGGGTCCCGTTTTACTCTTCATCCTGTCTGTGCCTCTCATCCCTCTCTGCCCTTTTGCTTTGACTATCCACTTGTTAAGCATACCCGGGCTACATCTTCCAACTCTTGACTTCTTTTTCTCAATGGCGACTCCCAATGAGAAAGTAGGCGGTGACGCTCCCATCGCAGCTCCTGCACCCAACACCACAGGAGATGTCAAAGCCGACGATGCCTCAGCTATTGAGAAGGAACTTGCGTCTGTGGAAGAAGGCTACATGAAAGATGAAGGCCGACTTCCCAGCCCCGAAGAGCAGATTGATGCTCTGGGAATCCCCAACTGGCGCGAGCTGGAGAAGAAGATTGTTAGACGTCTTGACATGACGCTCATGCCTTGTGTTTGGTGTCTTTACTTCTTCAATTATCTTGACAGAGCTTCTATTGGTCATGCGCGATTAAGTTCTTTTGATGCGGACTTGGGACTTGTCGGATCCAACTTTTCGTCTGCTGTTTCTATTCTTTCTCTCGGTTATGGTAAGTCGATTGTCAATTAATCAGTGATGATGAACCTTGCTAACAAATTCAGTCCTTGGTCAACTTCCTAGTAACATGCTCATCACCAAGATTCGCCCCAGTATCTACCTCTGTCTCATGGCTATTGTCTGGTCCGGTGTCAGTGTCGCTACTGTCGGAGTCTCATCTTACTCTGGTCTCATGGGTGTTCGCTTCGCTCTCGGTCTCGTCGAAGCTCCTCTTCTTCCTGGTGCCATTTACCTTCTTGGTTGCTGGTACACAAGAAAGGAGATTGCTTTCCGCATGGCTATTCTCTACTCTGCCCAGACCATCGCTTTCTGCTCCGCTGGTCTCATCGCTGCTGCTACCTATGCTACTCTTGAGCAAGCGCACGGTCTTGCAGGATGGCAGTGGCTTTTCATCATCCTTGCCACTGCAGGTGCTGGTTCTGCTATGATTTGCATCTGGTTCATCCCCGATTATCCCACTTCTACTACTGGAAGCGCGATGTGGACCATGACTGAGGATATGCGAAAGGTCGCTGCTGCTCGTGTCATTGCTGATCGACCTTCTACCGCCGAGGCCAAGACTGGTGCATGGGAAGGACTCAAGCTTGCTGTTCGCGACCCCAAGCTCTACATTCTTACTCTCATGAACATCACCATTTCTGCTGCCTACGGATTCTCCAACTTCTACCCTTCAATTGTTCGTGGTCTTGCTGCTGATTGGGGTTACGGTCCTGTCATCGCTCTCGTCCTTACTGCACCACCCTACATCTTCGCTGCCATCGGTTCTTACGTCAACGCTTGGCACTCCGACAAGGTCAAGGAGCGAGGTTTGCATTACGCCATCCCCGTTGCCGTCGCATGTTCCGGTTTTATCATCTGTCTCGCGACCACCGACGCACGAGCTCGCTACGGTGCTTCGTTCATCTACGTGGGTGGCATGTACATCGCCAACCCTCTCATCATGGGTTATGTTAGTGGTGCCTTGGCCAAGACACCTGAGAAGCGAGCCGTTTCCGTCGCTCTGTGCAACTTGCTGTCTCAGATTGGTAACTTCACGGCGCCTTTCATGTTTGTTGCCAAGGAGGAGCCTCGCTACATCAGTGCTTTCATTGGTATGATGGCATTCGGTCTTTCTTCTAGTGCTTGTGCTATTGTTCTCAAGATCTGGCTTACCAGGTCCAACAAGAGACTTTTGCGGGAGGCGCAGAGGAATGGTACTGTTTACCAGCCTTATTCGACGTAAACATTGGTTGCAGTCTCCGTGCTCTGGACGGTCATGGGGCTTGGAGTAGGAGGTTATAAGAGAGGTCAATTAGTATTGGACTTGGTCCATATGGAAAGCGTTTGCTTGTGGAGATGAAGGTATCAATGAACGACTATGTACTTATGAATAAATGTCTACCTTCATTCTCAACTATATTTGATGATATGTGACAAGTGCATTCACTGTGAAACTTAGCCCTGTCGAGAAGCCGATGCTGATTTTCAAGTGTTGACCACCCGCCGTGAATTCCTGCACACATTACCTTGTCGCTGTCAACTCCATACATTCAATTCAATTCTTACCCGCGCTATTTCCGTCGACTACCACAGTTACTCTGTCAATTTATTTTAACAATAGCTCCATTACAAGTGACCTTACGATCCCAGCAAACTCATAACACTTCACCATACAAGGAAAATGTCAACTGATATGACTACATTCTCACCAAATATCCTGTCAAAAGACCTAAACACACCACCACCTAAACCCCCACGCTTATATCCGTCCCCCAAACCCGAGTCTAGACTCTTCTTCCCCGCATTCAAAGTCGTCCCATCATTCGTGGAACCCTCTCATGATCGATCTAAGCCAAACACAGTAATCCGATCAGCCCATCATCACACTTCATTTATACTTTGTGACTTCGCATTGCCATCTCTGGAACTTGTTAATGAGGGGAACCCGGCGTTTGCGTCACGTTTACAGCTTCGTGTTACCGAGGGGGTGATTGTTTACTGCTTGCATAAAACCCCCTCTTCTCCTCTGCAATCAGTCTTCTACCATTTACTCATAAACTGAACTTCAATATGTCTTCACAATCTATCAAAGCTGTTCGCTATCATGGCCAGAAGGATATTCGTCTAGAATCTATTCCTCTCAAATCTTTGGAGCCTAGATCAGTTCGCATCGCGCCTAAATTCTGTGGTATCTGTGGTACGGACGTCCACGAGTATCTTGGTGGCAATAACCTCATTCCCAAACCCGGCTCTCCGCACGGTATTACAGGCGAGACAGCACCGCTTACTCTCGGTCATGAATTTAGTGGCATAGTTGAAGAAGTTGGCAGCGAAGTTACACGTCTTCAGAAGGGAGATCGCGTTTGCGTGCAGCCTATCATTTACGACAATGAGTGTGGTTCATGCAAGCGTGGCCTGGTGAATTGTTGTGATAAGAATGGCTTCATTGGGTTGAGTGGTTGGGGTGGAGGTCTGGCTGAGTCAACTGTCGTCCCACAAGATGCTGTTAAGAAGCTTCCCGACAACGTCTCCCTCGAAGTTGGGGCTCTTGTCGAGCCTCTCGCAGTGGGATGGCACGCGATCAAAATCTCACCATACAAGGACGGCGACGCAGCCTTTGTCGTGGGCGGCGGACCAATTGGTCTCGCTGTTGTTCAAGCTCTTATCGGTCGCGGATGCAAGAACATCATTCTAAGCGAAGTCAGTTCCAAGCGACGCGAATTCGCAAAGAAGTTTGGTGCTCATCACGTATTTGATCCTACAAAAGACGATGTCGTGGCGAACGTGAAAAAGTTGACGGGAGGAATGGGTGCAGATGTTGGTTTTGACGCTGCGGGCTCGCAACATGCTATTGATGTGGCGTTCGATTGCTTGAAAGCTAGGGCGGTTTTGGTGAATATTGCTGTATGGGAGAATAGGGCGCAATTGAACATGAATCAGATTGTGTTCAGAGAGAGATCTTATGTCGGATGGTAAGTTGTAATCATTGTACCAGAGGACAAATGCTAACATTAATAGTGCGACGTATGCTCTTGGCGATTTTGAAGAGGTTATAGATGCGTTGTCGAATGGTAAGATTACACCCGAGGGAATGATTACAAAGGTCATCAAGATGGACAAGGTTGTTGAAGAGGGATTTTCAACGCTCATCAATGATAAGGATAATCATGTCAAGATTCTGGTGGATGTCAGTGCTGGAGTATAACGAAGGACGATTCTTGAGTGGTGTTTAATATATTTATTCTTTCTCGATTCCTACCACCTTGATACCATTTTTATCGGCGATTAGTAATCGCTATCATCTGACGAAATTTCCTCCACGTTAATACTAACTGCCGTCTTAGCATCCTGCACCCTCTTCATCTGTTCCATGCGAGCAAGTTCTTCAAACTTTCTCTTCACATCATTCCTTGGAACGGGCGCTTTGCAGAGACCCAGCTTAGCCAAGGAACCCCAGAACAAAGTGTGCATGTAGTAGTACAGATTGACACCACCAAGGTAAAGTACTGGTATAACGACCATAGGGACGTTGCCAAACAGACCGTGACGGCGAGAGATGGTCTCCCACAGCTCACCAGTAAGAGTCTCAGCAGCACGATCATACTTCCATGGCCCAACGAGGCGGAACTTGGTGTTGAAAGCGGCACCTCCAGCCCAGATCCACGGTAGTCGCCATCCCTTGGGTGTGTACAGTGCAATGCGGAGAATATCTGTGAATGAAGGAGCAATGTCCATGTCCTTGGCCAGCTGGTATGCATAACTATCATGCTCAACACCATATGTCACACGAGCACTGGGAGCGTGAATTACACGGTAATGCCACTCGTCATCCTTCAGAAGAGGTCGAGGAACACGGTTGAGAAGATGAGTGGTGAAGAGCATAGACTGCATCTCAGCCAGAGGAGGAATGGCGCCAAAGCCAGGACGAATGAATCCGATGAATCCGATCGTTGGATCATCCGTGGACCAAATTTGACGGACGTCTGCATCGTGAGAAACTGGGTATGCTTCACGACCAGCGTTGTACTCTGTGTTCAGGAATGGGAAATGTGGGACATAGCCAGTTGCGAGAATAACCATGTCTGGTTTAACGACTGATTTTTGGATGAGCTTCGCTTCTGGACGGCCAGTATCCGGGAAGTGTGCTACTCCGTCTGGTGTAAAGTGTGATGGGAAAGGTGCGACGTCGATGGTGCGCTTAGCTGGTTTGATAGCTGTGTTGAAGAAGAACTGACGAATGCGCGTTGTTAATGGCCATTGTGTCGGTCTCCAAGGTGTAGAAACGTTGTTCTGGATACGTTGCCAGCCCTTATTCCAGAATACTATACCAGTTAGACATGTTCAACAGGACAAGTAATTTGACTTACATCTCGAGGCATGGAACCGATCGCTAAAGACCTGTCCAACCCACTGATCCACTCCATGCTCCGAACCACCACAAATCCAACACCCAGCAGGCAGCGCCAAGAAGTGATAATAATCCCACACAATCATCGTATCTCTCACCATGGGGTGAACATACATGCTATCGAAAAGCGTAACCTGACTAACATCAAGCGGCAACTGCGGTTCTTCGAAATCTTCATCACCGAACAGCCATGGTAAGAATCTTTGACCAGGTGCACGCTTGGGCGCTCCGATCCAGCCGTCGCGGTGGCAGAATACTACGCGTTTGGTAGGTGATGTGATGGCGAGATGGCACATGTCGCAACCTGTTTCACCGCTGCCTAGAACCATGATTGTTTTTCCCTCTCCGAGTTGGGATCGAGTTTTGAAGGATGATGAGTGAAGAACTTCGGGAACGTGCTCTATACCGGGGATAGAAGGAATGTGAGCTTTTGAGTGAACGCCTGAGCAAATGGCGATAGCATCACACTCCCACTCTACCTCTTCCCCATCAGGACCCTTATACTTAACAACATGTTCACTCGTATCTCCCCTCCTTACCCCAGTGACAGGTGTACTCAGATGAATATCCTTCCAAAGATCGAAATGCGTAGCATACTCCTCGAGATATTCTCTATATCTTTCCGAGGAGAAAAAGTCATTGTCTTCAGGTCGAGGACGGAAGTCAGAGAATGTTGTCAGGAATTTGGAGGATACGAGTTCGGCGTCTTCGTAGACGTGGTGGAAAAAGACACCGCCGAGTTTATCGTATGATTCGAAGAGTTTGACTTCGAAGGGTTCGATGGAGGGGAAGTGGTTGTGCGCTGTTTTGAGAGTTTTGAGTTGGGCGAGGCCGGATGGGCCGCCTCCGATGATGGCGACGCGCATGTTGAGTGTTCAAGATGTTGGGGAGGATATCGATGAACTGGAAAAAAGTGAAGAAGAATCAAATCGATCAATCGTCCCAGACGTTCTTTCGACAAACAGCAAAATCCAACAGAACAGAATCCAGGGTCCAAAAGACAGCGCATCAACCACCTCTTATCATCCCTCCATCCGTACCAACCGATTGGTCTTTAATCTTCACCCGGGGCATTAAAGAGGGGAGTGTGAGTTACATGACTGACGTGGAGCCGGACCATTGCTCCATTGCAGGATTAGTTCCAACGGACAAACGTTATTGTGGGTTGGTATTGTGGGTTGAAGTTATACTTGGTTAGGAATGGGTCAGTAACGTGAGCCAGGCTTGTTGGTTGTTGTGAACGGGGATTGCCGAGCGAATGGCGGCACTTTTGGAGAATCACATGTTAATCGGTTATTGGATGAGAGAGAAATTGACTTTAGTGTTATTGAGGCTACTGGAGATGGTGTCAACATAGGAAGGTGAGTCTTGAGATCGAGTCGACTGATTGATTACTCAGTAATGATTGTGGTTCTCAATTGGCTGTCTCGGATATGACCCACCACGACCTGGGGACCAGGGTTCAGGGTTCAAAGACGGGTAAGTAATTCCCTTATTCAGACAAATGGAAAATGCATGTGAGAACTCTCTGTCATTTCCATGAAGAAATCAATCAAAAGTTCAGTTGTAACACTCTTATTTATCTATCTAAAAGAATTGTGGCTTCGACTTTGAGTGAGACAGAACCTACGTCGCAACACGTTCAATCAAACCAAGTCGGACGAGGAATTACGCTGGAGCAGTGACGGAAGTGAATTGCTAAACAAAGATCAAATTGAGAGTTTGCTTCTTGTTGCCCAATTGCAAGCTTATCTTTTAACCAATTAGCGTCCGGTATGGTGTAGTGGCTAACATTTCGCGCTCTCATAACCTGAGAGATCAGTACCGCGGAGCCCAGGGTTCGATTCCCTGTACCGGAGTTTCTTTTTTGCCTTTTGCCGGACCTAATCCACCCCCACCCACCATCACCCAGAGGTAGTAGGTAGGTGGGTCAACTCTCCCTCCCAGCAGACAAATGGAAATGGCGCGGGAGAATCTTTTGTCATGTTTATGAAGAATTAAATTGAAGACATCCATATCTAAAACCCTATTGACGAATTGCGTTTGAGGCGCTGAGCTTGATTTTTTTTGAATTTTTTTTATTTAAAAAAGGTCAGTCAGTCTATTTTACAAAGACCTGTTGTAGTTGATGGGAACAGGGAAATATGGGGACTTACTGAGATGAAGCTTCATGTGACAATACCCGCGGTTATCGATGAGTGAGGCAGGTCTCCGCGCAGTCGTACTGAGAGTCCTACAGTAGATATGTATATTAAAACTCGTTCGGGGAAGAAAACATGTTTCTTTTCATTTGTACCTTCCATCTTATTATTTATTACAAGCCTGCCTTTTAGACATGCCTACGCTTCGGTATATCTCCATTGTTGGCTGCCACGCAGAGGGCGAGGTAGGAGATGCCATCATTGGCGGCGTACGCGACGTCCCTGGGAAAACCATGTATAAGAAATTGAAACATTGTCTGAACCACGAAGATGATCCGCGACAGCTTCTCCTCAACGAACCCCGGGGCCGTTCATCAATGAACACCAATCTACTACTACCTCCAACGGACCCTAGGGCCGATGCTGGCTTCTTGATCATGGAAAGCACAGAGTATGCTCCGATGAGTGGCTCCAATTCCATGTGTACAGCTACTGTTTTACTTGAAACTGGAATGGTTCCGATGAAGGAACCTGTGACCAAGCTGGTTCTCGATACTGCTGCTGGCTTGATCACAGCAACAGCGCAACGCGAAGCAGGGAAATGCAAGTCAGTCAGCATCGATAACGTTCCCTCTTTCGTAAATAAGCTTGATCTGCCGGTACAAGTACCTGGGTTTGGCACTGTCCTGGTGGATATCGCATGGGGAGGAATGTGGTATGCTATTGTTAAGGCGTCTTCTCTTGGCCTCAAGGTGGAAAGTGCTTCTGGAGCTAGACTTGTTGAGGTGGGGGAGCAAGTCAAAATAGCTATCCAAGCTCAGTACACGCCTATCCACCCCGAAAATCCCGACATTCGAGGCGTTACTGTCCTGTCTATTACAGAAGACCTTAAAATTGAGGAAGATGCATCTAAAGCCGCTAAGGATACCGTCGTTGTTTCGCCAGGTCGCCTCGATAGGAGTCCTTGTGGCACGGGTACCTGCGCGAGGATGGCGGTCCTGCACGCGCGTGGCCAGCTAAAAGTTGGGGAGACCTTCAAGCATAGAAGCATTATTGGAACTGAGTTTACTAGCCACATTCGTGGAGCAACACAGGTCGGCTATCAGGCTGTGCTACCTACAATTCAAGGTCGGGCTTGGATTACAAGCTACAAGCAGATCGTCTTGGACCCGTCAGATCCCTTTCCGACGGGATTCCAAGTGGGCGATCAGTGGCATGTTCCTAGCACTGAAGTTCATAACTGAACAGACAACAACGAATGGCTTTTTGGTCAGTATATATAGAAAAGGTGGATTGAGTTGGTGTGCATTTAGATCACTGCTCTTTGTCTGCATTAGCAGTACTTGAAGAACCATCTTGGCAGTAGAAGTAACTAAGTTGCTAGCCTTCTCAAACTTACTGTTGACATACAGTCATTCCTCTAACAACCTAAACCCACACTGGGGTTCCTTTTTTGCCTTTTGTCCTCGATTGCTGCTCTCCGATCGATCACCTCAAATAAGGCCCACTTAGATAAACTCCAGACATTATTCATGTAGCGGAAATGTCTGACTTTTGAAAAGGGAACCAATGAAACAATGTTAATTTCTGACAACTAAGGGTTATAAAACTGTTCTCTAGGCACTGCAGTGTACGTTTCCATTCACTCAGAGCTTGAAATAGTCAAGTCCCCAAACCTGATATACGCGACAGATGAGCTCACAATCGAACACCTCCGAACTCCCTCGCCATCTCCTCAATTTCGACCGCGTGCCTGACCCCTTCAACGGACACATGATTCCGTCCACCAATACGAGCACCACACTCTGGACATGATGCCTCCTCCATCGCCATGCCGCAGTTGTTGATAGTAAAAGGGTGACCATTGGCGCAGGTGTGCCAGTGTCCTGTGCCAGACAATTCTCCCATCGATGCCGCGTAGACTTGTCTAAGCTCCTCGGCTGTGACGGGACGGTATATTCCTCCGTTCAAAGCTTCCTCGGCAACGTCGATGTCATTCTCGAGAGCTTTTGCTGATTGGTTTTGCTTCACGATTCTTCTCGCCTGCTGAACGTGATCAAGGCCTTCATCTCGTAGTTTATCCAGTGCACCAGGGTCGGATGCCGGGGTTGGCGATGGTGTTTCGGTTCCAGGTATCGCGGGGTTAGGTGGTGTAGTGGCGAGCGAACGGGAGAATGCACACAATTGAGCAGAAAAGATATGACCCTGAGCCTCTTCGCGTGGGTATACCGATTTTTTTGCCCCTTGGATTAAGGTGTTGCAATCGCGCATGAAAGGTGATAAATCGAGCTTGACATTCAGCTTAGTAAGATCTGACTTCTGGTCAAGCAAAAGTCGAAAGAAATCAGAGAGGATTAACACATCGCACTTTAACAGTAAAGTAGAAGCGAGAAGCGATCCTTTCGCTTGGATAACAGATTCATCGTAGTGAAATTCGTTTTGCCCACCATGGTGGAGGTTGGTGTGCCTAACCAGGTCTGCAACGCGCTGGAATGGCTGTTCCTCCTTCTGGACTTTGCTGGTGTACGACGCGACGTCCTTCCGCATTTTGAGCATGGAATCGTATCTCTTGTCGGTGTATTCTCTCAAACATTGTAGCTGCCTCTGTCGCGAACCTCCCATTGTCAAGTTTCCGACTGCTCCAGACTTTGGATCCCGGATAGCCGTCGGCTGCATAGCGGCAAGAAGTTCTTGCTCGGTGATAAGCTTTGCGGCAAGTAAATGATACTTGACATTAGACCATGAAATGAACTTCTTCGTCGCTTCGTCAAGCATAGCCCGGCGCACAATGCGACCGTATCTCGAAATGCTACGGAGAGGTCCACGACACGTCGGACAGTTTTTGACAGCCTTATTTTCCATGGCGAATGGTTCTGAACTTCCTAGTATACGCTCAGGGATACCGTTAGTGTCGAGCTTGTAGTGTGCGGCCATATCCATTTGTCCATCCATGGATGAGACAGTGAGGAAGTGGCCACAGTCTGAGAAGATGCAGGGTTCTTGATCGAGATCTATATCTTGATACTCTTTCATCTCGAGAAAGTCAACGCAGACAGATTTCACCTCATCTGTTGCGCAAACTTGGCAGAATTTAGGGGCCGGGCAAACTTCTCCACAAAGAGATGGGCCTGCAATAATTAGCGAGGGGACGAAGGTGCAAATCACAAGAATCACTTACACTGATGACCGCAGTCCAGTTTCATTTCGCACCTCAAAGAGCAAGGCACCCAGTTACAAGGAGCAGCACATGGGGCCGTACACCTTGAGTGAACACATCTTGACTCACAGGTTGCCTGCGCACAGGGATCACAAGGCTCGCTACAAGCCTTGCTACACCTCGAGTGGCTGCACCGTACTTCGCATCGTTCCTTGCACGGCTGACAGGGTGTATCACCGTGACAGCTCTGAGAGCAGTTATGTTGACAAGTCGAGTATTTTCGGCCGCATCGCTGGTTGCATATGCCGTGGTTTTGTTCCGTGATCTTTCCGTCTTTACGTGTGTTGCAGCGAAAGCAGCTACTGGTACAGCTATGACCACAGGTGCGATGACTTCCGCAGGCGGAAGTACATTTGTAATCGGCAGCAGTGACGTCTTGGTGACAATTGACGCGCACTTTATGCTCACAGCCTGGCACATCTTTCGTGACCATTTCCATGCAACGGACAGCCACTGGATCTTGTGCTTCCCAACACCGAGGCGAAGATAGTCGATGCCCGCAAGGGAGTAAAATGGCACTCTCCAGTTTGACAAGACATTTGTTATGACAAGGGTCTCCGCAGCGAAGAGGACAAGCGTGATTGCATCCTTTTTTGGAACGTAGACACGGTGCAAGGCACTTGACAGCATGATGCAAAGTATCTGAGTGGCATCTCCCAGTGCAAGGATGCCCACAGGCCAATCTCTTGTCGCATGCAAGCGTACATCCGCTTTCCGGAGAGAATTGCGAGAAGTGCTCAGGACTGGACACGCTTATTGGGGTATTCGGATGTCTGGTGCACTGCAACTCGAGCTTTGTGCCCAAGTTCTTCTCGGAAGCCAATATCTTCATGACGCCTGCCCACATCGGAACCTTTTTGTACGAGGTGCTGTTTCCAATGATGTACATCCCGTGCTTGGCGCGGGATAGCAGAACATTAATACGATTCGATGTCTTGAGGAAACCGCACTCTCCTTGGGGATTACTGCGGACCAAGGATATGACCACAACTTTAGCTTCCTCTCCCTGGAAGTTATCGACAGTCGCAACTCTGACGCTCTTGAGGAGAGTAGTCTTACTGAGAGGAACACCTCGTGGTCTGTTAGTGCCACTGCCCTCGTCCTGAGCGGCGTCTAGTTCATCTAAATCCCGATCATTGATCTGAATCTCAAACATTGATTCCATCTTACGGCGCAAAAGCTGTAGCTGTCCAAGATACGGCGTGAGAACCGCGATGTCGCCTGGTTTGTACGCGCCTTGCTGAGAGAGGTGGGAGACTAAAGCAGCGGTCATATCAACTTCGAAGCTATTAGATCGAGACGTGCTCTGGGAGCTATTGGTCTCGTCCGCATTTTCAGGCTGATCGTGGTGCAACCAGAATAGACGACGCTTCATACCCATGACTTGAGGGTACTCAGCTACAGCTTCTGCATCATTGAGCGATGGATACAAGGTTGAGCGAACTAGCTCGGCAATTGAGGGGTGCATCCGTCTCTGAGTCTCGAGCATACTGTAGGGAATCCGCAGGTCGGTATCATGCGGAGGCTGAACCAGTCTCTCAAATAAAGACACGTCGAGTGAGTATTGTTTACCACGAGGGTTTGTACTCTGCAGATCATAGTTTTGTATCTGAGGGCGAAGTTGTAGATGATCACCGATAAGGATGGCATGCTCAATGGAAGGTAAGAGTGCAGTGAGAATATGTCCCTCGAGAACCTCGCCGGCTTCTTCGCAGAGCATAACCTTGCATCGCATCTTTCGAAGGAGGCTCAGGTTCCTGGCCAGACCAGTTGTTGTGACACCGACAATATCTGCATCGTTCAGACAACGCATATCGACGTCGCCACGGATCTCGTCTCTGCGTCTAACAGAGTCGTTGTAATTTTGATTGAGCCTGGCGACTTTGACGATGATCGGATCTCTGATTGCCTTGATCCAATAACGATGGAGTAGAATCCGTTCATGGTTGGTCAAACTGTTCAATTGAGCGCGCTTCAGGTGTTCAATTGGTCTGGGGTTTGTTGCAACGTGTAAACCGCTTTGAAGCCATCGATCAATGACCAGCTCTGGCTGGTGAATGACCGTCTGCCACCCGTCCTGATCCTCTCCAAATAATTCAGCATGGTGTCGAGGATGGTCCGAAGCCAACAACAACTTGATGGCCTTCCAAGACTGGCAATCAGCAAGTTGTTTGAGTGATTCTTTTCCATCTTCGACATGTTCGCGAATATCCCTTTCTGCCTCCCAGAGACTGCTCTTCTCCGACTTGGTGAGGGGCATTCCTTTAGCGATGGCGCGCAAGTTCAGATTCTGGAGCCGCTCCGATTTGGATCGAGATCCAATACGAATAATTCTTTTAGTTCCGTCATCAAGGAGGTGTTCAAGGAGCTGATCCAAAGCGTGATTAGTGTAGCAGACACATAGAATCGGGCCAAGTTTTGCAGTCTGTTTACTCTTCAGAAGAACTTTGATGATCTTCTCGCCAGTGAAACTCTTGCCTGTGCCTGGGGGTCCCTGTATGAGAGACAGTCCCGTGGTCAAAGTGTTCAACAGCGCAGCAGACTGTGTCGGGTCGAGGCTGGACTTGAGTGAGAGCGCCTGTGGGGTTATTGGTGACCGTGGGTCAATTCTGAGAGGAGTGCTGTCATTGGTAAGGCAGCTTAGATCGAAAGTAAAACCGGTCTTTCGTGCATACTGCGGTAATCCGATGTCAGCGTCAGATGGCGAGTCATCCTTAGGCGCTAACAGATTTGCGAAAGGGATGTTGGGCTTGTCATGCATCTTCTGAAGAGCCGATAGACTGTGCTTAAACGAGTCGAGCAAAACTCCTGGAAACTCAACTAGATACCTCGGTGGGTGAGACTTGACATCCTGGTACCATTTCAGGGCTAGACTTATGTCGCTTGTTGTCGGGTCCACAAGCTTGAGATTGACAAAGAGAAAGTCTGCATCGCTTGAAAGGTTTCTCACTTGATCATGGGGAGCACGATCTTGTTCATTGTCGCTGTCAATTTTTCGAGCATCTTTATCGTCTTCCGATCTCATCGTGGTATCGGATACAACACAGAACAGCATCGAACCGGCGACATCGAATAGACATACGAGCGTTCCCGCTTGTAACCGCTTGGACTGTGCCCACCAATCTTTTCGTTGCTTAGCATTCAGCTTTCTGACGACTGGAAGCTGGTGGCAACAAATGGACATCTCCAACCCTCCAACACGGTGGAGATTGACGTCGATAGTCAGAGGGTTCTCGTAGGTATACGTTCTAAGAGTGTTGGACTGTCGACGTTTGGTGTGTTTGGGGTCTCGGGCAAGTTCTAGTACGTCGCGCACAGCATCTCGGAGCTGACCGACAGTGTCCTCTCTGATGAGTCGAAACTCTCGATCAAGGCGACCACGAATCCCCTTGACATGCCAGCTAGAGGGACTGTTGGTTGGTAAATATTCCGCGCGAGGGGAAACGATCTCATCGTAGGTAGGCATGATTTTAATCTTGGTAATGTCAACATGGTCGTTGTTGTGGCGAGGTCCATCAGCAGACAGTGTGCCTGGCAAGTCATGTCGGAGCACAAAGTCTTCTCTTGTGAGTAAGACACGACGACTAGGATCCAAGTCTGGAATGTCCTTGCCGGTACTCAATCGTTGTTGCATGTAGTCGATATACTTGGAGGCTTGTAAATGAGAGAACTCGTCTTTCTCACCGTGGTTACTCTCTACAATTTGAGCAAAGAGCTCGACAAGCCTGTCGCATTCCGAATTGACAATATTTCTGGTATTGCAGTCGATGACTTTGGACAGCACGCTGAGAGAAAGCGCCAGTACCTCCATCTGGGAATCATTTTGCGTAGGAGACAAGGGTCCAGTGACAAGTCCAATAATGAAGCTGAAGGTTCTGGTCATACGTTGGCCTCCAACTCCCAGTATGCAGTTGAACACGTCCGCGACTTGCTGCTCCAATACAGTCGAGTCCACTACGCGAGGGTGCGTGATGAGGGTAAATAGAGGTTTGACCTCGGTCTCCCAGAGAGTGGCTTTGCCCGAATTATCAGCGCGTGGAATGTGGACATCAGCCAGAGTCCGGATGAATGCCAACCCAGCATCTTTGGCAAGAAGCTTTATGACATCCTGCACAGCGCCGATGTCACCGTCCATCATTTCGAGGCCTAGCTGGAAGAACCGGCTGACAGCAGTAGTTGTCAACTCCGGTGAGTTCCAGCCCAGGTCACCCAGATTCAAATATCTCTTCCATTGACGCAGTTTCCCGTCGGGAGCAGCGCCAGGAGGGTCGGGCGAGTTCAGCTGGGATGTTCGCGGCGGGGTAGAAGCGTCGTGTAGGAACCTGCAGCGATTACCGAACTTGCAAGTCCCCTGCTTAAAGCGAAAGCAAGGCTGGGTGGGATTTCGGGCTCGAAAGGCGCGAGGAGCGTTTCTGAAAGCGTCAGTGCTAATACTGTAAGTTTGTAGAAAGAAAGCTTGCCGCTGAATGTCTGCCATCTCGATCTAGCGTATAGACAACTGCGCGATAACAATGGCAATAGATAAGTTTGACAGATCAAGGACGTTGAGATTAAAAAAGAAAAAAAAGAAAAAAGTGAGATGAATCTTGCGGTTTCTCTTGGTCGAATGCTTGTCGGGTAGTACGTTGTATCATCCATAAAATGACGGAAAGAAGCAGAAAGAAGGGGAACGAGATTCACGGGAAAGGTCAGCCTGTCAAGTAAATACAGAAGAGGGGAACTCAATGTTTAGGCAGTCGTGGTGCCCAAATGTGTTTCGCGCAAGATGAATGGCTAGACAAGACATGTTGGTCGGCCTCCTGCAGGTTATGTCGGTGGCCTCCAACGTATGGTGTTGGGCGGCCTCTTGCTGATAATGTTGGTCGCTTCACTCACAATGTGTAAAAACAGCTTGAGAATTCTGTTTCGATTACAATTCTCCTATACTTCTATTTCTCTCGTATTGATACCTAGGCATACTTCGCTATTAACCTAATTCCATGATCTATGATGATAGGGTACAATACGGGCACTGCAACTGTACGACCCACAAATAATATTTCCTAGTCTTATGTCTGTCATCCTTTCCAAAGATTTTATCTGAAGTCCGGTCCACGTAAATGTTCTTGGATTTCTCTTTGTTTTAATAAATATGCAAAAGCAAAATAAGGATGTATAACAACGTTAGATTAGTGGCTTGCAGCTTTAGCTTCTGTTGGCCATAACGTCGTTCAGAAATCAGTAGCCAGGACTGAGCTGACGCTAAAGGCAATAATTTTGCGAGAATAAGGTGAACAATTCTTGGCAATTGATTCTGGCAAAAGAATAATAGGAGATGGCTTTATTTGTTCTTCGAGCTTCGTTTTCAATTCTAATTTTACCATTCGTTCATAACATGGTTTCCGCAACATTTTTGACCGGGGCTATTGTGGCGTTTGGTTTCAGAGTTGTGATTGCTTCACCATGTCGACCATCGTCTCAAGCCGGTGTCTCATCAGAGATCGTTCTGTCGTTTTCCATCAGCTCAGAAACGTTTCTTGCCCCGACGCCAAGTTTCGACACTTCGACTACTGATGAGATTTACTTCTCCGAGACAGCGACGTTGTCATTGAGTTCTTTCGCTACCGAGTCTTTATCCAGCACTTCGTCTCTCGTCGTCGACGCTGGCACGGATTCTACCGGACTCTATAGTACGGCGGTTTCGTCCGCTACGGAGACTGGTTCGACTGCTGCAGTAACTAGCGAGGAGTCTACGACAATCGCTACTACTGCAACGAGCGAGACTACTACCTGGCCCATCAGCGACACAGTCACAAGTGCCGAGATTGGTACAAGCAGCGCAGTAACGAGCGATGAGTCTACGGCGATTGCAACTACTGCGGCGAGCAAAATTACTACTTGGTCCATCAGCGAAGCCATCGCGACTACAGAGAGCGAGGGTACCACTTGGGCTGCGACCGGAACTACCGATGAGCCAATCACTATCTCGATGAGCCAAACCACAACAGAAGAAACAGTCTCAACGGCCGAATACACGCCTCCGCCAGTTCCGACATCCAACCTCGTCGCCCGAAGCCAATCGATAGGCGATGTTGTCATGCACAGCTACGGCGGTCCAGTCCTCGCCAGCACCTTCTCATTCCCATCTTCATGGTCCAGTTCCATCACCTATGACGAAAATACTGCGCATCTCAAAGTGAAAGATGTTTCCCTCTGCGTCATGTATGAACCATTAGGCCGCCTGGCTAGTCTGACGGGCTGTCCAAGTGTTTGTGAATGGGCAGTATGATTATTTGACGTGTCAACCTCCTTCAGTGGCTGGTCTGGCCTGCAACGTACGAGCCATGATGTGTACCAACAGTGGGTGTACTGATCTTGGGTATTTTTGGGACCAATTCTACCTTCTTGGTTGGGAGGAGGGCACATGGGGGCTTGTTATTGGTGCAGATGGCTTGACAACAGAGAGGGATTTTCCATATGAAGGTATAGAGCCTGTTGACATGGACATTAGGGCATCTTTCTCTTGAAGAGGGTGAAGATCCGAGTGGTCTATGTGGCTTAGTTGCTAGGACCTAACACAACGCCGTTGAGAATGGTTACATTGATTTTTACGATGCCTGTAATATACACGAATAGTATTGCATAGTTTCACAATTGAAATCGTTGAAATGAATCGAGCTCTGTTCTTGCTGGTCACCAACAAACGAACCTCTTGTAATAATCATTCGTTGTTATGCGAGGCCATAGTGAGGCAGTGATCATGGCCTCGTTGTTCCAGCCTATGAGAAGCTGACCAAAGTGCACATCGGGATTCATGACCCCGCATCTGACATTATATGCCTCGTAGCATCTTAAATGATTTGCCTTCACTTTTTGACTATATGCTTCGAGTTCTATACGCTACATGAGGAAGCTATTCACTTTCAATGAGAGGCAGATTCTTGAAAGCGCACAGACAAAATTCGAGGAAACAATGTGGCTGATCAACACCTCCACAATTCAGCTCGAAAGAGCCAACCCAGACGATTTATCCTCAACGCCATACGCAATCTTGTCGCACACATGGGGTGAACATGAAGTCACCTACGAAGACATGATGGAACAAAGTCAAGCGCTCCAAACACTAGGCTACATTAAAATCCTCAAGACATGCGAATTGGCACGAGAAAAAGGCATATCTTACGCATGGGTCGATACATGCTGCATCGACAAGCGCAGCAGTGCTGAGCTCGCCGAGGCGATCAATTCTATGTTCAGATGGTACAAGCAGGCGGCTGTTTGTTTCGCTCACCTTGAAGACCTAGACCCACAGGATGAGAGTGGTATAGACTTTCCCGACAGCTGGAAAGATTGTAGATGGTTCACGAGGGGATGGACTTTGCAAGAGCTGATAGCTCCCGAGAAGCTCGATTTTTATGACAGTGCGTGGCGTTTTAGAGGAACAAAGGCGGAGCTATGTCATTTGATATCTGGCATCACCCGCATTGAGCACAAAGTGCTGAATAATAATGCATCGCTCGAGAGTATCCCTCTGGCACGACGAATGTCTTGGGCTGCCAAACGAAAGACAACGAGGGTTGAAGATATCGCTTACTGTCTTCTTGGCATCTTCGATGTCAATATGCCAATGTTGTACGGCGAGGGTACGAAAGCCTTTGAGAGACTGCAAGAGGAGATCATCAAGCAGACGACTGACATGTCCATCTTCGCGTGGAAGGCAAACGACACATCTCAAACGTACCGTGGTATACTAGCCCAGTCGCCAGCTGAGTTTGCGCATTGTCAACATCTTTCCCAGGCGCCAAGCATGAGGACTGGCTACGAAACGGCCATGACGAACAAGGGCTTGCGTCTCGTGACTTTTCTGGGAAAGGGGAGTATCCTCAATTTAGCTTGTTGCTTGCCAGATCGTTCTAGACGAGGAGGCAACATAGGTATATATCTTACCAAAACAGCCGATGGATACGTCCGGTCCAAACCTACGGAACTGTTCGAGGGCAGAGACTCCCATTTGTGGGCTGGTGCGCGGTATAAAATCTTCATTCGCAAAAGGGTGACACCGTTCGTTTCAGAGAAGCTCAAGAGCGACCTGGCAATGAACATAGCCGCGCATGTGACTATCAGTCCGGGATACAGGATGCATACCTTTACTGCAAAACCAGCAGATTTGTGGGATAAGAACAGCCACTCTTTCATCACGAATACTTATCCCAACTTCACCGGATTTCTAGACTTTGAAGTTTCTGATTCTTCTGGTTCATTTATGTCGAAGCGAATCTTTGTGGTATGTGGTCTCAGGAAGAAGGATTCTCCCCCAGGCTTGGAGTCTTGGGCAGCTGTCTACTCGGCTAGCGATACTCTTGATTCGAAAATTATTATGGATTGTGTCAATGAGTATTATATCTCGTATGGAGACGAGCTGTACCTGCAAGAGCTCCGATCGAGGATTTATCTCCAATACAACGACTTCCCTCGCGAAATCAGTGTGCCTTCTAGTGATGGATTACATGATTTGGTTGTGTCGGCAAAGTTACGGGAGAGTCCAGATGGGACAGAGGCTATTGAAGTTATTGTCAAGGGTCCATCATAGAAAAAGGTAGATGGAAGGCGACGTCTCAGCATGGATCACAGCGATGGTGGACAAAATGAGAAACAAATGAAAGATATATATACTAGGTGTAAAAAATAAAAATGCTATTAAATATAAAGTCGCATGCATCATTCTAAAATCATAAAAAGTGTAATCTATGTAAATGGCTGTAGTCGTGAGACATGCACCGCCAGCTTGTGTGGCGCGCGTTGATATTTCTGTGCTGTGTAGGTAATACTGCTCCATGTTCTTAAAGTGGAGGGAAAGCCTGCCTCGACAACGGAAAGAACAGAGTTCTGGTGTTTCACGCAATGGTGGTTAGTTAGTAATGGGGTATCTACTGCTCCTCAGTCTTGCCAGCCTCCGCCTCAACAGGTTCCTGCCCGACAAGCGACTCCAGCTTCTGTCGGAACGAGTCATCGTAGTAGCTCATCACCGAAGAAGTGCGGTGCATGGTATCAATTGATGTTCGTGTAGAGGACACTGCCGGGTTGCTGTCCGTGGAGAAAATACTCTCGCGACCGCGCGCAGAGTTGTAGGTGCTCGAGTATGTGCTTGAGTGACTACTAGAGTACGTTCGTGTGGGCGCCAGCAGGTGTTGCTTGTTGGCGGCGGTCATGTTCTTCTTCTCAAACATGGCTAGCTTGTCGGAGACGGTGCCAGCTCGCTTAGGGAGCTCGGCTAGGTCTTTGTTTGGTCGGTCGTTGTTCTTCTCCTCGAGGTTCTTGATCCAGGAGAGGCGGTCGCTTAGCTTGGAGGGTTGTTTGGGTTTGAGGCGGGTTACGGATGTGGAGTATGGGGTATCAGAGTTGTTGTTGTTGTTGGTGGTGGTGGTGGGGGTGGTGGGGGTGGTAGGAGGTGGTAGCATGGCTGTTGGAGCTGGGGCTGGTGTGACGGGCTTTCGCGGGATGGATTGGCTAACGCGAGGTTGAGGCTCGTCTTGTGGTATGGTCGTGGAAGTCGTTTCAGTCTTGGTCTCGTCGGCTCGTGTGGGTGATCTGTCGACGATGCGAATAGTAGATCGTCTTCTGTGCTCAGCAGTCCAAGGAGAAGACTCCTGGAAAGAAGATGGAGAAGCGACATCGATCTTGGTAGTGGTGTCATTATTGGAGGTGGCAGTGTCGGAGGGTCCTTCATTTGATGCTGGCGCTGTAAACATCAACTCCAAAGGCAGCGACTTGCGCTTGGTGCGCTGGGCAGGTTGGTGTATTAAATGCCGAGGTTCAACAGGTCGACCACGATCCAGCACACTACGCTCCTCTGCAGGAGCTGTGTCTGAGGCAGTAAGACTTGCCAGCGCCGAAGCACGATCTTGCTCTGTCTTGAACAAAGCGGAGACATCGCCAATGGTCAAAGGCCTTGAGATATCCTTGGAGAGGCGACCTCGCGATCGCGGGGATTTTTGTGACTCGGAGAGGTTGATGGCGGGGAGGGTAAGCTTGTCGTGGGAGGTAGCTGAAGGAGACTCGACGAGCCAGCTATTGGGAACGTGAAGGCCGTCGAGGACATTTGATCGGACCTCGAGGGGTTTGAAGTTGAGTTCGTCATTCTTCTCGTCAATGTCGATTCTGGTCTTTTGTTTACTGGGTTTTCTTCTGAGGATGAGCGTCGAGAACTTGTGAGCGAGAGGACGCCATATTGGTTTGTTGTCGCTGGATCTGACCATGTCGTAGCAAACCATAATTAATTGATGATGTATAGTAAGAATAAAAATGTTATATTATTAAGTGTAGGTACTGTAGAGTTGATGCAGTAAATAGCTGCTAAAGAAGAAAAAAGAACAATGTTTGTTTACTTTTGGCGTACGAGTGTGTGTGTGGAAAAAAAGAGGAATGGAATGAGGAATTGTTTTGACAAAAAGGGGCGAGGAATGTGCTGCATTGTTTCGGTTAGGCGTTACCCCTTCATTGTTTCATTTCGCGTGTGTATTCTGGAGACGTTTTACTAGAGGGGGAATAGTGTCGAGCTTGTTCCTGGGAGAATGCGGGGCTTAGCGCATAACTCTGTGCGTCATTTGTTATGCTTTGCACCGGTCACCCCGATATAACGGTTAGTAAAACACGCTGGTAGGTGGTCAAGTTGTTTGGGATGATGCAGTGGTGATACTTGATACGATACAGATATTCAGAGGTGAAGCAACTAAAACATCAAAGCAACAGACATTTACAAACTGAGACCAATGGAGATATGCAACAAAGTGGGGCATATGCATACCTCGGTTAAAAACATCTTCAACAAATAATTCACGGTCTGCTGTGCATTCAAGACATGTCATTCCGGAACACCCTAGAAACAAATCACCACCGTCATCTAGCGAATTACTTCGTCTCAAAGTCATCTCTTCTAAATGGACTTGTCATCTCTTTTTAAACTAAACTCTAGTCTAGTGATCAATTGCATGGAATGTTTAATGACTGTCAATCTTGTTGTCGTCCAAGCTTTAGACAATTCACGGTGGTCAGCCCTACAGCGACAACGATTGACCCTGTTCATCCCGTATTAAGAGCGACCAAATATTCGATCTGATGGCATGAATTTAAATGTAAATGAGTTGATCGATCGATCTGTTCAAAGCTTGGAGTGTCATGGTGGTTAATTACCCTGAAGTGATGCCTGCTTGGCGCACCAACCTAGATGAGGATCATCGCGTAATCAATCACTGTGACGAAATGACATTTAGCTCTAAACTACCCTATTCTAGACTCTTTCCAGAACGAATTCATAACTGGTAGCTTCCACCTTGACCTTCAAATCCTCCCTGACACCAGGCCCACAAGTCGCGCTTCCCACTCCAGCAACCTTTGCACTCAGATTCAACAGGGTAGCTTCTTCCCTCACGAGATCAATCGGATGTTTCGCCTTCTCAATCGTCTCATCCGACAATCTCGTACCTGTCCAATTGAATGTTGCTTCATCGCGTCTTGTAGCTTTTATTCCACGTCCTTGCGCGTTGGTAACGCGTACCCAACGCGTATCCATTCTGTTACCGTGGCCTTGGGGCACATCGTAGGGTACTTCCAGCGCGTCAATTGAGGATGAGTAAATTCCCATGGACTGGGAGGTTTGTTTGTCGGGGTAGGATTCGCCTGGGCCGCGACCGAAGAATGTTACCTCGGAGAGGGTTTTGGGGAGGCGGAGATTGAGACCGATGCGGGGAATGTCCTTGGGGAAAACACCTTTGGGTGTGAGATTGAACTTGATTGACAGAACACCCGATGATGAAATGTGGTAGTGAGTAATAATGTCGTAGCCCCATCCCAGAACTGGAGGCGCAAGATATGTGACAGTCTTGACAGTCACACCATTGCTATCTTTCTCGACCTGGAAAGATCGCAATTGAGATGTCATGCGATCAACACCATAATCCTTCCACACAGCGACAGCGCCATCTTTGTCATTATCCGTAGGCGCGCGCCAGAAACAAGGATAAATAGCTGCGCGTGTTTTCGCGTCGACTTCAAGAAGATCAGACCATTTTGTGATGTAGCCTCGCACGCGATCGAATTTGACAATCCAATCTGCGCCCGATACTTCTACCTCTGTACGAGATTCCTTGACGTTGACATCTCCAGTGGTAGAGACAGTAGCAGGGATGCTGGGCTGTTGATTCACGGAGAGTTTGTGCTGGAACCATGCTATCTCGTAACCTGCTGGCGCCCATTCAGCAGCATTTTTTAGCGTAAAGGAAATCTTCAAGAAGACTTCTTCCTCATGGTCGCGATATTGGCTGAGATCAATTGAGAGGGGAAGCTCAGCAGTTTTCCACGGCTTCACGTCGGGAATGTCAACCTTGCCACTCTCAAGCACCGTCGCTCTGCAAAAATCCACGTTAGCTCCATCTCAAAAATCTGGATCATCAAACTTACTTATCACCCATAGCGACAACATCAAACTTGCCCTCCAAATGACCCAACCCAATAAAGTCATACTCATTCGTAACAAGCACCTTTCCATCAACAACTTCAAACCTAACAGGCTGAAACACCTTTCTCAATTCCACAAGTCCAGGCGTAGGTTTATGCTCACTATCGCAAAGTCCATCCATAACAAACGTCGAATCATTCGGCTCATCGCCAAAATCTCCTCCGTAAGCATAATACCCGTCTTTGTGCAAGAGACCGTGGTTCGCCCATTCCCAGATAAAGCCACCCTGGAGACGCTCATACTTGCGAAATGCGTCTTGGTAATCGTCTAGACCACCTGGACCGTTACCCATCGCGTGCGCGTATTCGCAAAGAATAACAGGTTTTGTCCACTTGCCATCTGTAATCCCATCTTGTTCGACATGACGCGACAAACGTTCTTGGTCAGGGTACATGTAAGAGTACATATCCGTTAACTGAGCCTTGATGTCACCTTCGTAGTGAATAAGACGATCATCCACAGTTCGCGCGTATTCAATCATGGCAACGTGATTGACACCGTAAAAAGACTCATTACCCAACGACCACGAAAAAATACACGCATGGTTCTTATCCCGCTGAACCATCTGCACCATTCGATCAAGGTACGACTGGCGCCACTCCGGGTTATCAGAAGTAAATTGCGCAGCTTTAGGAAAAAACTCTTCTTTACTTCCCTCATAATCCAGATACGGCGCTGGCTCAACATGTTGCGTAACAACATCGTAAAAGCCATGGCATTCGAGATCAGCTTCGTCCATGACCCAAAAGCCTAGTTCGTCTGCAAGATCGTACAGCCATGGTTGGCCGGGGTAGTGGCTTGTGCGCAGGGCGTTGATGTTGTGCTGTTTCATGAGCATCAGGTCTTGTTTGACAAAGTCGTAGGGTACGGCGCGACCGTGGATGGGATGGTGGTCGTGTCTGTTTGTGCCGCGGAGGAGAATGGGTGTGCCGTTTACGCTGATGAGGTTGTTCTTCAATTCGACTTTGCGGAAGCCGACGTTTTGCGTGATTTTCTGGAGTTCCTTGTCATTGGGGCCGTTGAGGGTGATTTCGAGCTGGTATAGATAGGGACTTTCGGCAGTCCATTTCTTGGGGTTCTTCACGGCAATCTCGAGTTTTTGCGACCAAGAATTGTTGGATAAATCCTTGGATGCCCTGGCTACTTCGGTGTCACCATCGCGAAGAATGAGGATGAGCTCGAGAGGTGGACAATTGACAGAGCGCTCCACGGTCGCAGTGAAGTCGAGAGTGGCGTCCTGGTATTTCTCATCAAGATTGGTCTTGACGAAGAAATCTTCAATTCTAGCAACAGCTGGAAAAGCCAGTAGCGTGACATCACGAAAAATACCTGTTCCTGTTAGATGCATGTAAACATGGAGAGAATAAACATACCAGATAACCACCACTGATCCTGATCTTCGATATACGACGCCTCGCACCACTGATAAACTCTCACAACAAGTTCATTCTCACCATCCTTGTTCATAACACCCGTAACATCAAACTCAGCCGCATTCCGACTTCCCTGCGAATACCCCACAAACTGTCCATTCAACCAAACATGATACGCACTATCAACACCATCAAACCGAAGTCTAAGCTGCGACTCACTATCCCAATCACTAGGAACCGTAAACTTGCGTCGGTAAGTTCCCGTGGGATTTTCAGTAGGGATGAATGGTGGTGCAGAGGGGAAAGGGAATTGAACGTTTGTGTAGTGAGGATTTCCGTAGCCTTGAAGTTGCCAGTGGCCTGGGACGGTGATGGAAGACCATTTTTCAGTGCAAGATGAGTCTTGTGGGTTTTCGGATGCTTCGAGAGGTGTGGGTGCGTATTGAAAGTCCCATTTTCCGTTGAGGAGAATGTGAGTTGGTGGTAACCAGTAAGCTCTCGCCGGAAGGCGATTTCTCTGGATCACCTCCAAGTTTTCGTAGTCGGGCTTCTCAATATATGCATCCATTTTGAGTTCAACAGATTTGGAGTTTTTGCTCAATTGTCGCGGGGTAAGACATGATCCTGTTAAATGCACTATCCATTAGACGATGAAATGGCGCTTACAGTGCTCCTCACGCTAAGGTAGTGGATTCAGTGGGTGAACTTTCGGGGAAGTGATAAGACAAGGTCCACTTTCACCGGCGTTGACCGTTTGGATGGAGTAATATTCGGACCTCGGCCTTGTCTCCGAGTTTCGGAGCCGATCAATTTTGACTCAGTAGCAATTCGATCTTTCTATGGTAGTCACGAGGTGGAAACACCATGCGGGTGATATTTGATAGCGGTGAGCGGGATTGTCAATTGCGCGCTTGTTACACGATGTAAGTGTTGACAATGACACATGCGTAGATATCAAGGCGTATATCAATATGACTTCAATAATTGGCAGACAAAATCGTAGGATGGTGAATTGACAAGAGATTATTGATTAGATCATTTGATCATACTAACATACGGCAAAATTAAACCAAGACCCAACTCTAGGCAAGCGCAGACTGCTTCTCAGTCTCAATAACATGAACACCCTTCTCCGTATTCCTCAGCACCTCACCAACAAGTCTATGACCCATCTCGGCACCATCCAACACCAAAGCCGTCTCCTCCAAACTCAATCCCCTTGTCTCAACAAACAAAAAGTAAACAACAAGAGCCTCCACAGCAAGCCAAACATCATACGTAATGTAATACTTCCACTTGGCATTCTCAACACCAATGGGATTGGCATATTGGTTGAAGATAAGCGCGCATGCGACGAAGAGATTATAGAGTACAAGACCTCGGGCGCGCAGGTTGAAGGGTAGAATTTCCACGACGTATGTTACTTGGAGAACACCCCAACCAGCCGTGAAGAAGACGTTGAAGAGAAAAATCATGGCTAGAACACCCTTGGCGATACCGCTGGGACCACCGGTACCGTCTTCGGTTACGTCGGTGGATTGTTCATATGTTGCTTGTAGAGCAGTCCATGTGATGTACGTCGCCAGCGTACCAAGTGTTGACCCGAGGAAAAGAGTTCGACGGGGGATTTTGTTGACGAGGAGTGAGAAGACGACACCCCAGAACAAACCCCAGATTGTCAACAAGGCGTTGATGAGGGTTTGAGTTTCCTGCGATCGGTAACCAATTGAGTTGAGGATGAGAGTCAGATAGTAGCTGATCAGACCGTTACCACTCCACTGACTGAAAAATCCGACCGAGAGAATAATAAAAAATCGACGACGGTTTCCCTTGGTCTTGAAGAAAGAGAGATAGCTAGTCGTCGCCATAGCCTCATTCTCAAGACGAATCGCAGTGCGGATTTCTTCCATCTCAATAGCAACAGCAGGATTACTGCTATCGCCATTGGCATGATACTTGACCAGCAACATCTCAGCCTCAGCATCCCTCTCCTTACTAACCAACCATCTCGGCGACTCATCAATGACAAAGCAAAGACAAATCTGCAACACACTCGACAGCGCCTGCAAAATTGACGGAATTCTCCAGGCCCAAGAATTTCCAATTCGGAACGTTCCGTACGTGATCCACGCAGCAGACAACGCGCCCAAGCCCCAGAGAGTGTTGTAGATGGAAACCATGGGCGCACGCTGCGTGGGGTATGCTAGTTCCATGATCAGGACTGGTGCGGCTGTGATGTTGAGGGCGAGACCGAAACCGAGAATGCCGCGGGCTGCGATGAACATCCCTGTGTTTTGAGCGCCGCCTTGGAGGGCGACTCCAATTAGCATTATGAAGGCGCCGACGACGAGGGCTGGGCGACGGCCGAATTTGTCGCAGAAGCCGGCGCAGAAGGGGAGGGCTGCTAGTTGGCCGATGTTTTGGATGGCGTTGAGACTGATATGTTAGATAATTCTCGGAAGAATTTATTTGGAGTGTACTTACATGGCGAGTCCTTGGGCATCTGGATTGTTGAATGACTCTTTCCATGTATCCAAGCTCTGAAGGCCGTTCATCATACCTAGTCTGTTAGTCGTTGAAGATCAATGGGTGTTGGGGTACTTACTTCCATCATAACCAGTCGCATAACTGGAAATAAGAGACAAACACAAAATAGCATTGAGTTTCAAGATGCCCTTATTCCCAAGCCAACCAAACCAGCCCGAAGCCAGCTGGTCATCCAAAGCAAGAGTAGCCTGTGCTTGAACCATCTTGTCAAATGAATTGAATTGAACAACCTTCAAGTTCAAGATGTTTGAGTCAAGAAAAAAAGAGGGGAGACAAGGTAGTATTATCTATCATCACCTCTCTGGTGGAACCGATTTATCCCCGCGATAGGGATTGACACTTATCCCCATGGGGGTCTCCGCTGTGCACGCGACCTGTCGCAGGGGATATGGGGGCCGGTGGTTTGGCCGGTGTTTACCGGGTGGTGATACGAGTCGGGGAAGAGAGGGGAGTGATCAAGGGTCTTTTGGGGGCCGAAGAACCGCGGGGATGGATTGCTAAATTAGTGAGGTTCATGGATCAATTGACTTTGCATTTCATTTCATTTATCGCCATCATGCATTCAATTGATGCTATTAAACATCAATTGAACTGGTGCATATCAATTGCCATGAGGAAGATAGGGTATCTTCTTATCTAGACAAGTACTCAATCAACGGTTCTTATCCCGATATGCAGGGTCAAGCACCTTTGACAGCCAAAATGGGGACCGGTATCAAATGTGGAGAGCGACAATGGTCTATTCCTTAGGTCATACAAACGAACCATGCTAGTCTAGTCATGAACCGATTGCGGGGGAATCCCAAGATGGGAAGATTAGTCCGGCGAGTGTTTACCGGTTTTGCCCATCACAATAACGAATGTCCGAGGCATAAGCGAGACCAGTTAAGAGGCATCTCAGTTAAGAGGCGACAAAGTCCCATCTCATTTGTCAATTGGACTTAATCATTTGTTTCGTATCTTTTGCGTGACAGCAATCATGGGTCTTCTTACACTGGCTACTTCTCTATTGGCGCTTGGCTCAACAGCCACCGCAGCCAATCTTTCCCAACGCAGTAACAACCACAAGTTGACTGCACCCGCACAGAGTCTCTTTGACTACTCCATGCAAGTCTCTGATTCGCGATTTGATGCTAGCTATGGCTATGTCTGGTATCAAGATAACGGTCAATGGTCTGTTCGTTTTACAGCTTGGTACATCGCGGGTCTTTTACATCGTGCCAAGGGCGATGATGTCAAGACTGCTGTCAAAGCAATTGAGAACGTGTAAGTCAATCCATGGAAATTGATGGACAGCTAATTGACTTGGCGCAGCTTGGCGAATCAATTGAATGCCGATTTTGATTCTGCTTGGTATGGCACTTTTAAACTTGCGCCTGATGAGCCTGATCCTACGCCAAATGGTACTTTGTATCCTCCTTCCATCTACGGGACATATGATCCCAATTGGAGAGAATTCGTCGGGTAAGTGTTTCGCATCGAGACTCAATCGCCAAGACTAATAATTCGCAGCACTCAATTGATTCAAGTCGTCGAGGAATTCGGTCATCTCCTCCCCAAGGGCCTAGAATCCCGTATCGAAAATGCGCTCGAAGCTGCCGCAATCGGCGGTATGCGTCGCAACGGCTCCTACCCCCAAGACGACAATCTCATTCTCGGCTACTCCAATCCAGCCATCATGCGAGCCCTCACAACCGGCTGGATCGGCAAGCGCAAGAACAACAAGGAACTCATCACCTTTGCCAAAGAGCAAGGCGATGATCTCCTCAAGCTGTTCAAGAAGGACGGTCAGAATGTGCTGGCCGAGTACAACGCCCCGAATTACTACGGTATTGATATCTGGGCTCTTGCTGCGAATATCGCATACGGACCCAAGGATATGCCCATGACCAAGAATTCCAAGTTTATTCTCGAGAAGCTTTGGGATGATATTGCGGCGCATTATAATCCTTATCTTGGGAACATGGTGGGACCGTATGATCGTGCGTACAGTCGTGATGCAAACACTCATTCTCAGATTCTTTCCATGGTTCTTTGGGGTTTGTATGGGCGCGGTGTTGGTGGTCAGCCACCACTTGGAGAAGGTGATCTTCTGTACGATGTCGCGCAAGGTGCTGCTATCGCTCTGGTCCTTGATGTTGTTGCGCCTACTGTTTCCAAAAAGGCGCAGTCTATCATCAAGACCAAGGGTAAGTGGAAGGGTACACGTTTCATCAACAAGACTGTCTACGAGGAACTCGACTCCGAGACTCCTCGTCACATCACGTCTTGGCTCAGCGCCGAGCTTATGATCGGTGGCCAGACTGTCGCTGAGGAGAAGAACCGAGGAAACCAATACGTCCCCGCTATTGTTCAATGGGCTTCAGACCCCGAGCACAAGCCCTACCCATACATGGGCTTCTTCTCACTGTACCCCAGCGCCTCCACGCTGAGCGCCAAGGCAGGACCCAAGACGTTGACTGTGTCTTATCCCAACACTACGCAGGAGGGCACTGACATTTTTACGTTTGCACTTACTGGTATTCCGCCTTCTTGGACGCTTGGAAACAAGAATGTTGTTACGGGGTTGGAGAAGTTGCCTTGTTTGGAGGTGAATGTTACTGCTCCTGGATTGGAGAAGCAGGATGTTGTTTATGGTGCTACGTTGAGGAATCATTGGATTTATAATGTTTCGTATGTTGTTCCTGAGGGATTCAAGGGAGTTCCTACTGTTACTCTTGATATGGAGTATACTTGTTAGAATGTAGGAGCATAGATTTATCTTAGTTACCCTTCGAATATTTCTGAGTAAATAATTTATAAATTTGTTGATCGACTGGTTCGCACTCGCATTATTGCACGATAGCATCAAGATTCATTCACAAATTGCAGTCGTCAAACCGTCGTCATTCAACGGCTGTATTCTTCCCCAGATTCTACCAGAGGAGGTTAGCTGCATTGAGTCCGCTCTGGCTAACCAACTTAATGTCTCGAAATGACCGCAGTATGCCGAACTGAAAGGTAGACTATCCACCAACAATCCACCGGTAAAGTTCGGCCATTCTTGAAACTCTATCAAACAGGATAGCGGTTATGCTAGATAGACTCACTTACACAATATGAGTCAAATAGTTGATGACGCAAGACGTGCTGAGATAGATAGTATAAGACTTTTGCATTCATAGAAGACTGGGCCAGTGTTATTGGAGACTGTTCTCAGTACCATATCCAGTGAAATTTTATCTTATCACACTATTTTCTCTTGCTTCACATCAATTCAAGATGCGTCTAGTCATTCGAGACAGCCCACAAGAGGCATCCTATTACATCGCAGAATACATCATCCGTAAGACGTCACTTCAGTGACTCTACTATCACGCATCTAACCAGTCAATTAGGTCGCATTGTCGCCTTCAACGCCTCAGAAGAAAAGCCCTTCGTCCTCGGTCTTCCCACCGGAAGCAGTCCACTCCATATATACAAAGCCCTCATCACCGCATACAAAGCCTCAAGAATATCCTTCCGCCATGTAGTCACCTTCAACATGGACGAATACGTCGGTCTACCTCGCAATCACCCAGAGAGCTATTATTCCTTCATGCACCACAACCTTTTTAAACACATCGACATACAAGACAAGAACATCCACATTCTCAATGGCAATGCACCAGATCTCTTTAAAGAGTGTCAAGAATACGAAGATAAGATCAAGTCCTTTGGAGGTATTGAATTGTTTCTTGGTGGTGTAGGAACTGATGGTCACATCGCTTTCAATGAACCAGGATCTAGTCTGGCCAGTCGCACGAGGGTAAAGTCTCTTGCATATGAGACTAGAATTGCGAATGCGCGATTCTTTGATGATGATATTAATGCTGTTCCGGATATGGCTTTGACAGTTGGTGTGCAGACTGTCATGGATGCTCGAGAAGTAGTCATCATTGCGACGGGTGCTTCCAAAGCTTTGGCTTTGCAACAGGCTGTTGAGGGTGGTGTCAGTCACCTTTGCACTCTTTCATGTCTTCAACTTCATGCGAAGAGTATGGTTGTGGTGGATGAGGATGCTACCCTTGAGATGAAGGTCAAGACTGTCAACGTAAGTTCTCCCATTTGCATTGCATAGAAGGAGGTGACTAATTGACTCTAGTACTTCAAGGGCGTCGAAAAAACAATCAAGGAAAAAGAAGTCTTGGGACAACTTCCTCCATCGCCAACTCTCTCCGCCGATGATAATGACGATGGTGACTTGAAGCCTGATAACATGGCCTCCCGTATATCACCCACTACAAGAGTCCGATCCGTCACGTTCCCCATCGGCATGTAAGCTGGCGATCAATACCCATGGCGATAAATGGCTTAACCGGGAAATTGAATGTGTTGCAAATTGACCTGATCAAAGATCTGCCAAGTATAGTCAAAGCTGGGATCCACGACCGATGGATGCGCTGGTTGGACATACGAGAAATCAGGCGTGCTGACTTCTTGGAGGCTTTCTTCTAAACGCGCGATAAGTTTATCGCAAAGACTTGGTTTTGGTTCGTTCTTTTGTTTCAGGATATCGAGATGGAGTTTGATGTTGGTCATGTCTGCATAAAATTAGTTTCGAAAACACCAATTAAAAAAATGCCACTTACCCTCCATTTCTCCAACGCCACCTTGTATTCCTTGCAGAACGATCAGAGCAGCCCAAGTAATAATGATCAAATCCCAATTCGACCATATTGAATCATCATGTTGATGAAGTTTCAGCGTCGCGCGAGCTGACAAGAGTAATTCCTCCTGCTCATGAGATGTAATACTCTGCGCCCATAGATTACCGCTTCTAGCAGGGTGGTAAATTGACAGCACGAGAAGTCTGTGTAAAACATATTGTCGAAGAACAAGCTTACTGCTTTGATCCGGCTCTGGTGTCTTGCCATTGAACTCCACTAACCAATCGTCCAGTTGCTTTGCCCAATCTCGAATGAGTACACCATCAATCGCTGTGAAGCTCGTAGTAAAATTTTGATTGTCAAATGGCGAATCTTCAAAGCATGACCATATCGTTGGTAACCTTCGTCCTGTGAAATGACTAAGACCTGTGTGCATCATACGCGATAGCTTGTATAGTTGATCGAGAGGGGACATGCGAAGTGTTGCAAGTGGTGCTTCGATGGGTATGACTGGATAGGCGAGATGAATTGACGAGTGTTCGAGGTCAACAATTTGTATACCGCTGAACAGCTTTCGCCATTCCCTCGAAGTGTCATCAACGTGAGCAGGACAATAGTCCAGCATCAGTCTGTAACCCACAGAGATCCAATTGCCAGTCTCTCTTATGTTTCCTTCCGTGAGAAGACCAGCCAGCACTATTCCAAGTACGGTTTGGAAAGACCATTCTTCGCGCGATACAGAAGCCTCGATGGGTCGTCCGATCTCACTACTTGGAATGCTCAATTGAGCAATGGCGGTGCATAAGACTGTGAAGAAATGAGGTGCGATGTCGACCATCTCTGGTGGACCTCGTGTACTTGAACAGTAGAGTATAGAGGCGAGTAAAACTGGTTGCGGTGCTGAGAATGTCTGTTTGTCGGGCATGAAATGCAATCCGGGCATTCTATCATGGAACCTACAGCACCGAAATGTTATTCACAGAGCAATTGACCAATAGAAACAAATACGTACGATGACCATAATGACTCCACAGTGTCGCGCTGCCATATTTCAGAAGGCAATCCACTGCAACATCTCTGCAACTGCAAAATCGCATTCCACAAAGGTCCATCACCAGTCTCGGGCGATTGTTCCTGCACACCAGAAAACATGTCCATACTCATACTACTCTCACCCATGAGACCCAATCGCTCTTCAACAATTTTGAGTCTCGAAAGAACATTATTCTTAAACTCTAGATCCAAAGGCTCAGACGCAGATGGTAATTGCGCCGCATTCGCTCTCGGCACAAACACACAAGGTAGACCTGCGCGACGACATCGTCTGCACGTTTCGTTATTACCCTGAATAACACATTTCATCTTCTGCTTGCGACAATTGACTGGGATCTATAATTAGCGCATGTCATTTACAAGGGTATGCTGTGTATGTACTGCAGGCCTTGCGCGCTTTGAGCGCTCCAGACTCGTCGCTTTGATGCCGGGAATCTTCGCCGAAAGTCATTGTGCGTTTTGTTTCTGGTGGTATGTCTGCGATTGTAAAAGTGGATGATGCGGGGGAGAAAACAGCGGCCAAGTGGCCGGATATCACCTTGTATGCTTGGGTTGGTGGTCTAGTACTAAAGTGGTGTGAAGCCGAGGTTGGCCGGACTTCGGACCGGACATGACCGGATATGGGGCCATACTTTTTCGGGAGACGGCGATTGACATGGCTCCGGAAACTTTGGCAATTTTGGTGTTAGTCCTTTGGCACTTGTACTCTGCATTCTCCAAATACCGTTCATGTGATGTTTTTGCAATTTTGTCTCAGCCATCGGAATTAATTATGTTGGAAAATGACTTTGGAGATGGCCATTCGGCGACCGTCGATTCCATCATCAAACAACTCGAAATTGATGGTGACAAAGTACAAAAAATTACGAATAACTTCGTTCAACAAATGCGTATGTATAATGTACCTCTTCAATATCGCCAATTGTCTTGCTAATCAGACCTATCAGAACATGGTTTAAAAGCCAAGCATTCTTATCAGATACCTTCCTTCGTCACAGAGATACCAACTGGCCATGAGAAAGGATTGGTTCTCGCCGTTGATCTCGGTGGTACCAATTGTCGCGTCTGTGCAGTGAATTTACATGGCGACTCTACCTTTGATGTGTTCCAAAGAAAACACCTTGTCCCTCCCGAATTGAGAGTCAATGAAAGCTACAAACCTCTTTTTGAGTTTATCGCATTGAAGATTGGAGACTTTCTACATGAATATGCGTTCGAAATTCGGAAGGGTGATTTGAAGCAGCAGATATTCAATCTGGGATTCACGTTCAGTTTTACTTGTGAACAGACTTCATTGTCTCAAGGTACACTCGTGCATTGGGATAAAGGATGGGACATTCCAAGCGCTGTAAATCAGGACCCTTGTTCTCTATTACAAGCAGCAATTGACGAAATTGCGTTGCCAGTACGTGTGTGTGTGTTGGCGAATGACGCCGTTGGCGCACTTCTTACAAAAGCATATACTGCGAAGAAGTCCGATGCCACGTTGGCAGCTATCATCTTGGGCACAGGCACCAACGCTGCCTATGTCGAACAAATCTCAAAAATCCCAAGATTGGCACTTGACAACAAGACAATGGAGAATGGAGTCATGGTCATCAACACAGAATGGGGGTCTTGGGACGATGAATTGATGGTTCTTCCCCAGACGCGTTTTGACAAGCTGATAGACCAGAGCTCTTCCGACCCTGGGTGTGGTCTGCTAGAAAAGATGGTCTCTGGCATGTACCTTGGCGAGCTATTACGATTGATGCTTCTCGCATTGATTGAAGTAGGAGACCTCAGTCTTGTTCTTGATGCAAACAGCCCTGTTCATCGACACATGGGCATCGAAACAGCATTCTTGACAAAAGTTTCCGCATTCGTAGCAGAAGATACACAAGGCGCACTGACATACGTGACGGAAAACCTGGTGACCAAGGATGCGACAATACAAGACGTGCGATTATTGCAGACGCTCGCGAATGCAATTATCACAAGATCTGCTCGATTAGTCGGCGCAGGCCTTGCAGCAATTCTTATCCAATCTGGAAGACTGCAGCCAACAATTTCCACACCAAAAACGACAAGTATAACACACGCGCAAGAGGTCGCCGCGACGCCAACCAAGCAAGAAAAAAATAGTACAATTTCCTCAATCGTCGGATTCATCAAAAGCCTCTGCGGCTGCATCGCGCCCGACGCAGAGCCGTCGCTGCCCACTAGCAAATCATCATACGAGTCGGAAGAAATGGTCAACTCGACAGTGCTGATGGATGAGGAAATTAATGTCGCTGTCGATGGCTCGTTGTTTGAGTTTCATGCAGAGTTTGAGGAATTGATGCGTGGCGCGCTGCGAGATGTCGCGGAGGTTGGACGTTCGCATGAGGGAAGGATAAAAATAGAGCTTACGAAAGATGGATCTGGAACGGGTGCTGCTCTGATTGCGGCTGTTGCCAATTGATAACGGAATCAAGTCTAGTGCATTATTCTATCAGAAGTTATCTAATGAGGCAACAGCTATATTAAATTCCCAGCATAGTTTAGACCCTGATACTTCCACTCTTGACCGCGTATGTTCTCATGGCATTTGCCCGTTCTTGTCTTGAAGATGCTGCCTGTCAAAAGCTTACATAGGCCACGGCTGCAGTAGGTAATCATTGTCTTTCATCTGCTGAAGGGTATCGTCGACTGACCGCACAGGAGAAAGGATACGCCCCTGTGACTCGAGATATTGATCCCCTGACTGGATGTCGTAAATGCGAGCCACACGATCAAGCTCACTAAGACAATCGGGTAGCTTGACAAGACCCAGATCGCGTGAGAGAAACCAGTGCTCCCATACACCATACCCCATCTCGACACATCTATTACTAACTTTGTCCAATGTATTCTGACGGTCGTGAGGTAGACCTGGATTGAAGTCGCACCGCAAGACGTTTGAAGACTGATTGACCAGCTGCATAACGGCTTCCTCGAAACCAAGTTCTGAAGCGTACGCAAACTTACGTGTCAAGCATCGAATTGCTTCGTTCGATTCATGTCTTACTAGACCTGCTTTGAGACCGTACTCCCAAGCTCGCACGCGAGCGATGCTACCATGGACCAGCTGGTCAAAGGCCTTCGTACAGAAATCTGCATATGGACCCGAATCCAGTTGCAAGGAGAAAGAGTTGGAACGAATGCCAGCATTAGCCACTGAAAGAGCATCAAGTAGCCAATATGAGAGGTTCGACACAAATCTCTCGCCAATATGTTTCGAGGGCAGCCCTCGGAGAAGAGAATTTTGAACAAGCCTGATCGGTGGATAGAGATCCATCATACAGTCGACGATGCTAACACGACGCTGTACCTTCAAGTTGGTGTTCTCCCTCAGCAGAGGAACCAGCCCATGGCCATGGAGCGACACTAGATTGACTGCGGGGAGGTCTTCGTGCAGATTAATCGTGCGGAGCTCATTGCGTTGATGATGCGGTAGTAGTCCAATGAATCTGATAGCGGCAGCAGCAGCAGAGAACCTACTCCTCTCGCGGATGCGAAGATGAAAGTCGACTGGAGGGTTCTCGTAATGGTCAGCGCGATGAGTTGTACCTACGACCTCTATAAGTTCCTCCATGAATTGATGATCGTATGACCAAGTGTCAGGAAGTGTCCATAAAGTAGCTGGGAGACCGAGACGTTCCAAAAAGATGGAGAGCTGTGACCACGAAGGAATCGTCCAGCTTTCAAGGCCAAGCTTCATATGGAGGAATTCCTCAGCTGAATGTGTGTTGCGCCAATGAGGCAAGTGCATAAACACGCGATCGGCAAAGTCTTTGGGATCCTGGTGGGCGATGAGTGCTAGGAGCTGAGGTAAACAGCGATGAACTTCACTAGATGCAGTGTCGTCCCATTCATTGTAAATGGAATCCCAAATTTGCAAGTGTGTTCCCGACACATTGCCACGGCACCTTCGTCTTCGATACAGCCAGGGTCTTTGATCGGCGTGGGCATAGCCACGGTATCGCAACGGGGAGTTGTTCATGGGCTCGCACACCATTTCGCGATAGAACACTTCTGTAAGGCGGCATGTGGATTGTTGTACATTGCCCGAGGGTTCCGCGTCGTGTAAGGCTTCAACAGAAGGGGGGTCTGCGCCTTCGTGCCAGAAGTAGAAGTGTTCCTTCCTTGCTTCTTCAAATTTCGTTCGAAACGTGGGAAACTCCCCTTCAATCTTTTCATACATTTCTGGGGTGATGAGATGAGCAAGGTGCAGGACCATGTTCTCTTGTAGAACGCGGTAATAGGTAGCTCCAATATTAAAGCATGCCGCTAGACTGCGCCAGTCCTCTCGATACACAGTTGAGAAATGAACGGTGTTGACGGTTAAAGGGAGGTGCTTACAATCGTTTGCAATCGAGCGACATGTGTACATGAGCGAAAGATCGATCGGGGTACTGTCGGCAGCATTTCTGAGCTTATCCGAGTCGACGTCGTAGGCGTACCCTCCCTGCACTTTGAAGTACTCGGCAAAGATTTGCTGCCTCAGCTCGGCAGGGAAGTCAGTGATATTGCGTTTGGCCGACATGTCGGACGAGAACCCGCAAGTGAGGAGGAGAGGGCGCGCTGGTGGAGGGTAATAGTCGGCTTCGGAGGTTCAAAATGATGAAGATGATGGCGGTGCTAACCATGGAAAGAAGACAAGAAATGAATGACGTGTTGGGATGCGGGGCACTTAAGTACCCAGGTAACATATTTTTAGAGTTATGACAAATGAGTCATTAATACACAGACAGCCAATGGAATTCAGTCACACATCAGACATGGTCACACTGAGAAGGGACAGTAGGTTTTGTCGTAGCATCGTTATTGAGAATCTAGCTTGGTCGACATCAAAAATGACCCCTCGGGCAGGTCAAATCGCGGGCTCAATCCAATTGGTGTTGCCAACAGCCACTGAACTCTAACTATCGCCAACACAGCTGCTGAAATGGTTAGTCCAATATCACGTCGCAAACACGAGACGCCAATTACTTACCCACGCGCACAAAAGGCTGCTGTGCAAGGCACAGTGGCCTAGCCTCCCTTCCTTCCTCCTTCATCCCGGCTCTAACCCACATACAGTAAGTCATTGAACCCCTAGACCCTTAGTCAATCAGTATACAGCGACAGAGCATGGGGTAAGAGATATACCTGCCCATCGATCCACATCGCTAACCTGTTTCGTAGTCATGGAAATCCCTACAAATAATATTAGTATCAAGTTTTCTCTTAAATTCCGATAAACGTACCGGCCGAGCGCTGCAGCATTCTCCCGATGGAGGACTGCTACCGCAACGATGATATACGCCTGGGGACCGCAGAGATCGAAGCAGCTGCCTCACACGTATCACAGGCCGCTATGGACTTGGTCCTCAATCCCTCTCCTGACTTCATCACACATAGGGTCACTAGAGGATTACTAGTTAGGTATTATCGAGGAAGGAAAGATATTGTGGACTACTTACACCTAGCTGCCTTCGGCTGCAAGCTTCTTCGGCCGATCTGGCAAGACGCGGACGTAGACCACGCCTTGTTCCTGATCACCGAATTGATCGCATTGGAAGAGCTAGCAAGGAAGCTGGCCGCAGAGGAGGAGCCCGATGACGACGAGAGGGAATTCCTCAAGAAGATCGACCTATGGGATTGAATGAGCTACTAAGAATATATAACCGCGGGAAGTACTTACCCTCGCAGCTGGACCACCCACCACATGTGGTTCATCATTCTAGAAGATCAAGCGAGGACGACGGTCGACTACATGAACAGGCCATGACTAGGAAAGTTAGTAACTAAGCAAAAGATGTTATTCTCCAACGAGAATTAGACGAACCCGGCGTCATGGTCTGAGACCACGACCATACGACTGCGAAACGCAGATAACAAGGTCAGCCCGAAGCTGAAGGGCAAGAGAGTTGTAATAACTTACTGGAATCGGCGTACGGCGTTCTGGGGGGGACTGGCGTTATTGGGGACTGCTTCGATCCTAGAGTTAGCCTTGATCTTAACTTGAAGAGGGACGTGGCATCGCGTGGTGACTCATACAAAATTCGGACGGTTAAGGTTTCCTGAGAATGATTAGCAAAATGACAATGCTGGAGAGAGCGTGAGGCGTGGCGGTGGGCGGAGGATGAGATGATGGTGGGGTTGGTGGCAGTGGAGGAAGCCTCAATCGATTGGCTTGGGTGGAGGGGTGGTTAGCGTCGGTGTGATAGTGGATCATGGTAGATGGAGGCGGTGGGTGCAGGCGAAATGATTGAGAGGTGATGGAACATACTGGAAGAGAGACGTGTTCGCGTTCTGTGCTGCTAAGTCAAAGTCCAAGGTCAGTAAAGCCAAGACAAACATCCAATCGCACATGGAACTTACTGTTAGTGAAAAGTTAAAGTCAATCTCGCCTCAGCCATAGTCTCAATTGTTCCAGCCACGTGACCGACGTCACGTGACTTTCTCAGCCTCAACCACAGCCACAGCTGGCGTCAAGCAACGCAGTGTTTCAACAGTGATCTCAACCGAGACCTCTATCACTAGCCAATGCTAATCCTCACCGACAAGCAAATCTAGCGACAGAGCTCAAGGGAAATAAATAATCCAACAGGATAAGGAGAGCTCCGAAGAGCGTTAGAACTCGAAACAGTTCTAAGATATGCGGTTGACTGTGTCAAGTCCGACATCATCATTTCCTGTGTATGGATGAGTGATGGCGCTCAAGATTGAGGCTGCCATCGAAAAAAGGTGAGGCCTCCCGGACAATATCGTACTGAGCGAGCGGAAAATAGACCATAGCCCACTGAGTGGTCGCCTTAGCATGAGTTGTCAAAAGCGTCGTCCATTGCATTCGTCCGATAACATTGATCAACTCCGGTCTAGCAGTGTCCAGGTGTGGACAACGGAAAAACATGTGGAAGACGTTCTGATGCCGGTGTCCGCAATGGCAGGCCGCACGTATAATCCCCGTCGGTGGAGGGGATGGTTCAACGGCGGGCGCAGGTGCGACAACAGATGTTGCTGACGTGGATGCCGTCGTAGGTGGCACCGATAATGACATTGCAGTTGGAGGCGATGATGGAATCGCATTCGTGGAAGACATCAACGGCGATGCAGGCGGGCGAGACGTAGACAGAGATAATGCGGATGTGAATGCACATGTGGTTGTCATAGTCATAGGCATCGCCGATGTAATGCTTGCAATCGGCGACGCTGGTGATGTTGTAGCCGTTACCGTAGTTGATGTCGACGTTGAACTTGAAGCTGCTGACGATGTCGAGGAAGCAGACGCCGGTGTTGTAGTAGATGTTGTCGTCGAAGAGGTGGTCGATGGGGACACATTAGAAGGAGTCAAAGACTCCGTTCCTCCTTCGGAGAATTGCGCTGGCGACACAGCAATGGCGGCACAGGAAACAACTGGATATGTAACCTTCATGTCGTGCAATGGACCATTGAGACCGATACGCTCCGTGCGCAACTCCAACAACAACGTACACTCCGCTCGCGTCATGTCCTTGTAGTACTCAAGACTCTCAGGACCCCAATCCTCCTCAAGACAGGCAGGACGGTACTGGGAAGGCTTCTTGTCCGCGCGCTGACGGGGATAGTCATCCCACAGCTTCGCGTTCCGCACCTCAGACTCCTTGAACGCCTGGGAATTGATTGCCTTCTTACGGCCGTCTCGAACAGACTAGACCGCAAGAAAACTCTCCTCATCGCCACCCTTCTCGTTCAGTAGAGTCTGAGCAGCTCGCTGAGCCAAACCCCGTGCCTCGTCGTCAAGAATATCCGATGCGATGGGGTTGTACTGTTTCCAGGCCTTGGGCCTCTTAGGCCACTGAGGCACATAAGGGTGCTGCTCCAGATAGCCAAGAGACAAGGCCCGCGTGGCCTGAGATCGCTTGTAGAGGTAGACTTCGATATTCGGGATGTGGAACTCCTTCTGGACGACCTGTCGCGCCGTCTTACCAAAGTAAGCAGTCACGGCCTTGAGAGCATCGTAGTGGATAGACTTCAGCCTTTCGACTTGTGTTTTGAGAGAGTGAGGTAGGCGTGTGCCGGTCGGGGTGTGGAAGAACCAGGCTTCACAACCATAAGCGAAGATGGGAAGAACTTTGCCAAGGTAGAAATCCCGGGCCTGCTGAACTGGTAGACCCGGCTTGCGACCTGAAACGAGTCGAAGATGCCTGGTAGTCTTGAGTACCTTCTCGTGAATTTCATCAATGTGTGACTTGAATGTCAACTCAGGATCCAGTATCACACCCAAGACCTTGTTCTTGTTCTCCTTGAAGCAGTCCTTGTTACCCCGAACGCCAGCGATGTCTGGAAGCAAATCGCAAATTGGTCCTTTCTCATTTGGACTCTTGAAGTGCGTGATGCTGTACTTGGACGGAGAGAAGGTGAGTCCTGTTTCCGCGGACCATGGATCGATGACGTTGTCGTGGATCTCCTTCAAATCCTGGCAATTCTTGGCATAAGCTTGAGAAATGGCGACGATGTAGGTATCGTCGACGTAGGAGAAAGCGAAGAACTGGACGCCAAAGACCTTGTAGGCATTGAGCTTCCGGAGCAGAGGAGCGGCGACGAAAAGAAACAGGATTGGCGACAGCGGCGAGCCTTGGGGAATACCGATATTAATGCGAAAGGCATCGGAAATAGCCTGGGGAATCTTGAGTACAGTCCAGCGATCAGAAAGGAAGGATGCTAGCATGTGAATAAACCACGCATCCACGCCAAGCTCAGCCAGCGTTTTCAGAAGATCCTCACGATCGACACCATCAAAGGCTCCTGAGATATCCAAACCCATCATGGAAACCCGTTGCCATAATCGCCTGTACTTGCGCGCCATCTTCCTGTTCCAGTTCCGATGGACGATATGCAATAAGGTATGAATAGCTTTTGATGTGGATTTACCCGGGGCACCAAACTGAGTCTCAGGAAGAAGATTGTGATCAAGGGCAAGCTGAGAAAGTCGCTTGGCCATGATCTTCTCGAGTATCTTGCCAATGCAAGATAAGAGAGCAATCGGTCGCCAGCTCTTGACAGAGGAATAGGAATTCTTCCCATCCTTGGGGATCATGGTCGTCATAGCCATCTTGAACGCCTCGGGAAAATAATTGAGCTCAAGACAGGCACGGAAGATGATGGTCAGATAAGCTGCAATTATCTCTCGACCTAGCTTGAGGGCATCAGCAGGGATAAGATCGACACCGGGGGTCTTCTTCTTATTCAGGCCGCTGATGATCTTCCTGATCTCCGTGTCCCCCAACGACTTATCCATTTTAAGGACCTTGCGATCGGGTGGTAAATATGGCAAAGGAACGACTTCTGGCTTGTCATTATTGGCCCATATTGACTTCGCCATCAGAGCGATCTTGGCCTCGGGAGTAGAGTGCCTGTCGCCGTGCGAATCGAAAAGTGCGGGCATGTTCTTGATGATCCGTGGCTGCGATCGCACTTTGCCAATTTTGGCTGCCTGCCAAGTCCCGTTTGGAGACTGCGCAACCTTATCAATGAAGGTTTTCTCCTTGTCCCTGTCACGTTTCAATGCTTCGTGATACTGTTGTTGTGCGACAGAGTTTGGGATGGTGTGAGCCGGAGCGGGAGCAACACCATTACCATCGATAACCTCCCGTTCGGGGAGCGACATTGGTTTGTCAATTGGTGGTGGGAACGCCAAACTCGTTGGGACAGTCGTGTTGATGGCATGCATAATTATTGCCGTCACATGCTTGAGCTGCTCCTCGATAACTGCTGGAGTGAGCTTCAGCTTCTTCAATTCTTCAATGTTGAGTCCTTTCTCCAAGATTGCGTTGAAGTCCTGCGTGTCCGTATCCTCGTAGTGAAATTTGAGTGTATCGTCGCGTTCCACTTGCAGATCGAGAATAGTTCGTACCGGATGATGGTCGGTGTTCGGCCAAGGATTGTACAGGCTGCGTTGGCTTGCCGTGGCACCGTCTTCAGTAGCCACTGGCTTGCGAGGGAAAACTGAGCATGACTTGACGGAGCTCTTCAGTGAAGAGCTGACAAAGGTGAGGTCAATGCATGAGCGAATGACTTTGTCTTTATTCGTCGCGAAGAATGTCTCGGTACCAGGGTCTGTGGCCAAATCCATACCATTGGCGTGCATACCATCATGAAGCGTTTTTGATTTACCTGAAACAGCTGCGGGATCGCCTCGGTAAAGTGAGGCAGACCAGGACGGGTGGTGAAGGTTGAAGTCACCCATGACAATATCACGTCCAGATCGCGTGGTTGTTGCGAGGAGTTCTTCAATGTGTTCGATCGTCATGGCCTTATCCGGCTGGTTGGGGTTGTAGACAGCATGTATGGCGAGATCTCCTCCATTATCTCCAAGAGCAAGATGTAGAGTTGCAACCATGCCAGCATTCTTTCCCTCATGCCACTCAACGTTCCAAGATTCTCTGGCGATGGACTTGTGAACAAGAAAAAATACTCGAGCCATAGTGACAGGTGAGCCTTGAGGTTCGTCATCGGCAGGATTTGAAGACTTGGGCTTCCGGCCTTTCCCTCGACCCTTCTTGAGGTGTCGATTTGGGTCGCCTGGGTTGTCGCTTTCAACAAGTGCGCGATCAGCCTTCATCTCGAGATTGTATTCCCCTGTACTCTTCCACACGGCCCGCGTGGAAGCGTCGCAACCGACGATGATGTCGGCATGTCTGTTTGTAGATGCCTGGAAGTCGAGAAATAGCTTCTCTCGACCACGAGAGCCCTTGAAGTTGGCTTGATCGAGGACAAGGCGCCGACTGCCAGACGCCTTGTTCACTTTGTGCTCGAGTCGAGCAGCACGAGTCGGCTTGGCAGCTAGCTTGGCTTTGGGTTTGTTTCCAATAATGGAAGATGTGGTGGTATATGATGGTGGTCGCAAGGAGGAATGAAGGGTGGGTATAGCGTTCGGAGGATGAATGAAGGTCCGAGGACCGTTTTTGAAGCGGATAATCATGGTCGTCTCATATAATGAGTTAGCAGAAAGATCCAAGGTCGGATCGAGAGACGAGATCATGCTTACCGTGAAGCTGCAGCGGTGTAGCAGCAGATGTATTTAATTGCATTGAAGGGTATAAACGCTGACAAAAGAGAGCTTGTGGCCTGTGCAAAAATTAGTTTGGGCCTGAGAGTGACGTAGGGTAAGTGGGAGGGAAGCACTGGCCGGCAGTTTGAAGGAAAGTCTGGGGTAGTGGGATTGGTGTTTGGCCGGTGCCAAGGTAGTAGGAGAAAGGATGTTGGAGTAGTCGGGTTATAAAGATCGTAAAAAAAAAGATAGTATTGTAAAATAGTTAAGAATCTAGCTTGGTTAATATTAAAGATAACCCCTTGGGCAGGTTAAATTGCAAGCTTAATCTAATTAGTATTACTAATAGCTACTAAACTCTAACTATTACTAATATAGCTATATATATAAAAGGCTACTATATAAAGTATAGTAGCCTAGCTTCCCTTCTTTCCTCCTTTATCCTAGCTCTAATCTATATATAGTAAGTTATTAAACTCCTATTAATCTATATTACTAACCTATTTTATAGTTATAGAAATTATAACTAAGTACTATAGTATTTTTCTAATAAAAGATTACTATTATAATAATAATATATACCTAGGGATTATAGAAATTAAAGTAGCTACTTTATATATATTATAAGCTACTATAAACTTAGTTTTTAATTTCTCTTTTAATCTTATTATATATAAGGTTAATTTAGTTACTTTTAGTATTATAATCTAATATATAGATTAGTTACCCTGCATACATTCTATACTTTTTACTAATTATATTATTAGGATAATTAATAATAATTAGTACTAAGACTTAATAATTAGTACTAATCTAGTATAATTAGTACTAATCCTAAGATAACCTTATTAATTACTTATAAACTACCTAAGTATATATATATTTACTTAGTATTAGTTAATAGACTAGTTTACTTATTTAAGTGTAATAGTTAGGTTTCTAAACAAGTAAACTAATCTATATTAGTTTATATTTAACAGAGTTATAGAGTATTATACTAAGTAATATATTAATATTATATCTCTTAATAGTAAATAGAAGGTATTTAGGTAAAGAAGTATTATTAATAGCTATTAAACTTAGTATACTAACTAATACTAAGTAAATATATATATACTTAGGTAATTATAGGTAATTAGTAAGGTTATCTTAGGATTAGTACTAATTTAGAAGAATTAATACTAATTATATTAGATTAGTACTAATTATTAGTTCTTAGTATTAATTATTAGTTCTTAGTACTAATTATTATTAACTATCTTAATAATATAATTAGTAAAAAATATAGAGCTATATATAGGGTAATTAATCTATATATTAGATTATAATATAATCTTTCCCTTCCCTAAGGCCTTATCCTTAAGGCCTAGTTTATAATATTTTTTATTATTAGTTACCCTTAGTAAGTAAACTTAAACCTATAATCCCTTTAAAATATCTAACTATATAGTAAAATTAAAAAGAATATTAACTAAAAATTATTATACTCTTTTATATCTTTTAATTACTTTTAATACCTTTAAAATACTCTATTTAAATTATATAACTTAGAGTTAGAAGTCTAATTATATACTTAACCTAGATAAGTTAAACTATTACAAACCTTATATTAAGGTAAAATACTCTTATAATAATTATAGTTTATTAGTAGTAGTAGGTAAGTAATTTCTATAGTCTTTTTATAATATTTCTTATATATACTAATAATATTAGCTTATAAAATTATTAATAAGAAATATTATCTTAAGTAGAAAAAAGAAGCTACTAAAAAGAAGTTAATTTAGCTTTAAGTAAAGTCTACTTATATTTATAATCTTATAAATACTTAATTTTTAAAAATTACTTATTTAAAATAGTAATACTATTAGATATAAGAAAAAGATCTAAATATAATTTAGTATAGTTTAAACTTAATAAATAAGTTAAAAAGGGCTAAAAAGGATAAGGTAATAGTATTAGAACTTATATAGTTTAATAGCTTATATATAGATTAGTTTACTATTTCTAAGTAAAAGACCTTTAAGTCTCTAGGTCTTAGTTCCTTTATTAATCCTTTTTCTTAGGCCTTTAGTATTAATAATAGAAATTCCTTATAAATTACTAAGTACTAGTAAGGTATTTTAGTAATTCCTATATATTTTTATTTTCTAGGTAGTTTTTTTATTTTACTAAATATATTATTTATCTATTAATTTTCTTTATTTTATAGATATCTTTTACTTTATAGAGTTCTAGTTTATTAATTTCTTTTAGCTTATTACCTATTTTAACTTAGATTATATTAGTAATTAACTTAAGATATAAAATATAGTAAACTAGGTATAGTTTAACTTTTATAAGTAAGTCTAGCTTATAAATATTCTTCTTAACTTATTTCTTAATTTTATATAATTTAATATACTTATAGTTAAGTTTATATAATAGTTATTTAATCTTAATATTTTTAGTAGATAAGTAGTGTAATAGTTAGGTTTCTAAACAAGTAAACTAGTCTATACTAGTTTATATTTAATAGAGTTATAGGGTATAGTACTAAGTAATAAATTAGTATTATATCTCTTAATAGTAAATAAGGTATATTTAGATAAAGATATTATATTAATAGCTATTAAGCTAAGTATACTAACTAATACTAAATAAATATATATATATCTATATAAGCTTATAGTTATAAGTAAGGCTTATAACGTAAGTCTTAGCTTACTATATAAGTTATATTATAAGCTGTAAGTTAAAGGACCTAATAGCTTATATTCTAACTAATCTAGTATAGGTAGTTAGTGCTGTAATTAGTAAGAAAATTATAGGGTTTATATAAGCCTCTGTTAGATTATAATATAATATCCCCTTTCCCTTAGTCTTATCCTTAAGGCCTATTATATTAACTATCTATCTTTTATCCCTAGTAAGTATAAACTTATATCCTTTACTATCCTTCTATTAACTATAATATTAAAGTCTAAAGCTATATATAATTATAAAGTATAGGCTATTCTTATTAAAAATACTAGAATACTTATTATACTATGTAGTTATTATACTCCTTATAACCTTAAGTATTAAGCTAAGAAGGGGTATTTGAAATATATATAGTATACTTATTATAGTTATTCCTATAATAGGAAGGGTATAACCCTCTTAGCTAGTAAGTCCTATGTAGTTTATTTATAATAATCTTATTACTTATCTTTCTTAGCTAATTACTTTATTACTAAGAAATATTATTTAGAGAAGGAAGAAAAAGTTATAGAAAATAATTTATTAGTATTATAATAATAAGTAAATAAGTATCTAAATTATCTTATGTAATTATATTATTAGAAAAGGTAGCTTTAAGAGTATACTAAGGAAATACTTTATTAAAATATAAAAACTTTTAATAAGTTAGAGGTAGTTAAGAATACTAAATCTTATACTACTACAGAGTGTTACGACCCCAGCGGTTACGTTACGTGTACCCCACCTTTTTCCTTCTCTACATACACCAATCTTCAATAGATATAACCAACCACCAAAGGACCAATACTTATATAGACTAACAGTACTCTAGGACTGCATTACTCTAGGACTAACAATGCTCTAATATATTGTTATTTCTTACACAAATACCTATAGTATATATATATTTATTTAGTACTAGATAGACTACTTAGCTTACTAGCTATTAATAAGACTTCTTTACCTGAATATGCCTAACCTGCTCTATTTACTATTAAGAGATGTAATACTTTGCAATACTTAGTATCTATGCCCTATATATCTACTAATATAAACCTAGTATAGACTAGTTTATCCCTTGGGAATCACAACCGTTACATAGAGGTATAGGTAGTAAGTACTGCTAATATTATTAATTAAAATAAGATCTTTACTAATACTCCTTCTAAGTAGCTTAGCTCCTTAACTAGTAAAAATTCTTTAAAAGTTATTAAGTATTTATAAGGTATTTTAGTAATTCCTATATATTTTTACTTTCTAGGTAGTTCTTCTATTTTACTAAATATATTATCTATTTATTAATCTTTTTTATTTTGCAAATTTCTTTTACTTTATAGAGTTCTAGTCTATTAATTTCTTCTAGTTTATTACCTATTTTAACTTAGATTATATTAATAGTTAACTTAAGATATAAGATATAGTAGACTAGGTATAGTCTAATCTTTGTAAGTAGATCTAATTTATAGATATTCTTCTTAACTTATTTCTTAATCTTATATAGGCTAATATATTTATAATTAAGTTTATATAATAGTTATTTTATCTTAATATTTTTAGTAAATAAATAGACTATATTTCCCTCTATAAAAGTTAGTTCTTTAATCTTTTTCCTATTATAGTATTATCTTATCTTATTATAAACTTCTTTAAGTTCCTTCTTTATCTACTTATGTAAATTCTTAAGATTATTTATTTTAAGTATAGTAGTAAGGTTTATGCTTTTTAAGTCTTATTTATTATAGTAAGTATTAAGAGTAAATCTAAAATTAGCATAGGCTAGTATTAACTTTGTACTTTTATTATATATAGTATTATATATAAATTAGGTAATAGGTAACTTTTTAACCTAATTATTTTATTTATAGTTAATATAGTAATATAAGTATTATTCTAGTACTTAGTTTATCTATTTAATCTATTTATCTATTTATAGTTTAAAAGCTATAGATAATTAGTAATTTAGTCTAATAAGTACTGTAAATACTTACTAAAACTTACTAGTAAATATTAATCCTTTATCTATAAGGATCTCTAATAGTATTTTATAGTCTTAGAATATTTAGTTATAGAGAATATAAGCTATCTAATCTACGTTAATTACTTCCTAGTATAGGATATAGTAGTAGAATTTAGTTAATTAATCTATTATAACTAGTATACTATTATAGAAAATTCCTATTAAAAGTTCTCCTAATAGTAGTAGTTTAGTAATAAAGTCTATTATAATTAAGTTCTATAGTTATTATACTACTAGTAGTAGCTATAATTCTCTATAAGGTTTATATTATTATACCTTAGTTCTTATATATATATTATATTCCTTAATTACCTTTTCTACCTTTTTATATAAGCTAATAATAAGGTATTTTTATTCTTTAAGTTATTTTTTTATCTTTTTAACTTCTTAATATCTATATATAGGATATATATAAAACTCTTATAAGAATTCTAGTTTTACTTATTCCTATCTTAGTTTATCTATAGGCTATTAATAAGTATATCTCTATCCTAGTAATCTTTTATTACAAATAGGGTAGTTATCTAATACCTTCTTAATATATTTATCCCTTAAGTTTCTAAGTATATTATAGTATAGACTTTTATATAACTTATTTTTATTTATATATTATAGTTTATAGTACTTCTTAATCTATTCCTAGGTAATATATTATATTAAATTAATATAGGTATATTATTCTACTTCTGTAATAAGCCCTAATACTTATTCTTACTATATAAGTCTTAAGTATCCTTTATTATTTTATTCTAAGAGTTATTACTTAGTTTTAACTATTTCTATATTAAAGTCTAACCTTTAATTAATTATATTAGCTCTTTTATTATCTAATCCTTTTTAGTAAATAATAATAAAATTAAATCTACTTAGGTATTCTATATATCTAATTTATTATTTATTAAGCTTTTATATTATTATAAAGTATATAATATTCTTATAGTTTATATATACTTTTACCTTATATTTACTCTCTCTAAGGTAATATCTAAATTCCTTAAAGTAATTATAGATTACTAAGAACTCCTTATTATATATAGAGTAGTTAAGTTATATATCTTATAACTTATATAAATAAAATGCAATAAAATATAATTTCCTATTATTATCTTATTATCTAATTTATCCTCCTAGTATAAAGTTAGATATATTAATCTTTAGTTTAACTTCTTATTTAGGGTTAAATATTACTAATACTAGTTTACTAAGGATTACTTCCTTAATTTATTTAAATAATTTTTATACTTTATTACCCTATTTAAAAGCCTTATCCTTCTTTATTAGACCTATAAGTAGGTTAGCTATTTTACTAAAATCCTTAATAAAATATTAATAGTAATTTATAAATCCTAAAAAGGCTTATACTTCCTTAATATTAATTAGGGTTTTCTAGTTTAATATAGTAAATATCTTACTCTTTTATATCTTAATTTTATTTAATATAATTATATATCCTAGAAAGTTTACTTTACTAATATAAAAATAATATTTATCTAGTTTTACTAATAGTTTAGTATCTTATAGTACTTATAATACTTTATATATATATTCTATATATTCTTCTTTATTATCTAAAAAGATCAAAATATTATTAAGGTAATATATTATAAAGATATTAAGGTATTATTGTAATATATTATTAATTATATATTAAAATATTATAGGTATATTTATAAGTTTAAATAGTATTACTAGGTATTTAAATAGGCTAAACCTAGTTTAAAATATAGTTTTCTATTTATCTCCTTCTTTAATATAGATTAAATTATAAGCTCCTTTTAAGTCTAATATAGTAAAGACCTTTTTACCTTATAATCTATTTTTTAACTCTATAATAAGTAGTAGTAAAGTTTAATCTTTTACTATTTATATATTTAGTAGTTAATAGTTAATAACTAGTCTATCTTCCTTATTCTTCTTTAGTATAAAGAATATAGAGAATACTACTAGTAAGCTAGATTCCCTAATATAGCCCTTTTTAAGTATCTTATTAATATATTTCTTCTATACTTATAGCTCTCTTTAGTTTAGTAGGTAAAGCTTCTATATTAGTAAATTTTTATCTATAAAAGTAATTTTATAATCCTATTAACTATATTTAGGGATTTCTATCTTAACTTCTTTCTTAAAGAGTTTATTATAGATCTAATATTCCTTTAGTATCTTATATAATTAATCTTAGCTAGTTTCTAGTAATTTATCTTTTCTAGTATCTTATTATCTAAGGATACTAAGGATTTCTAATTTTTATCTTATACTTATCTTATACTTATATTATACTCCTTTTAAAGGTAATAGATACTTTATTCTATACTTACCTATACTATCCTCTTTAGTTAAGGCTTAAGATCTCTTTGTATTCTTTATAATTATTTTTATATAGCTATCTAAGTTACATAGAAGTATAACTTAGCTAGTTATCTAATCTATATATAGATTTATTTATCTAAGCTATAATATACCTAGGATAATATTTATTTCTATCCTTAGTAGAATAATATTAAAGCTTTCCTTTTAGACTTTCCCTTAGATTTAGATATAAAGGTAATTAATCTCTTAGTTTATAATTCTATTATTATAGTTAAAAAGTTATCCTTTTATATTAACTAATAAATAAAGTAATTACTTTTTCTTCTATAGTAGTATTAGCTCTATAACTATTCTTAGGTTAATAAAGTTCTACTTTACTTTATAGTTAATCTATATATTTAGCTATCTCTTCTTAATCTAAACTTATAGTACTAGGTAATTAAGCTTACTATTCTATATAGCTCCTAAAGTACTTTTTATTTTAAGTTATTCTTAGTTTTATACTTTACTTATCTATAGCTCTATTACAGATAGTACTATTCTTTTCCTAAGTATTTATTAAAGATACTAGCTAGGTAAAGTCTATCTTTTACCTAAGTATAATCTAGTTCTTTAGTAATTTCTAATTTACTATTATTTTTAGGTTTATCTTTAAGATATTTATATCTTCCTTTTATAAGTTCTTTAAACTCCTTACTAGCCTTTTTAATTTCCTTTAGCTACTATTAAATATCTTTTTAAATCTCTTCTTATTTAACCTTTAATCTATAGTTAGCTAGGTTAAACTATAGTTCTACTACTCTTAGTATTTTATACTAAGTATAAGCTAAGTATCCTATTATTTCTTCTAGTAAGTAGGGTTTATTATTAAGTATTCCTAGGATTATAATAGAAAAATAATTATTATTCTTTTTTAATTTAAGGTATATTTAGTACTAATAGTATTTATATAATACTTAAAATACTTTATTATATTATTTATATATTAGGAAAGTTTAAATATTATCTTTAGTATTAAACCTTAGTTCCTTATAGTATAGGTTTATTACTTTTACTATATAGTATACTTAAATATAGATATTTTCTATAGTTAATATATTATAGTATTCTCTAGTAGTCTAGATATATATTTCCTTAGAGCTATTAAAACTTTATACTCTTACTTTATTATAAAAGGGGATATAAAACTTTTTTTATTTATTTTTAGTTATTTTATCTTACTTATATAATATTCTTATAGTAACTTTAGCTACTTTGCCTTAGTATCCTACACTTTAGGTATATTATTACTAATATATATAACTTTTATATATAGCTTATCTTTCTACTATTATATATTATTCCTTTTACTAAATTCTTATATATATAGGAATATTATTAATCTCCTATTTACTTTATTCTTCTTTTGTTAATATATATATTATTTCTAATATCTAGGTTATTCTAAGCTTTTTTTCTTAGTATTTTTCTTATCTTTTCTTATTTTAAGCCTTAGTCTTTTCTTACCCTTTAGGGGTTTCTTCCTAAAGCTTCTTTTATAAGTATTTTACTTCTCTAGTACCTAGTTTTACTATTCTAGTATAATATTATTCTTAATTTTTCTCTCTTTTTTCTTTCTTTATTTCTAGTACTACTTCCTTTCTATAGTAGTCTAAGACTTCTTATTATAATTTAAAAGGGTCTTATAGTTCCTTATAAGCTATTAAGGTATACTAGGTTAGTTACCTTTAGTCCTAGTTCTCTTAGTACTACTCTATTAGCTATATTATAGCCTATATAGTATATTCTAAGTATCTATATATATTATACTATTTATAGGCTAAGACTATTAGTAATTCTAAATATTTATAGCTTACTATAATTTAGGTCTTATAGCTTTTATAGTTATAGGTATTATTATACTATATATTTAAATTAATTATAGTTATAATACTTATACTTTAATATATCTTATTATTATTATAGCCCTTATTAGTATAGTTATATAGTACTAAGGGTTATAGGTCCTATATATATTCTATAGTATATATTACCCTAATTAGGGTATTACTATCCCTAGCTATAAGAGTCATTTTACTTCTATTAACTAGAATAGTAAGGATTAAAATTACTTCCCTTTTAAATAGTATTAGCCTTCTCTTATCTATATTTATACTATTATTTATTAATTTTAATAGCTATTGTAATATATATAGTAAGGTCTTCTAGTTAATTTATAAAGTAAAGTTTATCCTTAACCTCTTCCTTAAGGCCTTAATAATATATTTCTATAAGAGCCTTATTATCTTAGTTAATCTTAGATATAAGTTACTTAAATTTAGTAAAGTAAACTACGTAAGATTTATATTACCTTAGTATTATAAGTTTAGTAGTTACTTATTATTCTTTATTAATTACTCTAAAGTTATCTTTAAGGGCTTATTTAAAATTATCCTAGTTAAAGAAGATATTCTAAGTCTCTTAATCCTAGAGATTCTTATTATTTTTATATTTAAGATAATCCCTAAGGATTAACTTAAACTAATCTTTAGTATTTCCTTAAATTAATATTATAATATAAATAATTTTCTTCTAGCTAGTATTAAGCCTATTCTTATATATCTAGAAATATCCTTTTATTTAGGTTAGAAATAGTATAATATTTACTACCTTACTAGTAAAGGGTTTTAACTTAGGGAGCTTTAGTACCTTACCTAGGTTCCTTTTAGGTTATAGTATAGATAGTTATAGTATAGCTATAGACTATTTATTAATCTAAGTCTATAGGGTATTAATAGTATTATATAACTACTATATCTTAGTAAGAAGTTCTATAAAGCTAGATATAGCTTTAGTATAAGAAGGTACTAATCTAATATTACTAGTTATCCTAATAGTATAATATTACTTAGTTATTAATATAGTATAATCTAAATAAAAGCTATTAATATATAATAGTTAGGTTTCTAAATAAGTAAACTAATCTATACTAGTTTATATTTAATATAGTTATAAGGTATAGTACTAAGTAATAAGTTAGTATTATATTTCTTAATAGTAAATAAGGTATATTTAAGTAAAGATATTATATTAATAGCTATTAAGCTAAGTATACTAACTAATATTAAATAAATATATATATATCTATATAGGCTTATAGTTATAAGTAAGGCTTATAATATAAATCCTAGCTTACTACATAAGTTACATTGTAAGCTATAAGTTAAAGGACCTAATAGCTTATATTCTAACTAATCTAGTGTAGGTAGTTAGTACTGTAATTAGTAAGAAAATTGTAGGGTCTACGTAAGCCTCTGTTGGGTCGTAACACAGCAGCTCACCCTAAAAACGAATATTTCTGAACACAGTTGACTCGCCGGGGCGTAAGCACGAGAAGGCAATCTACTTTGACTCTTGATGCTTCTATACATAAGAGGTTTGTGCGACACGCCTTTAAATGTGCTTGAGCAGAGCAAGCGAAGAGAGACGCAATCCAGACAGAGATCGCTAACTATAACTTTGCACCGACGTAGCCAAGATCAAAATTCAGAGCATATGGTTCAACGGCGAGGCCGAGTTGGCCTTCCGGTCCTCGCTGGATCCGTCTGCTGCCTGGCTAGGTAGTCGTCCAGCCGAAGCTGGTAAGCGCATAACGTGCTCATTCACCACTACTACGAGAACGCTGGAACTGCTCTCCTCCGTAACAACCCTCTTCCTCACGACAAAGGCTGCCCTGTTGCTTACTAGACGACACCTAAACCCTACAGGGCGTAGCGATGCCAAACCAAAACTAAAGACGGCGCATCCCGCTCATCCCCGGTCTTCCAGTCCGCGTCTGCAGCCATTATCATCAGTCCCTCCACTAGCTCTCCACGGTATTTTTTGCCGGGTTGAGGTCCTTCCGTTCAACAACCTCCACGTCCTCCGCGTCCAAACTTGTTCCTCCCCACTCACGCCATGTAAAAGGTGGAATCTCTACCTCAACTGTTTCTCCGTCCTTTTTAGAGTGACCTTGGCCATAGGTAGTAGCATAGACTAGCTGATGACCATGGCAAGGCGCTCCCAGCCCCGAACTTCTTGTGACCTTTCTCGCCACACCTCGCCCACGCATGTCCCATCGTTTCCTATTCTCCTCAAATGTTCAAACTTCATTTGCTCCCCCAGTTCTGAAACGGAGAGATGGAGGAAGGCAACCTTATTGATATCGAGCCTATGATGCTATGAACGCTGTCGCTGAGTGGAGACCAGCGTAAAGTGTGACATTGGAGCGACGAGGTAGACCGTTGGGAAAGCCGTATTCTCCCAGAATTGATCGGCCTGTATATAGGAGCTTCGTACGGTCGTTGGCTTCTGAAGACCTCATCGGCATTCGCTGAAGTCCATGAGTTCCGACGTGGCGAAAGTCGCGTGCAAAAGAATAGGTGATGCGTGCGCTGGTTGTCATGATTGTGGTAGCAGTGAAAACCATGCATGAGATGGAAAAGACGAGCAAAGAGCAGAGTCAAGGGTCTACGCGAGACTGCGACTTCGAATCACTGAGCGACTCTCGAGAACTGTGAACATCATGTCCAGTTTCGTTTGTAGCATGAACATTGCCAGTTGTTCCATAGCTAGATAAGACGAGGAGAGGAAGACACAGAGTCTTAAACGTTAGCTCAATGACATCAATCCGCCAATAGAGGTTCCAGATAGTGTTCAAAGGATCCTCGTCTGCTCGTTCTATCATCGCATAATAGGAGATTTGTTGTCGCTCCCAGCAGAAGAAGAAGTGGCTGTGATGAGTTGTTGACACATGTACAAATACGTTTTGAAACATGAGCATTTCCAACAACAGATTTGGAACATTTAGCAAACAAGCCAGTGAGAATCGCTGAGGCCAGCCGTGGTAGGGAAACAAACATTGTTGATTTTGACGCCAATCCCAAACTATCAGCTGTTTCCGGACTTCGGCGAGAGGCGGGCTTGATCGCACGATAGGAAGGGCCCAGAGGACTTGACAGATAGACTCGACAAAGGGCCACATGCGGCGATCTCTGTGGGAGCAGCTCACAGCGAAAGAAACTCTGAACGAGCAATTCTTTTATCACCTTCTCCTCTAATTTGGACATGCTCTTCCTCAACGACACTGTCCACCAGGACTCTGATAACATACTCATCGTCATCGCCTCCGACAATCTCCCCAGTTTTGGTATTTTACTTGCTTTCGATTCTTTGCTTCATTCAAACACCCCACACCTTGAATTCATCATCATATCGCGTCTGGTTAAGTGTGGCTTTTCTTCCGGGTGGCAGGTGAAGGGTCAGATTGGACAGAAAACGGACGCCAGGGAGAGGATATCCCCAATAGTTCGGTTGGTGAATGCGGGGCGGGAATCGAAAGCAAAGTGGCTTGTTAAGGGCCTAGATAGTGGGCTGAACGAAGGGGACGGAAGCAAGCACTTTATCCTGGCTGTTGATACAGTCTTTACAGCATCATTCGCTAAATCTGTGAGCTACAGGTATGGCCGTGTGGCAAGGGGTCTCAGCCATTGGTGGCGGGGTGGGACATCCAGAGGAAGCTCAGATCGCATCATGGGCAGTTCGAGCACCTTTGCCGGTAACAATTCACTAGTAGTACCAAGCGGTCACTGGGCAAACCTCAATCCCTTGCTTGCTTGACCTAGATCCTCGTAATACTCTCTTGTTCCATCATCCCTGGTTGTGCGACATTATCAAATGGGTCTTCGACGACTGGTGGTCTGTTTGCATGCAGGAATGCCCAGGAACAAGTGATGAGTTCAATAACGGCCAGGCCAAGCTATTACAGTTGAGAAGGGTAGATGTACAGATAACAGCCGTAGTGGTGGAGGACTCCAAAGCTGTTCAAGTAGCTCCCTGTCCTCCTTCGCCAGCTCCTAGACCAAAATCGTCGCCGGCTCCAAGCTGGAAGAGGGTCCATCACTTATAACAATAGCTGGGTATCGGAATCTTACAGTTATGTGTCCAGGTGGCCACGGCGTTTTATTTGTCCGAAAGGTTCTTCATACCACGTCTTCGTCGCGTTCGGTTGAAAACATTTCATCCGTTGGGCTTCGCGTTCTGAGAAAGACGCAGACCTGATCTTTCAGGCTTCGTAGTCTCGGCCTATTTCGAACTCGACAGACTATATATGGTATGGGAATCGAGAGATTGTCTTTGCAACATGTCGACTGTGAGCAAGTGCTGGCGCCGACATCCCGGCAAACAATGCCAATCCTCGCCATAGAGCCAGCATGGTCTGCTGTTTGTGCTGGATGTATATGTGGAAGAGTAGAGAGGCGCCTCCGCAGGATATCTGATTCACGTTCCTCCTCCCAAAGAACCTGTCCTGTATTTGGCCATCTCCGTTTTTAATGTGGCCCGCATTGGCTAAAGTCTCTCCTTCTTGCCCAAGAACCCTCCTTGCAGTCTCGGCATTTGTGTGATTAACTGAACGGAGAGACTTTTCAATCTCACCATTAGGCGACCTTCATTTCCTACCTCAAATCACATAAAGGCACGATGGCTGAAAAGTGGAAGCAGACCATCATGGGGCGCAAGAGCTTGCGGACATTCTATCACCACATGTGTCCCAGGATTACCCGAGTAAGAGCGCAAGAAAACGTCTACGTATCAAAACGAGGCGGACAAGCTGTCGTTCAGGGACCTCGCCGACCCATCGCTGTTACTGCTGATTGAGATGTTTGTATGGTAGTTCGAACGCAGAAGTGTGATACAATGAGGCACGGATGCAACCAATCCCAACACGACATGTGCTTGTCTTCAAGTGCCCCGATGCTTTCTCTTCGTGCGAAGGGGTATATCCAGTGGCTACTCGGGGTTTGCTCATGACACATCTCGTGATAAAGGTGCCCGCAATGCGTACTTAATAAAACAACACCTTTACATATCCAGTGGAAAACCGATGAAGTTCAATGTTTCAAGCACGCTTGTGTCTGAACACTGTAATTTCTTGTCGTGAGCCCGATGTGAGAGGATTTCCCGACAGAGACTGACAGCAGAGCAGAGGACGACATAGTAACTGGGGGTTATGATGGACTAGTCCACGCAGACCACCGGGAAGAACGAAGATATTATCATATTAGTTGGTATGCCTAGAAGGTTTCGAGGTAGTGAGCCCGGAGATCTTCCAGATAGATTCGCTCTCCAGAGTCTGACCTTCATGTCTGGCACGGGAATGTGGGTTGAATCGGGTGAGTGAGTATCTGAGACCTACAGCCCAGAGGTCAGCAGACTTATGTCGAATTTAATCAAGAAGAAGCTCATCAATAGCGATGTTACTGCCGGATTGAGTCCGTTCGGCATGAACGAACTAGCGCACAAAACTGGTCCACAAAAAGCAGGGTAGCAGTAGTCCTGAGATAAGCCTAAGGGATGATAAATTGATTGTTAGTTGCAGTCACACCAGCAGTTGGTATGATTGTATGCGTACTAGGAATGTCTTTTGTAAAAGCAGGATTCCGTACCATAGCAAACACAACAAATAGTACTATGCCATTTGTTGCAGACGTCTTTTGCTTGTTTGAAGGCAAGCGCTCCACTGGCATGAGGTTCCTAGCATTTTCAAATACCGAGCGCCATATAGCTCATCACTTGTGTGTCGTGCCGGATATCAGGTCACGCGTGGCACAGGACCGGGACAAACAGCGCTGGCACGACTTTGCCCAATTTGTCGAGCTTGGAGCCCTCGATGGTCAACAGGTTCACCTGCACTTATTTCCAGTAAATAGCATGCTAACCTTTGCGAAGAACCTCCTCGAAAGATAATCGGCTCGCAATAATAACCTCTTTGATGACATTGGTCCCGCTCGACTGGAGAACACTCATCCTTCCTAGTCTGGATATGGGCCCAAAAACTCATCGGACGACAGACAAGCCGGGATAAGGCCTTGTGTACTACGCAAGCAGCGATTCGCATTATATAGTCAAGCTATTACTCGCTTTAAGAATAATTACTATAATTAGCACAGAAGTCGGTCTTCCTACGAATGAATTCACACAACGTCGACACGAGGACGAAGTCGAGTCTTGAGGCTGCTGACCATTCACTTCCCGCTTTCCACTTCCGGACAAACCTAACACAAGTTTGCCCTTCATAAACCGATCGGAAGTAACTCTGGTATGAAGTATCTGATGCTGTGGAGTTACCAAGTCCACAATGGCAAGATTGTCATAGAATCAAGTATAGACAGCTGATAGCCCCAACAAAAACAAGAATCACAACCTGGCATCTGGTGATGAAGATGCCCGCAACGCGTACTTAATGGAACAACACTTTTGACTTGACCGCATCGAGGGGCCTACATGATCGTACTGCCCAGTGCGCATTAACTACAGATCTTCCCAAGCCGGCAGAAGATATATGTCAACCACGTCCAGTAAAGCTTAGGAGCATCCCCCGCGCAATCTCTAGGATTGGTCAAACTCCGGCAGGGAATGTGCAGCCACGACAGAGAACAAACTATTTTTGAAAGACCGTGATACCCCAAGTCCCGTATCTGGCCCCAGTGCCCACGGTGCATGGCAGGCTCCCCCACCCAGCAAATAAAGGAAGGTTTAAGGATATGCAGAAGTCCTAGAGCGGAACGGGAAACCTCTATTTGAAAATGGCCATAGCTACAACCTCCTGATTGGCGGAACTGAAGAAGACTCAGTCTGTCGATAATTCTAACCAAGGACTAGTCAAAACTGCATTTCCCTCCCTGCCCTTTATCGTATTTGATATTTTTTTCTCTTTGTTTGCTTCCGGCCGCCCTGTTGGGAAGTTCCCCATCTTCAGTTTCACTCTTCCAGACAATAAATACCAGTGTATCTTCGAGAAGCCACCTTCCGTCGCTTATTAAACACGAAACCTGGGATGGGCGGCTGAGGCCTGGTCGAAGCGACTACTTCGCCAATTCAGAAAGCGTTGCGGTCAAGAGGAACATTTACAACATTATTGGGATGACCCGTGACCGGGAGGTGGTATGCGCAGAGCTGGAACTCTACTACCCGGCAAGGTGCTCAACGTAAAGTCATTGATGACATGGGCGCGTTGTTCCGGAAGTAAAGGATGAAGTCCTTCGCTGAGAGGATCTGGGTTGTTGTCTGGATGTCTATCTGATATACAGGTACTTACTCTTTGTCAATTGTTTTGAAATAGGGTATCAAGATTTAACCGTGGCTATTACAACGGCTACCTATCTCCCTCGGCCTTCTACAATGCCCATGTAGTTATGTAGCACACGAGATGACAGTAGGTGCCTGGTACAAGCCGTCGTTCAGTAGAGGAATCATTGTAATTTTGGAGAACTACAGAAGCAGCAACATTCGAGGTCTCAACAGCCATGAAATCCTGCTTTTCTATCAGTAGCAGGTCGAGTGAAACTACCAAGACAAGGCATTTACTTGCCTCCATCGACCATGAGAGTTTCATGAGTGTTTGGAGCGACGCATCGCTGACTCTCTCTTTGCAAAGAAGAAGTCAGTGACCGGACATGTAAGAAAGTTTATCCCTGTCTCCGGGACTCAGCGCCAGACCGCAGTTTGCCCAACATTAGGATTTCTTTTCATGTGGCATTTATCACATCGAGTCAGCATAGCCAGGATAATTGGCTTCGCGAATCAGCAGGAAAGAAACCTTTGTTGAGTTTAACTCCAGCCGACAATGTGCCCTGTTGTATCAAAAAAAAAGTCGGAGTACTGGTGCTCAGCAAAGAAGTCGTTAAATAGACGAGGCCATCAGAAATCATAGGGAGGGGGACTGGGGCTGTGCAACTCGGAATTATTTCCAAAGCTCCAGGATTTTCCCGAGCGGCGCAAGGCACAGTTGCTTGATATGAAGGGTCTTACCTCATTTTGCCATAGTGTGAAGAATTGAACAACTTATAGGTTTAACCTTATCGCTAGTGTCTGACCGTCTGGCACTCGTCCTCTTTTGAGAGTTGGGCATTATTTAATGAGACTAACGGAACGGCAAACGGGCCATGGGTAAAGCTTGAGGTGTTGTGTTTATTGCTTGCTATACGAATAGAGGCCCTTGAATGCTTCTAAGAGTGCTAGAATCTGCTAATACCTTCAACAGCAGATTATTCAAAATATGTTCTTGCAATTAGTGAAGCTTAGTGTTTAGGCTGTAGCTTTACGCCTCCACTAGGTCAAGACCTACACCAAATATGTCTAGTTGTGGGTGGTATAAAAGGGCAAAGAAGATTAGACTTCTCCTTTGGTAGCGGCTATGACACAGGTTAGCTGGGGCAAAGGTCCCGTGTTGTCGAGCCGATCAAATCAGGGTGATATTGTAGTTTGATTGACAGAGCTCTTGAAAAGCCACACGGCAGTTGAATGTGGATAGATCTCTTGCTATTCGTTAGCATAACTCTGACTTGTTTTCCATCCAGCTGAGAAAGCTAGCTAAACAGTATTCTTGTAGTTGCTGTTAGTAAAATGAAGTGGAACACGTTTCAGACTCGAGGCTAATTTGACTGAACGTTTCGAGACAGACTAACACCCTTCTTTTTTCTTTGAACTGTATTGCTTACGATTTAGGTTGAAGGTTCTTGCTATCCCAACATGATTCAATGCGAAAGCTGCCTTTTGAAGGTTCACATTCAGACACAGCTTTCTTTCTATCGGCAGATCAAGGTTTCCTTCTAAGGAGTATCCTCTGTCTTAAGATAATATAGTAGTAGTCTTTTTCGTTTTATCTTAATAGGCCTTACCATAGGCACTAGCTACAGGAACTACAGTAGTATTTTAAATACGTCCTTCTATAACCTTCCCCTGTAATTTATACCTAAGTTTCTATAAATACTACTTATTCTTTTCTATAGCTAGTTAAATAAGTAGCATTGAGACTATTAGTTAGAGTAAAATTAGCTTATAAGCTAAAAGCCTTCGTATATTATTTTATAAACTTTCTATAATATTTTTACCTTTCTATTGAGTATAGTAGCAGTAACCTTTTCCTGATTAGGTTAGAGTCTTATAAAGAGGGTAAGGTTAGCGGGATTTAAACCCACAGCTCTGAGCGAAGTAACTCATTTAACCACCGAGCCACCGACCCCGCGTCCTCCGTTACTTGCCTGAACTGTTCTTGATTCCGATAGGAAGGTGCCTGACGACAATTTTGTGGAACTTAACCCACGGGATTTGGATCCGTGTTCAGCGAATGCGTCAGTGTTGCAATGATCCATTTCACAAAAGGAATGGAGAGATATCGAGCTTTCACTGACACAGTAACTATAGGCTGTAAATACAACACCGAACAAAAGAGAAGAGGTCAGACAATAAACTCTTGCTGTCGCTCATTATGTTACTTCACCGCCTGTCATGCGTGATCTAAAAACCGCACATGACACCGGTCTAATCCGAAGGGTTAACCTTGTTTGCAGATAATGAAGCCGCGATTGTAGACCTAGACTATTCTAGGCGTAGATGAGAACAGAAGAGTGAAGAGAATTATGCTGCATTTGGATGCTGTGTCGAGAGATGTGACCCTGGTTAACGTCCACGTGCTGACATACCAATTCCTAACGGAAGGACCTTGAGCCCACGGGTCTGTTCGTTGGAACGTTACTGAACCTTATGCTGATGCCCGGGGTAGAGTCCAGTCGATTCTTCGATGATCTCGCATTCATTCGTGAAGGCATTTGTCTTGCATTAGCAGACCTGTTACGGGGATTGTTAATAGCTGTCTCTGGCTAGTGTGGAGGTCTCTGTTACAGGAAGCATGACAAATGACCGACGTTGCCCTGTTAACGGACCATTGACCCGGTGCGATCTTCGCGCATTGCTCTAAACTCGCATCTGGCAATATGTGCTCAAAATCCCAAAGTCCACAGTTATTGACTACCTACACTTCGTTTAAGGTGTCAATAGACGCCGGTTACACACTAGCTGCCCGGGATTTGGAAGCCAGTATACTGCTCAAGCACCTTCGCTGTAGGTATGCTTTACTAAATGAACAGCTGACAACCCCGGGGTTGAGATCAACGGTCGTGACGGTAGCAAGTCACCTCCACCGTTCTCACAGTTTTTTTTGGACTGACTACGCTTAGCGCATCAGCAAGTATCGGTAGACTGGGAGATACCAAGTTTGCACTTAGTTGGTTTCGTGAGAGCACTCTTCGAAGACTTACTACGAGATCAACTGTCTAACAACCTAATAAAGGCTATGCAGAATGGCCTTGAAGCGAGTATGAACTGAGCTCTACACGTGGGCGTGATTTATAAGAATAGATAGCAAAGCAAAGATGTTAATAAAAGCCCCAAGTTCGCTCTGTCTGCGAAGCACACGTTCGATCTCTTATTATAATAGTTGAAATTATGGTGCTTCTTGTGGAAGTCGCTAGAATAGCCAGTGTCCCAACAAGGCGTGGGCACCAATGCCGAAAAGGGAAGGTTATTGGTCTAGTTCCCTAAACACACTTCTACAGCTAGAAGATTGTGAGAATCCAGTTGATCAGGACTGATGTCGGTTACTATCGCAGGGTCGTGTTAACGGAATTGCTGACATTAGAGGGGTCTTTGGCAAGGTTTCGAGCTTAAAAGTCTCTTTGTTTCGTACCACATTCTCAAACGGGTTGACCAACCAGAGGTGCCAGATAAAGATTCTTACTATATGCACTAAGCTTCAAGGAACAAGAGATCTTTAGTAAAATTGATCAATTCTCTGAGCTTCTGATAGCATTGTGAAACCCAAACTCAAAAGGGATGAGACTTAAGCTTGTTCGCGTTGGAGCGGGTGCGTAACATGAGTGTAGGACTCCAGGCCACTGAACCCCCGGATCAAGTACGTTGTCTTGTGTCAGGGGCTGTGAATGCTACCGGTCGACTTGGCCCTTCTGCTCTCCCTCACACAGGGGATCGAGATACCGTCCTTATTGAAGATCCAGTCGATCCGCGCTGCCAGCCTGGTCATTCTGTGCATCCACTTGCTAAATCAGTGACATGTTGTTCAACTTTCCACCGGGGCCCTTCTCATATAGGGCGAGCGGGCTTTTTGTTTCAGAGCCATGTGTCACCAGGTAACCCCAAGCAGAAGCACAACGGCATGGAAGGAAACATAAAGAACCCGCCTACCTAGTTCGACCCTACTGTCCAAAGTGCTACCATACCTATGGCGATGTCCAGATCTGTGTAGATATCGATAATGTCCTTAACCTTCATTCACTTGATGGGCTGGACCATTGTAATTAGCTACGGATCTGTGATTCAACGCGCTACTGTGTCAGTACCTGTGACCCGATTGCGCGGGAAACAGACTAAAAGGTTGTCCCACACAGTCTTCGCCCTGTACCATGACATCTTCATCGTCCTAATTTCTTTTTCAGCATCCCAGCCCCATCCTTTATTGTGATGAAACTCTGAACATCGCAGCGACTTCCTTCCTTCCAACGACAGCATTACCGAGCATAATGTCCCTGTGATTGATGCTATTTCAGTTAGCAACGAAAAAGGCAAGTTCGAAGGTAATGACGCATCGTATGCCAGGCCGAAGCACTTTCTACTATGACAGGGTAGGGCAGAACAAGCCCTTTGAACATTGTACCGATAGTGCTCAAAGACTGCAATTCAAGATGGAAAGCTTGTTTTCGGAACCAGGCTTCCTAGATCAGAAGGCGTTGCGACACTCCTAGATTGACTCTGCTGAAGGTTGAGGCTGTTCAAAATCCGCATAAACTTAGAGTCGTTCCTGGCCCTCAGCGTGGTTAGATCCAAGAATTTGGAGGTGCGACGTAGACATACTTAGACCCGTTTAGCAAGTGAAACAGTCGTCTTAACCTCGGTGCAGTGGGCATGACGGAAAGTTCAAGTACCGGGGATGTGCGGAGACCGCTGTGGAAAGATCGTTGTTAGCCGGGTTGCCATGACAACTATTGCTTCTGCCGGAGACTTAGATCCCAATCGATCAGACCTCTCCCTTCTTTTCCTGGTCCTGAACCACTTGTTTTACAATGCCGAGCGTCGTTGCCTTCTCATCTACTACTGTAACCCTCTTCTTGAGTCGGGCTACCTATATGCGAGTGAAGCCTCTTGACAGACCCTGGACTTGGTGCAGCAGTCTCTGAAAGATACCCGGACATCTCACGACTGGCAGGTCTCGAAAAGGGTCTTGACCATCGTGGTACAGTTGCTACTTCGAACTTGTGCTTTTTATTATCTTTTGTCCTGGATATTCTGTAAATTATTAGAGTAAAATGCTTACCGGTATGGACCTGTAGTCTTGCAAATTAACCTTGAAAACTAAATTTATGTTTACTCTTTATAATTAGCAACTCTTATTAAACTATTCTTATTTCCCGCGAGATGTTTATATCTTAGATTAAGATGATAACTCTATTTCCCATCTATCTCTACTATATCTTGTTTATAATGCAGTATTAACCAGGGATATTCCATACGGGCACCTCTCTGTACGCTATATTTATATAAAGATAAGCTACGCCGTCCAGTGATTCATGGGCAGGTCTTTTATTGAGCGGTGCTTCAGGTAGGCAAAGTAAAATAATCACAGAACATAAAAACAGAGTTTACTTGCAATCCCAAACCTGCTCATGCGACGAGAACCTGTTCTCACTAGACATACATCTCCGTCGCAATAACCGCTACAAGTTCCCGGGATGTTTTACTCAGTCTATTACGAAAGAGTCTTATCTCTCGATATCTAAGCTACTATTTAACTAATTACCTTTTACTGTATGTTTTTACAGCCTTACTATATAGTCTTTAGGTAGTTATGGATAGGTTAAGTTACAAGCTTGGTCTATGTTACAGTAGGAATTGTAGATTTGATATATAAAAACCGCTATTGGCCGTTGTTAGTGGGCTATCTGAACAATTTGTAGCTTATTTAGAGGATGATTATGAGATACTGCTAGTTAGCCAACGTTATAAGTTTGGATAAGCCTCTAAGAGGCATCTGCAGAGCTTGCTTAACGTAATGAGTTGATTTGATATTAAATAAGAACTTTTAATGTATAGGAACCTTGCATCTTTGATAAACTAGCCATTGCGCTCTACCCTGCACCTGCGATACGGCCCGCAGTAAGTACTTCGCTTGCCCTCTATTGCGTTGCATGTTGTGCAGGCAATAGCTACACCCACTTCCAACAAAAGGCCTTATACGCTTGTACCACAATACCAGTTTAGCTTTGCAGTCGGAGACCTGTCTACTACTTACAGCGCAATCGGCACCAGGTCCACATTATTGTTTTCTGTTTTACTGACTCTACTTAGCCTACAGAGCCTAGCGATCTAGGATCCGTATGAGGATCTTTGCTATTAACGTTGACTCAGGAGCATCTCTAGTCCTGTCCAAGTCTAGGTTGTGATAGTTGTGATTCCCAAGGGATAAACTAGTCTGTCGTGTTATGACCCCAGCGGTTACATTACGTATACCCCACCTTTTTCCTTCTCCATATATACCAATCTTCAACAGATATAACTAACCACCGAAGGACTAATACTTATATAGACCAATAGTGCTCTAGGACTACGTTACTCTAGGACTAATAATACTCTAATATATCGTTATTCTTTATACAAATACCTATAGTATATATACATTTATTTAGTACTAGATAGACTACTTAGCTTACTAGCTATTAATAAGATTTCTTTACCTAAATATACCTAACCTACTCTATTTACTATTAAGAGATATAATACTTTGCAATACTTAGTATCTATACCTTATATATTTACTAATATAAACCTAATATAGACTAGTTTATCCCTTAGGAATTACAATTATTATATATTAATAGCTCTTATTTAGACTATACTGTATAATACTAAGTAATACCTATGCAATAGTACCTACTACCCTAAACCAACCTGCTACTACCTAGTATAGGTAGTAATCTACTTAAGTAACCCCTTCTAATAATTATTCTACCTTAGCAGAAGAACTTGAACTCCTTATAGATACTAGTGATAAAGGAGAAGCAGAAATTATACTAGCTTACCTAAGTAGCTATAAGGATAAGGTTACTAAGCTTAAGAGGAAAATCTGTAAGCTTAATAAAAGATACAATAACCTCCTTAATATAGCTAAGTATAACTTAAAGGTAGCTAAATATAAGATTAAGGAGCTAAAGGGAAAAGTAACTACTATTACTAAAATTACTAAAAATCTTAGTAAAGAAGCTAAAAAAAGTTAATAGCTCTATAGATAGTATATTAAGTATACTAAAGCTCTTATAGTAACTAGAAAAGACCTTAGAGAAATCCTTAAGTTATACTAGCCTAACCCCTATAGAGGTAAACCTAATAAACTTAAGGGCTTCTTAATAAGCCTATAAAGCTACTAGATATACTACCTAATTTAGTTTAGTTTACATAAGACCTAGGTAAGATATAGTTTAAGCCTCTTAAAAAATAAGGCTAAAAGGGTAATAGAACCTATTATTTAAGACTTTATTATAAACCCCCCTTATAAGTAAAAGTTAATAACTACCTACATCTATAAGAAATATAAATACTTTAAGAGTAAACTTACTAATACCTTTAGGATAAAGAATAAAAGAAGAGAAGCTAAGATAAAAATCTAAACTCTTATTTAGAAGGGATTAGTAGTATCTTACCTCTTAGAATACTAATTCTAAGCTACTAAACTTAATTAAAATAAATCTACTTATATAGACTAAGTTTATTACAGACTTAAACTAGAAATCAAGGATGCAATAGTATATATATAATAAAAACCTAATAACCTAAATAAACTTACTAAAATAGTAGTAAATATTAATAACTAACTATATAAAAGATAAAAAGAAAAACAAGCTCTTAAGAATAGAGGTATATATAATCCTACCTAGAATAAGAACTAATTAAATAGGAACTAAAATAATACTAATTAAGGAAAACTAAGATAAACTAATACTTCCTATAGAACTTAAGTAGGGCCTATAAATATTAACGCTACTTAATTAAATAAATTAGCTCTAACCTACTGGAACTGTAGTAAAAAAGGATACTAGGAATAAAACTACTAAAACCCTGTAAAGATTAACTAAAAGTACTAACTAGTACCTAAAGGTAAGATAGTATAATAAACTAATATATAGGAAGATAAAGGACCTTAGATAGCAATATATACTTTAAAGTAAGCTATAATAACTAGATCTAGCTATAATATTAATATACAAGATAATAGCTATGCTAGGAAAATAGCATATAAAAAAGGTATTAACAAAGCTATTAAGTACTAAAAATAGGAATAAGCCTAGTTATAAGCAAAAGAAGAACATTAGTAACAATAGGCCCTAAGAAGAAAGAAAGCTAAGAAGAAATATAATACTAAACTAGAAAATTAAACTAAAGCTAATAACTAATAGTAAGAAAAGAGACGATAAGAAAGACAATAATCCCTAGTAGAAGTATAGGAACCTATACTAAAAGGTACTACAGGAGTAGCTACTAAACATACAGCTACAGTTACAAGGAAAAGGAAGGAAGCTACCCCTTAACAGGATAGCCCTCTTACACCTAAAGAAATCCAAGAAGGACTAAGTAAATTTATAGATAAAACATTCTTAACTATACCTATTACACAAGAAGACAAAATACTTAAATTACTACAAGAAATAATAAGAAGATTAGAAGTTATTAACCAAATTAATAAGATACCTATTAAGATAACTCGCCCTAACCAATACTATTAAGACCTGAACTACACTAGTGCTATATATGCCCAGTTAAAATAAATAAGATAAAGGAAAAACTATAAGTTAAAATAATCTTAATATAAAGACTAATAGTATAACTAGATAAGTAAGGTAGTATAATAAGCTAAGGAATAAGCTAAAATACTATAAGATAATAATATTTACATCTATACTATTACTACAAAGTAGGAATAGAATATAGAAATAACTATCTAATAATTAATAATATACTATAACTTATAAAGGTACCCTAGTAATAAAAAGTATAAATAAATATTATAGATATCCTATACTACCTACTATTATATACTATATTAATAAGCTAAACTTAGTAATAACTATTTCCCTATAAGTATCTAGGAATATATATAGTAAAAACTATACCTTATTATTAATACTATAGGGTACTAATTATCTAAATAATTCCTAGAAAACAAGGTAATAAAATTTACTACTTATAAAGAAACAAGAGAATAAGCCCTTACTTATATTTAAAATTAATAAACAATTAATTAATAGAGATAACATATAGACCTAACTATGCAAAATAAACTAATCTAAGATAATAAGTATCTAGATAATACACTTTACTATAATATCAAATATAATCTACAATACCTAGGATAACTAGGAAAAGACAATAGCTTACTATACTACTAAAGCTATAGATAAGTAAAAAACCAGAGCTTATAAAACTTATAAGAGCTCTAAGATTAACTATACATAGTTAACAAACTTACCTAGATATATAAGTATAAATTAAAGGGAAATAGCTAACTACACTAGTAGATAGTAAAGCCAATATTAATGCAATTAACCTTTATATAGTTAATATATTATAGCTACTATAGTAAACTAAGATATAGCCTTATCTACTAATAAACCTTAAAGAAGGAACACTTACCTATAACAGAGGATTAATTACCTAAGAGATTAATTACTTAAAGGTATTTATTAAAACTTAAAGGTATAATATTAACCTTAATATTATCCTTATACTAGGATATAACCTAATATTAAGATACCTATAGCTACACTGCTATAACCTGCATTTTTATTAGAGGACTAGCTAGATTATTAGTATAGATAATCCCTTTAATATAGATATAGATTTAGAAAGTAATAATAAATAGAGATCTTAAACTTTAACTAAGATAGCTAGTAAAGTCTAGTATAAAAAGAACATTTACTTACTTCCAAAGGGAGTACAACATAAGTATAAAAAAGGTAAGAGGCGACATGTTTAGTAAATACTTGCAATAGTTACTGTATAGCTATATAATTTAAATAAAAATTTAAAAACAGAACTAAAGAAACTATTAGAAGAAGATAGACTTAAGAATATACCTTAGGAGTATTAAGTTTATAATAAACTATTTAAAGAAGAACTTAACACTAAGGTACTACAGTATAGCTACTAGGACTATAAAATTATACTTAAATTAGATAATCTACCTTTCTAGAAGATTTATAACCTTAATAAACTCAAGCTTACTATGCTATAAGATTATCTAGAAGAAAAATTGTAAAAAGGTAATATATAAGAATTAATATCCTTAGTAGGATTTCCTGTTATATTTATACCTAAGAAGAATAGAAAACTATAACTTATTGTAAATTACTAATAATTAAATAACCTTACTATTAAAGATAGGACCCTACTTCTGCTTATAATAGAACTTAAGAACTATTTACAGGGAAAACAGATTTTTACTACACTTAACCTTAAGGGTACTTATAACCTTATCTATATTAAGGAAGGTAATAAATAGAAAACTACCTTTAGAACTAAATTTAGACTCTTTAAATACTTAGTAATACTATTTAGTCTTATAAATATACTAGCTATATTTTAATAAATAATTAATAATATCCTGTAATAATACCTAGATATATTTGTAATATACTATCTTAATAATATCCTAATCTTCTTAGATAATAAAGAAGAATATTAGGAATATATTTACAAGGTTTTAAAAGTACTATAAGATATAAACCTCCTAGTAGAACTAAAGAAAAGTTATTTCTACATTAAAGAAGTTAATTTCCTAGGATATACTATCTTACCTAGAGAAATCCAAATAGACTAAAAGAAAATCTTAGTAATACGCAATTAGCCTACTCTTACTATAATTAAAGAAGTATAGAGTTTCCTAGGATTTACTAACTACTACTAATAATTTATTAAAGACTTTAGCAAAATAGTAAACCCCCTTACTAAACTTACAAAAAAGAACTAAAAGTTTAAATAGAATAAGGAGACCTAAGAAGCCTTTAACTAGCTATAAGACTCTATACTTAGCAAACCAGTGTTAATTATATTTAACTTTACTAAAGAAATCAAACTTAAAACAGACTCCTTAGACTTTGCCTTAAGAAGCTAGATTAGGTAATAAGATGCAGAAGGATAATTACACCCTATTACATTCTACTCCTATAAGCTATATAATATAGAGTTAAGATACCTAATTTACAATAAAGAATTCCTAGCTATTATTAACTACTTTAAAGAATTCTATTACTACTTAATAGGAAGTATACATTAAGTAAGAGTTTATACTAATTATTAGAATATATTATATTTTACTACTATATAAGAACTAAATAGATAATAACTATACTATACTAAATACCTATGCAAATTTAACTTTGTAATTATATATTGCAAAGGATCTAATAATAAATATATTAATACTATTAGTTATAGATTAAACTTTAGGCAAGAAGTTATATATAAGGCCCAAGAACAATTGCTTAAGAAGAACAGAAGGGGAGAATATTAATTTACCTGACTAGCTAGAATAATTACTAAAATAAGAAAGATAACTATAATATTAGAAGAATAGTATAAGAAACTTAGCTAGGAAAAAACAAAGGAATAATTAGACTTTTATAACACTGTAATAAAGAAATATTAAGAAAAACATTATTCTAACATTAGTAGATTCAAGGATATCTCCTGTAGAATAATAGGTTACTATATAAGATATACCTAGTTAAAAGTAGTAATTAATACCTACCTAGTATGCCAGAAAAAGAAGTTACCTATGCTACTTAGAATTCATAGATACTTTTAGGAGTAGCTATAGAAACCTATATACTTTATTAAATAAGCTAGAGGTAAACTAAAGAAAGAAGATCTGTACTCCTAATATAAAGATAAGATCTACTTACTAGCCTATTTTAAAGTATTCCCAGTAATCTTCAAATATTATTATTTGTAGATAAAATATAACCCTAATTACTAAGAAACTTAGAAACTAATAAAACCTATCTATAGTAGCTTAATACTAGAAAAGTTAGTAAAGGAATATATAGAAAAATACCTGTAATATTACCTTAGCAAAATAGTTACTAGAACTATTAAAGATAGTAACTTTCTTTGTAAATTTTATTTATACCTATTACATAGATACTAAGGTATTACTAAAATACTTAAAAGGTTACAAGAAAAAGGGTACAATTATATAAGAAAAGATATAGAATAAATTATTAAACAATGCAATATATACATATAAATAAAAGTATAGTACTATAAACCCTATAGTATACTATAACCCTTACTAGTAGTATAATAACCTTGGGATTTAATTATAATAGACTTTATAACTAAATTACCCTTATTAGAAGAACCCTTAATTAGAATCTTCTATAATAGTATTATAGTTATTATTAACTAACTTACAAAGTTCTTATACTACTTACCCTACAGAGAATCTATAGATATAGAAGAACTTTCTTATATTTTCTACTAATATATTATTAGTATACATAGACTACTAAGTAAGATCCTATTAGATAGAGGCCTGATATTTATTACTAAGTTCTAGTAAGTACTTATATTATACCTAGGACTTAATTACTAGCTTTTAATAGCTTTTAGACCATAAATAGATAAATAAACTAAATAAATAAATTAAGTACTAGAATAATACTTATAATACTATATTAACTATAGATAAAATAACTAGGTTAAAAAACTACCTATTATATAACTAGCTTATAATACTACTTACAATAAAAGCATGAAGTTAATACTAGCTTATGCTAACTTTAGATTTACCCTAGATATATACTATAATAAATAAGATACTTAAATAATAAACTTTACTATAATACTTAAGATAGAAGAACTTAAAAACCTATATAAAGAAATAAAAATAGAACTTAAATTTATTAGAAAAAGAATAAAAAAATACTATAATATGAAAAGGATTAAGAGATTAACCTTTAAGGAGAAAGAGATAGCCTACTTATCTGCAAAAAATATATAAATGAAATAACCTTCCTATAAATTGGATTATAAATACCTTAGACCTTATAAAATTATTAAGAAAATTTCAGAAAATAACTATAAACTGGACCTACTACTGAAAGTTAGGCTTTATCTAATCTTTTATATTTCCTTACTTAAATTAGTAGCTAATATAATATAAGTTAAAGTTAGAAATGAACCTAAAGAAATTAAAGGATTAGAATTCTATAAAGCAGAAGTAATTAGGGATATAAAGAGAGAAAATAAATAGATAATATATTTAGTAAAATAGAAAAACTACCTAGAAAACAAGAATACTTAGGAATTACTAGAGAATCTTACTAGTACTTAATAACTCCTAAAGAACTTTTACTAGTCTTAAACAAAGGTAAAGTATTTAGAAAATTATTACTAAGACCTAAAGTAAACTAATCTATATTATTAGGGATATAATCTACCTAAAGATTATAAAGTAAGGTATCTTTATAAGTATCTAAGCCTAATAAAATTTTATTAGATTACTTAATACCCTAAAGACTATAGTAAGTAGCTTTTAAATACCTCTCTTTTATATAACTATAAATCTTTTAGATTTACAATAAATAACTAGTAGTTAATGATAAATGAGACTAAAGAGCTACTATTTCTTTGTAAAGTTTAAGAAGATCCTTACTTACTTTATTCTTATTATTTTCTAATTTCTTCTCTTACTTTATCAAAGTTATTACTATTAAAAACATTAGTAAGGAAAAAACTATATAAGTAAATTAAAACTTACAAAATAATATAATATAAGTCCTATTACAGGACTTTTTTATATAAATACACTTACTGCAATAAGTAGAATTAGAGAATATAAGGTATTTCTTACCAGAATAAAAATAACAAGTACAGGGTATATCTACTTCTTTATTAAGAAACTTAATAGATAATATAAAAGTCTAGATTTTATAGTCTTTATATAAAGACTATTTAGATATATAATTAGATATAGTAAAGTATAATAATAAAAAGGTTTAAGTTTAACCTTACTAAAAGAAGAATAATGTTAATTATAATAATAGGCCTTAGGGATAAGACCTTAGGAGAGAAGAGATTGTATTATAACCTTAGTAGTTATATTATATATACCTTACCTTTTTCCTTCTCTATATATACTAATCTTTAATAGATATAATTAACTACTAAAGAATTAATACTTATATAGACTAATAGTACTCTAGGACTATATTACTCTAGGACTAATAATACTCTAATATATTATTATTCTTTACACAAATACCTATAGTATATATATATTTATTTAGTACTAGATAGACTACTTAGCTTACTAGCTATTAATAAGACTTCTTTACCTAAATATACCTAACTTACTCTATTTACTATTAAGAAACGTAATACTTTGTAATACTTAGTATCTACGCTCTATATATTTACTAACATAAACCTAGTATGGACTAGTTTATCCCTTGGGAATCACAACTGTTACATATACTAGGTTTATGTTAGCAGATATGTAGAGCGTAGGTACTAAGTGTTTATAAGGTATTACATCTCTTAATAGTAAATAGAGTAGGTTAGGTATATTTAGGTAAAGAAGTCTTATTAATAGCTAGTAAGCTAAGTAGTTTATCTAGTACTAAATAAATATATATATACTATAGGTATTTATATAAGGAACAATAATATATTAGAGTATTATTGGTCTTAGAGTAATGTAGTCCTAGAGTACTATTAGTCTATATAAGTATTAGTCCTTCGGTAGTTAGTTATGTCTATTAAAGATTAGTATGTATAGAGAAAGAAAAAGGTGGGGTACACGTAACGTAACCGCTGGGGTCATAATATAGGTACCATCTCAGCTTTCTTAACCCTCCAGAATGATTTAGCTATTCTCTGCAATCAAGAGATACGCAAATATAATGGAACTGAATAACTTTTGTTAACAGCTCTCCTTTGAAATACTAACCTTGTGGTAGGTCCCTGACAGCGTCGTAAGATAAGAAACCATACTGTCTGTCGTTTCTCTTTTTAGTTCGCTTGTTTTTTATATACAATACTCACCCCAGGTCTACATGTTCTGCTTCGTAATCTGTGGCCATTTGTTAAGACCGTCCTACTCTGTTCTACATTTCGTATGTAATATGTTTAGTTGTGATTCATCCGGTGATAGGATGTGCGGTAATGCTTGCTTAATAAATCAATACTCCTTATCTCCGAGCCGTTATTTGGCGGTTTTGTTCTAGAAGTCCTGTGTACTTGTCTAGCAACGGATAGGGCTCCAAAAGGTAATGCATGACCTTACGCGAAGATGCTAAGGAAGTTAAAGCGAGAGATCTTAGACCATCTTTAGGCGTATCTCTCCGCATAACAATCCTGGTCTATTCGTAGTCTTCTGCCTCGTTCATTTCTTTTAAACACGAATCCTCAACAGATGGCCCTATGTCCCCAATTGTGGTTCCAGTAGACAAAAGCTACCACGTCACGGCATTGCAATTCGCATCGACCATGCGATGGACTCTGTTCTCACTTCCTTCACAGGTGCTCAGTTGTCAGACATCTAGTCCCCCGGTGACCCGAACACGTCCAGTTATTACTGCAACAAGCCATCAGTCATGGTTATAATTGAGCTTCAGTCTCTCCAATTTAACTTAACCCTCGCAAAAAACATCTCTCGGGATTAGTAGCACAAGACCGGCTCGCGTCGTTGACTCTATTCACATTCAATGCTTCCATCGGTACATCGATTGCCCCTCGGGTCGATGGCTTGATCAACGGATCGTAGATGACAGAAGCAAGGCCTTCGAAAGACAAGAGAAGAACTGAACCGCATGAGGTCTCGTCATATCGTGTAACACAAGGCGAAAATCGAATTTATGGCTTGGTCGGACCGTTCAGCGTTGGCTTGAATCTCCTTAGACTATTTTTATGTTTTCCATAGGCGCAAGTCCCTAATATACTAGTTAAATCAATATAAGCAGGTTCTGGTCTCGGAACAACTCAACAATATGCTTGGACAGCCTGTTGAACCGTTTTCAGGAAGTGGATCAGAGAAAGGCAAGCGAGGGGGATATCTTGATCCTCGAGTAAAGCCTGCCCCTGGTCGAAGCTCTGTCGGCCTTGTCCGGGCAGAAGATTCAAACGCAAACATCTCATTCGGCAGCCAAAACCCAGCAGTCCCGCATTGTTGTTTATACAGCCCAACGACACTGAGGCCTTCTTATTCCTAGCACTGATAGGAGCGAGACATCCAAAAGCGGCGTAGGGTTTCTGTCGCCTCATTCGTATCATCAAGACGGCGATACGGCTTGGTATATTTAAGCAACCAAAGCCACGTCTTACGAGGTGCCATTCAGAAGAACTCTGGCATCCGCATACCTGTAGCAGCCGCAAGGGGCCATGCCACGTTGACAGAGGTAAGAGAAACAGTGGCAAATGAATTCAATCTGACATGACTCTACACGGTAGATGCCGCTACAATGCTGACTCCACCTATGACCCAGATTATCCGATGTCACCGCTGACGAACGACGGAACGTAGCAGAGTGACGATGCTCAATCCTGCAGGTTGGTCTGTACTGTAGGCTTCCAACCACCACGCGAAGACAACATTACCTATCATCCTTTTTTCACCATAGCAGCCGCTTAACAGCCTCCCCCCTCCGTATATACCTCAACAAAAAGCTATTCATTCAGGCCGGCAAGCAAGCACTAATCGTCCGGCATATCACCGCAACAACTGAGACGCGGCGCTTCCCATGGCGGTTAGAGTCGCCGTCGCCGTTCAACCTGGAGATATGGGTCAAGACATTAGAAAAGCCCGTAGTGGGACACAAACCTTCAATAGTCAACTAAAACCGTTGAGTCTTGCAGTCAGCCTCACCAGCATTGGCAAAACAGAAGTAGGTTCCTTGCCTCGGCGACCAGAATCAATTCTTGTTCTATAAACCTTACATAGAACACAGAAAGGGTGGATGTTACGATCCAATAGGCAGATTAGTCACCCTGCATACGCCCCACATTTTCTTACTAATCACGTCATACGAAGGATCAATAGCAATTAGTACTAAGATAATATAATTAGTACTAATCTAATACAATTAGTACTAATCTATCTTAATTAGTACTAATTCTATAACTAACCTTACTAATTACCTATTAATTACTAAGTATATATATATTTATTTAGTATTAGTTAGTATACTTAGCTTAATAGCTATTAATATAATATCTTTACCTAAATATACTTATTTATTATTAAGAAATATAATACTTTACTACTACTTAGTATAATACCTTATAACTCTATTAATATAAACTAGTATAGATTAATTTACTTATTATAAAACCTAACTATTATATATTAATAGCTCTTATTTAAACTATACTGCATTTATAACTAAGTAATATTATACTATTAAGATAGTTAGTAATAATAGATTAGTACTACCTTATACTAAAGCTATACCTAGTACTACTAAACTTATAGCTAAAATATAGTAGTTATATAATATTATTAATACCCTATAAGTATAGGTAAATAAGTAACCTATAACTATAACCTAGTATATACTATAACCTAAAAGGGACTTAGGTAAAGCACTTAAACCTCCTAAGTTAGAACCTTTTACTAATAAAGCTATAGATATTATACTATTTCTTACTTAAATAAAAGGATATTTCTAGATATATAAAAATAAGCTTAATACTAGCTAGAAGAAGATTATTTATACTATAGTCTTAATCTAAGGAAATACTAAAGATTAGTTTAAACTAATCCTTTAAGATTACCTTAAGTATAAGGATAATAAAAACCTATAAGATTAAGAGACCTAGAATATCTTCTTAGACTAAGATAACTTTAAATAAGCCCTTAAAGATAATTTTAGAGTAGTTAATAAAAAATAATAGGTAACTACTAAACTATTAGCTCTAAAGTAATATAAGTTACATATAGCTTACTTTACTAAGTTTAAGTAACTTATATCTAAGACTAAATAGGATAATAAAGCCTTTATAGAAATCTATTACTAAAGCCTTAAGGAAGAAGTTAAGGATAAACTATACCTTATAGATAGACCTAAAGACTTTACTATATATATTATAATAGCTATTAAGATTAATAAATAATAGTATAAATATAGATAAGAAAAGGTTAACTTAATTTAAAAGGGAAGTAACTTTAACCCTTACTACCTAAGCTAATAGAAATAAAATAATTCTTATAACTAAGAATAATAATATATTAACTAAGGTAATATATATTATAGAATATATATAGGCCCTATAACTCTTAGTACTACTTAGCTATATTAGTAAGGACTAAGATAACTAAGGGATATATCTAAGTATAAATACTATAACTATAACCAATTTAGATATATAGTATAATAATATCTATAACTATAGAAGCTATAAGACCTAAACTATAGTAAGCTATAAACCTTTAGAATTACTAATAACCTAAAAGTATAATTAGTTTAATAAGCTTAGATACTTAGAATATATTAAATAGGCTATAATATATCTAATACTATAGTATTAAAAGATACTAAGCCCTTAAGAGGAGAACTATATAATAATAGCTTAGCTAAACTTCCTATAAGTAACTTTAAAGTAGAAAAAGAAGTATATAAAAAGTACCTAAAGGAAAAGGAAGTTATAACTTACAAAGAATAAAATACTAAAGCTAAGGTAAAGTACTATAAGAAGATAAAAGACCCTAAGGTAAGGAAGTAAAAGAACTAACGTATTAAGAATATATATAATAAACTAAAGGAAGCTAGGAAACTAGAAGTAACCTAAACTCTAGGAATAATATATACTTCTATTAAGAATATATAAGTTAAGTAGGAGATTAATAATATCCCTATATATATAAGAATCTAGTAGAAGGAATAATATATATTTATAAAAAGATAAGCTATATATAAAAGTTATATATACTAGTAATAATATACCTAAAGTATAGGATACTAAGGTAAAGTAGCTAGAGCTACTATAAAAATACTATGTAAGTAAGATAAAGTAATTAAAGATAAATAGAAGAAATCCTATACTTCCTTCTATAATAAAGTAAAAGTATAAAGTTTTAGTAGCTTAAAAGAAATATATATTTAAATATTATAAGAATACTATAATATATTAACTATAGAAAATATCTATATTTAAGTATACTATATAGCAGAAGTAATAAACCTACTATATAAGGAACTAAAGTTTAATACTAAAGATAATATTTAAACTTTCCTAATATATAAACTATATAATAAAATCTTTTAGGTATTATATAAGTACTACTAGTATAAAACATACTTTAAATTAAAAAAGGATAATAATTACTTTCCTATTATTATTCTAAGAATACTAAATAATAAACCCTACTTACTAGAAGAAATAATAGGATATTTAGCTTATACCTAGTATAAATTACTAAGAGTAGTAGAGTTATAATTTAACTTAGCTTATTACTAAATAATAGAGAAATAAGAATAAACCTTAAAGGATATTAAGGAGAACCTATAAATTATAAATACATAGGATAAGAAGTTTAAGAAACTTATAAAAGGTAAATATAAATACCTTAAGAAGGATAATAAATCTAATAAAAATAGTAAAGAATTAAATATAATAAAAGAATTAGACTATATATAGAAAGAAGATAGACTTTACCTAGCTAGTATCTTTAATAAATAATTAGGAAAAGAATAGTACTATCTATAATAGAGCTATAGATAAGTAAAGTATAAAACTAAGAATGACTTAGAACAAAAAGTACTTTAGGAGCTATGTAAAATAGTAAGCCTAACTACCTAGTACTATAGGTTTAGATTAAGGAGAGATAGCTAAATACATAGATTAACTGCAAAGTAAAGTAGAATTTTATTAACCTAAGAATAGTTATAGAGCTAATATTACTATAGAGAAAGAAGTAATTACCCTATCTATTAGTTAATATAGAAGGATAACTTTTTAACTATAATAATAGAATTATAAACTAAGAGACTAATTACCTCTATACCTATATCTAAGGGAAAGTCTAAAAGGAATGTTTTAATATTATCCTACTAAGTATAGAGATTAATATTATCCTAAGTATACTATAGCTTAGATAAATAAATCTATATATAGACTAGATAACTAGCTAAGTTATGCTCTTATATAACTTAAATAGCTATATAAAAGTAATTATAATAAATATAAAGAGATCTTAAACCTTAACTAAAGAGGATAGTATAGGTAAGTATAGAATAAAGAACCTACTACCTTTAAAAGAAGTATAACATAAGTATAAGGTAGGTATAAAATAAAAGTTAGAAATCCTAGGTATCCTTAAATAATAAGATATAAGGAAAGATAAATAAATAGAAGCTAGTTAGGACTAACTATATAAAATACTAAAAGAATACTAGATTTATAATAAACTCTTTAAAGAAGAAGTTAAGATAAGAATCCCTAAATATAGTTAATAGGACTATAAAATTACTTTTATAGATAAGAATTTACTAATATAAAAACTCTATCTACTCAACTAAAGAGAGCTATAAGTATAAAAGGAATATATTAATAAGATACTTAAGAAAGGCTATATTAGAGAATCTAGCTTACTAGTAGTGTTATCTATATTCTTTATACTAAAGAAGAATAAGGAAGATTAACTAGTTATTAATTATTAATTACTAAATATATAAATAGTAAAGGATTAAACTCTACTACTACTTATAATAAAGTTAAAGGATAAACTATAAGGTAAGAAGGTCTTTATAGTACTAGACCTAAAAGGAGCATATAATTTAATCTATATTAAGGAAAAAGATAAATAGAAAACCGTATTTTAAACTAAGTTTAGCCTATTTAAATACTTAGTAATACTATTTAGACTTATAAATATACTTATAATATTTTAATAGATAATTAATAATATACTAAGAAAATACCTTAATATCGTTATAATATATTACCTTAATAATATTTTAGTCTTCTTAGATAATAAAGAAGAGTATATAGAATATATCTATAAAGTCCTATAAGTACTATAAGATACTAAGTTATTAGTAAAACTAGGAAAATATTACTTTTATACTATAGAAGTAAACTTCCTAGGTTATATTATTACGCTAAATAAGATTAGAATACAAAAGAGTAAGATATCTATAGTATTAGATTAAAAACCCCTAATTAATGTTAAAGAAATATAAGCCTTTTTAGGATTTGCTAATTACTATTAATATTTTATTAAGAACTTTAGTAAGATAATAAATCTACTTATAAGCTTAACTAAGAAAGATAAGACTTTTAAATAGAATAATAAAGTATAGAAGGTATTTAAATAAATTAAGAAAGTAATCCTTAGTAAACTAGTATTAGTAATATTTAACCCTAAATAGGAAACTAAACTAGAAACTAATATATTAGACTTTACTTTAGGAAAATAAATTAAATAATATAATAATAATAGGAAGTTATACCCTATTGTATTTTACTTATATAAGTTAAATAGACTAGAACTTAACTACCTTATATATAATAAGGAGTTCTTAGTAATCTTTAATTACTTTAAGGAATTTAAGTACTACTTAACAGGAAGTAAGCATAAAACTAAAGTTTATATAAACTATAAGAATATTATATACTTTACTATAATATAAGAACTTAATAGATAATAAATTAGATATATAGAATACCTAAGTAAATTTAATTTTATTATTATTTACTAGAAAGGATTAGATAATAGAAGAGCTAATATAATTAGCTAAAGACTAGACCTTAATATAGGAATAGTTAAGGTAAGGAAATAACTTCTAGAGAAGAATAGAGATAGATAATACTAATTAGTATAATTACTATAAGTATTAGGACTTATTATAGAGGTAGAGTAAGAGGCCTATATTAACTTAATACAATATATTACCTAAGAACAGATTAAGAAGTATTATAAACTCTAATATACTAATAAGAATAAGTTATATAAAAGTCTATACTATAATATACTTAGGAACTTAAGAGATAAATAAGTTAAAAGAGTACTAGATAACTACCCTATTTGTAATAAGAAGTTATTAGGATAGAGGTATACTTACTAATAGCCCTTAGATAAAGTAAAATAAGAATAAGTAAAATTAGAATTCCTATAGGAGTTCTATTTATACCTAGTATATAGATACTAAGGAATTAAGAAAATAAGAGAATAACTTAAGGAGTAAGAATACCTTACTACTAGCCTATATAAGAAGATAGAAAGAGTTATTAAAGAATGCAATATATATATAAGAATAAAGGTATAATAATATAAGCCTTACAGAGAACTATAGCTACTATTAGTAATATAATAACTATAGGACTTAATTATAATAGATTTTATTACTAGACTACTACTATCTAAGGAACCCTTAATAGGGATCTTTTATAATAGTATACTAGTTATAGTAAATTAACTTACTAAGTTCTATTACTATATTCTATATTAAGAAGCTATAGATATAAAATAAATAGCTTATATTCTCTATAACTAAATATTCTAAATCTACAAAGTACTATTAGAAATCCTTACGAATTAAGAAATAATATTTACTAGTAAATTTTAGTAAGTATTTATAGTACTTATTAAACTAAACTATTAACTATCTATAGTATTTAAACTATAGATAGATAGATAAACTAAAAGGATAAACTAAGTATTAGAATAATACTTATATTACTATATTAACTATAAATAAAATAATTAGGTTAAAAAGTTACCTATTACCTAATTTATATATAATACTATATATAATAAAAGCATAAAGTTAATACTAACCTATGCTAATTTTAGATTTACTCCTAATATATATTATAATAAGTATAACCTAAAGAATATTAACCTTACTACTATACTTAAATTAGATAACCTTAAGAACCTATATATATAGATAAGAAAAGAACTTAAAGAAGTTTATAATAAGATAAGATAATACTATAATAAAAAGAAGATTAAGGGATTAATCTTTAAGAAGAGAGATATAGTCTACCTATCTACTAAATATATTAAAATAAAGTACCTATTATATAAACTTAATTATAAGTATATTAGACTATATAAGATTAAGGAATAAGTTAAGAAGGATATTTATAAGCTAGACTTACTACTAAAAATTAAATTACACCTAATCTATTATATTTTATACTTTAAGTTAGCTACTAATATAATCTAAGTTAAAATAGGTAATAAACTAGAAGAAATTAATAAACTAAAACTCTATAAAGTAAAAGAAATCTATAAAATAAAGAAAATTAATAAATAGATAATATATTTAGTTAAATAGAAAAACTACCTAGAAAATGAAAATATATAGAAACTACTAAAATACCTTACTAATACTTAGTAACTCCTAAAGAATTTCTATTACTAATGCTAAAAGCCTAAGAAGAAGGATTAATAAATAAACCAAGACCTAAGGACTTAAGAATCTCTTATTTAGAAATAGTAAACTAATCTAAGTATAAACTATTAGATTAAGCAAGTTCTAATACTACTACCTCATCCTTCTTAGCCTTCTCTAACTTATCTATTAAGTTTAAACTATACTAAATTATATTTAGACCCTTCTCTTCTACTTAATAGTATTACTACCTTAGATAAGTAATTTTTAAAAATTAAGTATTTATTAGATTATAAATATAAATAGACTTTACTTAAAGCTAGATTAGCTTTTCTTTAGTAGTTTCCTCTTCTTACTTAAGATAATGCTTTTTATTAATAATTTTATAAGCTAATATTATTAGTATATATAAGAATATTATAAAGAAATTACAGAAATTACTTACTTACTACTATTAATAAACTATAACTATTATAGAAGTAACTAGCCTTACTATAAGGTTTATAATAATTAGACTTATTAGGATTAAGTATATAAGCCTACTTATATCCCTAAGAAACGCAGTTAGAATAAGGTATTTAGGAAATATTAAAAGTAGTTAAAAGATGTAAAAGTATATAATAATTTTTAGTTAATATTTATTTTAATTTTACTATATAGTTAGATATTTTAGAGGGATTATAGGTTTAAGTTTACTTACTAGGGGTAACTAATAAAGGAAAATGTTATAAACTAGGCCTTAAGGGTAAGGCCTTAGGAAGGGGAGAAATTATATTATAATTTAATAGGTAGATTAATTACCCTGTATATACCTTATATTTTCTTACTAATTATATTATATAAAGGATTAATAGTAATTAGTACTAAGATAATATAATTAGTACTAATCTAATATAATTAGTACTAATCTATCTTAATTAGTACTAATCCTATAATTAACCTTACTAATTACTTACTAATTACTAAGTATATATATATTTATTTACTATTAGTTAATATACTTAGCTTAATAGCTATTAATATAATATCTTTACCTAAATATGCTTATTTACTATTAAGAGATGTAATATTTTGCTATTACTTAGTATAATACCTTACAACTCTGTTAATATAAACTAGTATAGACTAGTTTACTTGTTGTAAAACCTAACCGTTACAGTGGAAATGTCACCTACTGTAACAAAGCAAGCTCTATACGCGTGGTTTGACACGATTTCGCGACTACAGTGGAACCACAAGCAATTCAACGGCCGCTCACAGCGATCCGCTGGTTGCCCTCGCTGCTTCGTGCCATTGGCACTTTCCCTGGAAAACGAGTTGATCTTGGATTGCCTGAGCCTTACTTGTACTCACTCCCAAATGAGGTGTGAGTAGAAAATTGTCGGTTCGATGGAGGCGCAGCGTGTCTCTAAATCGGGATGATCATATAGTGCAACAACCAGTGACAATGGATATCAGGAACGCAGTCGTCAGGGTTATGAACACAGCGGTGGTTCATACACAGACCTCTTATATTGAACTTTCCCCTGGTCCCAATTGCTCGATCTGACGCAACTCTGGTAAGAGATACATGGTCAAAGATAAGCTTCCCAGAGCCGTCTTGATTAGGCACGTGGCAAAACGGCACCGACAATCCTTTTTGTTTGAAACAAAGGATTGAGTACTTCTCGGAACGATCAACATCCCACTACTATAATGATGGGCAAACTCTTGCTTCGCTCATGACTCCAAAGTGCACTGCGCGATATTCAACCCAGGTGATACCCGCGTGACAACGTCAAAGAGTCTGGATTCATCCAACACCAGACACATGTGCATGCATGCGGCTGACTCCAGCCTAAAGCAATCGAACCATCAAGACTTACTAAACTGTCCAGCGGAAAAGCCTACCATCCAGTAAGCGTCGAATCACTTCCTCCATCGAAAGAAGACTTGGTTCCTCGAAGTAGTATTATCCAAGTCGCTGTTCTTAGACGTGTCATCTCCGTTCTAGTTGTGAGAATGAAGTGAATCAACTTTCCTTTCAAGAACAGACGCGACATGTTGGAATAGTTGTGTTACGGACAGTAAGGTTAGATCTGAATCCTCATCTTGACCTCGTCACTATCCTCGGTGTCAGATGTTAACTCAAGCTTCGTACTTTCGGCAGTAGCGCCTTTGAGCTGACAATGATTTACCTACGATCTCAACGTCGATCCTCTGACTGCCAATTGGATCATTGCGCACGGTCAACAACAGTATTTGCTGTCTTGACCCCTGTACAGTTAGCCAATGCTCGTGGAAAACGCATCCTGCCTGCGTCTGCTTGATGGGGTCCTCGACGTTGGTAGTTTAGGTTTCATCAAGTACCCATTCATTCCGGGCATCTCGATGACTATATGTATCATATACAAACTCTGACTACTTGATTATCTAAAGGAATTAGTTTGTCACGTGCTTCCTACTCGAAAATAGCACGCACAAGAAGGTCTTTCACAAAGCAAGCAGCGTTTCTTTATCGAGTTGCGCGGAGAATCGGCGTAACAGGTAGCCGACTGACTCGCATTTGCAAACAACCCGCTTACGAGCTCGGAAGTCTGCGTCAGATCGGAACAAGCCCAAAACATATGGTGGTCGGCAAACGACTCAGCATGAAGAATGGGTGTGCTCCCTGCAACACCGTCATAAAAGGGGGCGACCCATGGCCGGTCTCACTGTCGCACAGGATTACTTCTGATGGACAACTGAGGCGCGGAACGACGAGGGTCGGTTGTAGCAGTGCAGGACTAACGCAAGTACATTCCCTACGCTCTGCATTAGTCCCGACCGCTGCTGCCTCCCCGTTGCGACTGAAGCCCATGTCGATGTTGATTGTCCCGGACTTGCTCCGACCCCTGTGACCCTGCTTGACATCCCGTGATTCCTTCCCGGGCAGTGAAAGGTTGTAAAGCCGGATGTCTAAGTGGCAAAGTATCTAGCACATCGAAAACACCATAGGCTAGACGCGCATCAGAAGACGAAAATCGTCCTGGCCTACCGCATGCATCTTATGCTTTGGTAGAGAGCAGGATCTTTCTTCACCATCCACCGCACAAGTCGCGATCGCTCGACGGCCGTGATTGATATACCTACAAAGGAACGGACTGTCCAAGTTGCATTTCATTCAGGAGAGCTTTCCAGTCATCGTCAGCTTCCACTCCTCATCCACAAGTAAGGTCCCCTACTCTTTTCTTTCCCAACGCTAAATGCAGATTCTGTCCATAGCAAGGATGATCTTTACACCTTTCCATCACAGCAGCGAATGCCGGCATAGCGCTTGACATTCCTCAAGAAGCTACGAGCGACGAGCGATGCCGGCCCCACTGCTCTTCGATCGCCCGCACAGTGCTACCGCACAGTGTGCGGAAAGATCCCGGCTCAGCATGAAACAGCACGAAAGTGCTGATGCACTGTAGCGCCGAGGTTCAGCATTCGAAACTAGTAAAATGGAAAGCAGGAGTAAAATATATCCTCTTCAAACCGAGCTCTCAGTCGACCATCGGGAGATTTATTCTTCGTTTGTAAACTGATCTTTCTTTCATTGTTACCGTTACTTCAATTAATCAACTGGCAAGCTAAGATAGGGGGAATCGTCCAATGAATTTAGTACTTTCGTGTTTCCAATCCCGTGAGGTACCCTCCCTCTAACTAGAATAGGCAAATCTTCATATATAGGCCGAGCTAGAGATAGGAAAGCTCTTTTTCTAAAGGGTGCCAGATCCAGGCGGTTCAAGGATTCGGACCTGCTACCCTTAGCTCGGAGGATAAGTCGTCGGTCGAGGCTGGTCCCCAGTTGCCGAGGGTCAGTCGTTCATCTGTGATGGACGCTTCTTAAAGAGTAGAAAACGAGTTTCCTTCCAGGACCTCGGTTTTTATCAGGCAAACCAATACTTCCGTTGACATTACACGCAAGGTCTTTGGATAGCGTTCATTTAGGAGTACCTAGCTCATAATCGGTCACAGCCGCCCGCACTAACAGACAGTTGATAAATCGTGGGCAACACCGGAGCAGTAGTCAAACCAGCATGAACAGTCCTTAAATCTATCATGTAGGCTGAGTAGACGCAAACACGAGGGCGGAACTAGCAGTTGCTACCCAGCTTACAACGCGGAATAGGTCTTTGGCCGAGACATCACTTTACCATACGCTTCAAAAAGCGGTATGCATACCTATTCCTACTTCAATGTCAGAGTTACTGCGCCCTCAATACCTTCACCGGCTGTCGCATCCGAGCAACAGTCAGTCGCTGAAAGTCTGAATGTTGATAGCGCCCAGAGTCTTGGTCTGGGTTACGAACAAATGCTTACAAAGGACGTCGAGTAACAGTGTTTGACAATTGTTGTACTCCTTCATCGATTCGATCCCTTAACCGGAATTTATCTTGCGAACTTTGAAGACGGATAGGTTTATCGGAGGCCGGTCCAGGCAAGATCCATGTGCGGCATGTTTCCAAAGCCCCTGCCACTGCCCTTGTTGAGTGGGATCCCCTGGCCGGTTACCACAGTCAGTCTCGCGTCTTAGACAAGCTTGACCGTCTTGTCTATGTATGCGAACCCGGACATCTTTTCACTACGATTCAAAAGAGATGGTTGCTTCTTGTGCAGAATCGACATCAACAGGTTTCCCTCCTTTTCAAAGATGCAGGGGTTCTAGTCGATGACTAGGGGCAATTCCTCCATCAACCATTAGACTTCCTACACCTCGATGATTGATCGTCGAGATAGTCTTCGTGGGCTTCCTGAACATGGTGCCATCTTCTCAATTTTTGGTTGAACATTCTGGACCTGGTCACGCACCCAAATCTCAGCCTCTGTCTTCACAATGTTCTAAATGTCGCTCCTCATGGTCTTGATCAACAGAAGTATCGAAATGGTCTCCCGGCCGCTGCCTAAGCGGCTCCCTTTTCTTTGCCTCAGTTGGTCGCGTGTGGATTCAGCCTCGAGCATGCCCTACTTACCGCCTTTTGGCGGCAAGATCTTGTCTCTGGCTTGCTATAGGCGTACATGTCGTGCCCCCGGAATATCGCGCGCTCCTTTCGGTCTTACTTCGCATGCCCTGCCGTCAATGGTAGCGTCGTAGTCGCCGTTGGACAACGTTTCAAAACTGTGTGTGGCTGTACTCTGGGAGTCATCGACGAGCTGACTGTCAAGTCAGCACGGTTCTCCAAATGCACTTGCTCCCGAGCTAACATACTTGTTCCAATCCCTAGTCATATTTACGCATATATCTGGTATTCCATCCTGCCTGGCTTCCACGCCGAGGACCCAAGCTTTTCGAAAAATTATCGGTGGAAAGCGGTTAGCCGATCAGATTTAGCGCGGGCAACAAAAGCAGTCACTCCAGCGGCGCGTCGCTCAACGCCTTTGTAGATGCAAAATGAATCTTCAACACCTATTCTCGGTGGTTGATCCTAGCGCTTTGGATCCATACGGAGGATGGAAACGTGGCGACCAACTATATTGCCAGCCACTCGTTCACGATTGCGTAAAGGCTTCTACAAATGCGTACAAGTACTTCCATATTTTCGGAGACCTACTCCTGGACCCGACACGGTCCATGATCCTACCCGCTCCTGGACTGGGGGCTTGGTATATGACTTGCAAACTTGCCATACTGTCGCCTACGCAAACAATACACAACGTGTTCGATCCAACAAGACACTGATTGAAAACTGCTGGAAGACGGATCCCATTCTTTTGGGCTTCAAAAGCTCGAGCGAGGACGTGGATGATGTCTGTTCTTACATCCGAGTACATGTAGGGATCCGACATAACCCTTGCGTCAACGACATATCCAGCGACGCCTCAGTGGTACGGACAAGGACACTGGCAGGAATATCTCAAGGCACAAGTTTCAGCCCCATGTACAAAAACCAAAAACTGTAGATCAAGGGTACCTGTCCAGGAGGGTGGTTGACGTGAAGGAACCGGCCAAGATTTCAAGTCAGCTAAATATGCATGTCGCAGCATCATAATCACCGCGATGATCAGAATGTAGGTATCTTGGTCCATTATTAAACGCTTGTTTATCATGATCATCATCGTTACCTAGATCATGCTGGGCTTCTTGTCTGTCTTGAAGCTCATGCTGCCGAACGTGGAGGTGTTGAAGTTCTGAAGTCCGAAATGGCTGGTGAGATCACTCATGACCATAGATGTCACTAGGCCTACAGCCTAATTGAACATGTTCCCCGTGATCTTCAAACCAGTAGAAGGATCCTTTTGCCAGCCTGCAGCAGGGGAAGGGACTTGTTTGATGATCAATATGTTGTCCAATTCCGTGCCTGACTGTTCTTTGTCCCCGTCGATGACCACCACGGCGTCGCGGATGACAGTCGCGACACTAGGGGCTCTTGTGACTATCAACGTCTTTATCACGTCGTGAAGGCGGCTGGTATTGGCCTGCAATCTGAACTGATCAGATGCAGTTGCCTGGGCTCTCGGTCAGAAGCTGGACGTGCTTAGTCCGTAGTTTCCGCACGTGCCTGATGCCGTCCCAAAAAGCGATCGCGGGTCTGAACGACGTCCGAGAGCCAAGTCTCCTTAGCGTCGAGGGCTTCCCAAACAGGTTCTTCGAGAATTCTTCGATAGTGACGTCAATGTTTGTCGCATTAGTTAAGTCTTGACATACCACTACTCTTTGGGAACCCTCTCTGTTTGATTCGACTCGCCTATCCTTGTCTTGATAACAGTGAGCACAGCCTTTTGGTGGCGACGTCTTTCCTCTCTTCCCTGAAGTCCTCCGGCCAAGGTTAAAACTGTTTCGGGACTCAAAAGCACACGTCATTTGCGATCCTGGCATTCATGACGGCGTCGAAGGAGTTCGACATTGTAAAATTTGGCATTGTAGGACTGCTAGGAAGATCCAGTCCGATTGCCATAAACAAGAGAAAGATAGACCAGGCTCCTGGAAGGATCCACTCACTGGACTCCCGTGACCCTAGCCCGATCTAGCTTACCATCCCTTCTGACTTGCCGCAATTCAATCCGGCGTCCGCAGCATAGCACTAGAAGATGCTTTAGCTATCCCAAGCTACGTTAACTTCTCGGTGCGACAGGGCAATGACAAGTCAAGTGAAGGTAGCCTGTATCAAACAGCTAACACTTTCAAGCCCAATATCAAGCGGATAAACAAGTAACGGCTACTATAGACGGCAGGAGAAAAGGACATCATGGATCCAGATTTCATGAACGAGGAAGAATTTCCCTTCATAACCTAGCCTTATGATCCTCACAGCTGTTGACCATGTCTTCCTTCACCTACTGTTAATCACACTCATCGACCCCTTGTTCTGAAAGAGTCATCTGAGCACACTTGATGAATACAACTTTTGCTATTCAATTATGAGTTCTTCTATCGCCAGTGTGCATGCGAATGTCACTCGCTTCGGATCTGAGCGTCGGACTCTCGCTGCCTTCGACCGGTTGATGCAAGTAACTCTATGCGCAGCGGATACCCCAAGAACTTGGACTGGAAAGCACTTCTCAGCCTCAAGCTTGGAAGGCACGAGGAGCCCGCCATCTGGATGTATGACTGATATCACAATCGATAGATCCGATATCCATCGTGGTGAAATATTGTTGTCATTGTCCAGAAAGGTGCAGACGATGCTATGGTCGCTGAAGGACTTGACAGAGATCTTGGTCGTATTCCCGAAGGATAGGAAGCCGAAGTAAGTGAAGACAGTCGATGCACTACGGTGGACAACCGTAACAGTAGCAGTCACAGTGGTGTTGGTATTGCTGATGCTGTTGGAAACTTGAGGCTCAGAGAGTCTTCGTCGAGACTGAGCAAAATGTGAAACTGAACCTTAATGCCATATTCAGTATCAAGCTCTCTCTCCGTAAGGAGTCAGCCACTACAGACACGCGAAGTATTGTTAGAGATTAGAGTTGGGGTGCTGACCGGGTTATCAGATCGAAGGGGAAGCCTCCTCTTGTTGAAGTTGCCATTACCCAGCAACCTCCATCGTAAATCGACGTTGCTTCTCACGGGCGATCGAATGCGCTTCACAGTCTTGTTTTCTGTCTCCATTGTATCTTAGTCTCCTTCTACAAAACGTTGCCTGAAACCTCCGATCATTTGCGTATCACCAATTCTAACAAAAACACTCCAAGGTCCCAGTATATTTGAAACCCCCTTTTGAGAACTCGATCGAAGAGTATCGGCTACGTAGGGTATCAATCTCCCAGAGAGCCGAGGTGCCCTGTTGTAGGTCGATAGTGTAAATGCAATGGCACCGGTAAACCTTGTACACACATGGAGGATTGCCTCAACAACTGTAGGCATCCCTGATACGGGCGATGAATGCTTGGTAGCCGATACTTGTGGTAAATCCTAGAACACCTGTATACTGCGTTCCTGTTCTCTCTATATTTCAGTGGCTCATACGGACCTTGTGCTTGTATCCATGGCTTTGTTAGAGCCCAAGAGTCAAGATATGACTGGCCCAAGTATGTGACACAGGTTTGAGACAACAAGTATCACAGCTGTGTTGGGTTGATGAAGCTCTCGAAAACCGTCGTTGGACTAACACAACTTGATCCATGTCGATCTTGCGGTTGTGCGTTCTCAGTCTTTATGGCTCTATTTAAGGATGTTTGCTGTTACCTGGTGACGTCAGAGTGATCAGATCCAACCTTGCTGTGTGGCTTTTGATTCGCATTGACCACTATTTCAATGAGTATCTATTGGTATATGATGATGACTTGTACCTTCCGCCCTTCATTGGTTTGTAGTGACGTTGCAGTGGACCTGCTGCATGGCCCATGGCATCATCTTCCGGAGCTGAATCTGCCGACAGACCTCCACTCATACATTTCATCTCGAAGTAGAGGTGGCTATATTGCCTGTCCGTTCTATAGCTGAGAAACTTGTTCGCAATGCCAGCACATCATAAAGCAGTTGTATTGCATTGATGTAAAAGTACGAAGCGCTCGGACGCATGAAATGTATTAACTTTGTCTCTTAATGGTAACGTTGAACTTACGCTCGTCACACATTTCACATCCAATGTCATCGCGCAAAGTCTGGATAACCCATAGTCGACTTGTTGAACCTCTAGTCATGTGGCTGAAAGTAACGTGTGCTCGGCGTATGACAAAAATCACCACGTCATCCCAGTGACCAGAGTTGGTTTTTCACGGCGACCAGTTATCGGAACGCAATCACGGCGCATGCAGTCGTCATAATCGTTCACGTTACTGATGAATCGTAGACGATCGTACTAACACCGTTTCTCTGGCAGAAGCCGATGTAAGGTGGCTGCGATCATGAGCATTCGTACTCCTTCATGTGACGCGACTATGCTGTGAGAAGACCACATCCTACTTGTGTGAAGCTGGATGTGTCTCGTATGTACAGTGTAACGAGACCTCTGACCTCGGAACCTGTTAAACTATCTCTGAGAAAACCACCCTGCAGGCCTGAGACGGTAGAGGCTGGTCAAAATAGCGTGAACTTTCAGAGCTGGCAAGTCAGACGGTAGTCTGAACATAACATCATAATTGAAACTAGAAGTCAGCTGAGACTGAATGTCACTCTGCGTGCAGTACGTCTACGATGCGCTCGTAGCAACGGCGAACGTAACATTCTCCTTGGTGCAAACGCGAAGCATGACGTTGTCTATTGATGTATTCAACACTGTGAGATGCTGAAGTTTCTTAGCAGGCTGTTAGAATCGAAAGGGAGATAAGTTGCACCGATCTTTACAGCAGTATCACCTCAAACAAAACAAACGTAACTAGCTCTCCCTGATAGGGAATGCCCCTACAATTAGATAAGCTTGTTAATAATACTTATACTTTGCACTATATATATTATCTCCTTTTATAGTATATAATTATTCTCTACTCTATACTATATATAAAACTAAGAAGAATATAAGTATTATTCCCTTTTAACTTTAATTTAACTTTATATAACAGGGTTTAAATCTGCAACCTTAAGGTTAGGATTAACCCTATATAGCTTAACCCTAGATTATATATCTCTACCTTCTTAAGGGGTATTTCTAGAGAAATCCCTATATACTTAATAAACCCTGCAAATTTTAGTCTTATAACTAACTAACCCCTACCTTCTTAATCCACCTAGCTATACCTAAGACTTATTATAATACTAAAACTTATAAGGTTTATTAAGTATATAGGGATTTCCCTAGAAATACCCTTTAAGAAGATAAGAATATATAATTTAAAATTAAGTTATGTAAAGTTAATCTTAACCTTAAGATTATAGGTTTAAACCCTATTATACTTTATTTCTTTTAAAAATAAGTACTTTAATATATATTTTAATAAATTATATAACTTATTATAATATAGTAATATAGTTTTTAATAAGTTTTAATATTATAATATATAAAACTTTATTAATATTAAAAATATATTAAATACTATTATTATAAAGTAAGTATATTAATTATTTATACTTAGTATATTTAAAAAGAAAAAAAGTTATTTAATTATAATAATTTAAAAATTATAAATTAAAAATTATAATTTTTATAAAAATTTATATTAAAATAAATTACTATATACTTTACTTATTATAAGAAAAATTATTATTTTAAGTTTAATTATATTAAATTTAAAATCTCTTTAAAATAAAAAGGTTTTTTTATTTATATATTATACAGTTTTATTTTTAATTCTTTTTTAAATATTTAAGTCTTTTAACTTTTATTATTATTCTACATATTAGAGTCCTGATTTATATAACTATTACCTTTATTAACTTATAAAGAGGCATGACTATGTACAAGCACAGGATAGTCCTCATCGAACTTGACAACAAGGACAGCTCTCGTTGTCCGCCACGTCACGGTAGACAGTAGTCTAGAAGTAGGATGCTTCCTTCTCATGAAATTGGACGGTCGAGCCGTCGAGTCAGATCTGTACCATTGTTGCTCTCATCTCCGATATACTACTGGCAAGCGTCGATAACCACAAGTAAGGTCGCGTGCAGCTTCTATATCTTGTCCCAGATACAGCGAGAAGGCAAGAAGGGCCAATGCCACAGGACATGGCGACTGAGGGATTCTGTTCGCGGGGTGATTGAATACCCAGGAACATCTCTCCCATTCCGTCTCCCGACGTGCAATTGTCAACTCAATCTTGCCACTTGTACCGGGTGGTACAGATGATGCGCTGCGAAGACTACAAGTGTGCTGACGCAGCGTCATCAGACTTGCGGCGACCTCGCTACTTCTGCACCAAGCGATCGTGGGTGGAAAGAAGGAGGTTGTTCAACAATATTTCTGCTCTCCCGGGCCAAAGCTGTTGCCTTACCAAATTCTGTCAGAGCTATTACATAATCGTGATCGGCAGTCAATTCGAACTCCAGTTGAACGACATTGTCGAACGAGTTTCGGCTTGCAATGAACTTATGTGAGAGAACACGGCGCAGCGGGCGAAGGGCTCCCTACATTAAGTTGAGAATAGCCTCTGGCCCATCTTCAGTCAGGGATTGTAAAGGTGTTGACAGAACGGGGTTGGCTGAGAAAGACCCAGCAATGCATCCTGGTCAGAGAGCTTGTACGCTTACCCCACCTGCCAGTTGCCAAACACCACTCAACGGCCGATGTATGTGACGATCGCTGCAAATCGTCTCTTCTGAGCAGGAATTAATCTGTGGTGGGAACACCAGTCGAAGTAGGGCTGACCAGCTACAACAGGCTGGAGAGTTCTGGGGACACTGAGGGATACTACTTCTGTCAATTATTGCGTAGAAGCCCCTTTCACAGTGATGCACCTTGTTTTGTCACCTGTCACTCGAGGGCGCCCCAGTCTGGGTAACCCAGGGTCGTGTATGTGCTTGAGCTAGCCAGCCAAGCTCTGAACCTCTCCCGTACAGACCTCCGCTGTCAGATTCTATTCACTCGCGTATGGACTCATGGTAATCAATAACGTGGCTTGTTGCTGTGGAAACGTGAGCTATATGTAAGCCGCTGATTCCGGAACAATGAACACATTGCTGCATGATCATCGCTCTATCATACCGTTCATGTAACCACCGCATCTCGATAAGACACAGAGGTATCGGCTCGCACAAGTTCAGACTAGCATTTACGGTGAGGTGGTCCGCAACTGTGAATGGGTGAAGCTTCAGCGTGACCGGATACTGTGTAAGGCGTTCAGTTGAGCTCTCTCCCGCCGGCAGATCTGAAACCCTTATGATATCATTGACTTGAATTCGGTCGTTGATTGTCTGGCGCCCTGCTGAGTGCCCTACTGAGCGATGCTCATTGTTCTGCCGGCAAGGCTCATCGTTGCCCGGGCAACGTCACACCTTTGCATACGATCACACTGCCAGACCTATACGAATCAAGCATACGGCACAGGACTTCGATACATGTCTCTTTTTCACTTAAGGGGCAATGTTTGAGCCCTTTGTGACTATCTGTAACCGTCTGTACACGATGGCACTGTGTCAGAGGAAAACGGGTTCTGTACTCCAAATTAAATGTCATTTTACATTGACACTATCACCATCGACCGACCTTCCAACATCGCGACCTAAGTTTTGAGCGTCAAGCTGAGGGAGGATCGCTCGCGCTGTCATTCTATGCACGTAAGGAACCTGACTGAGGACGTAATTCCCCATCGTAGCTCCCTTTCGGACAATCAAGTCCACGTCACATGCTTTTGGACCTTTTCACACTATGTGTCTTGCAACGGCTTCCTCCCTGCCAACCGTACCTCCGGCATCTGAAGAACATTGTTGAGCTGACCGTGCCAAACATCGTAACCCGCCCTGGCTGCATCTTGTCACCTGAGCAGCCAGGAAGTCTCCACGATCTTGATCTGACGTTGACAGATAGGAGCAAGACCTTTCTTTCGCGATATCTCGATCGTTTGTCCTCTTTGTCAGTCGGGCAAAGAGTCGTCCCCGACACTAACATTGGACTCATTGTCAAATGAAGAGTTTGACATCGTCGGCTTCTTTAGATTGGCCTCTACATTGGGGGATCAGCCCGGACAAAGTGACAACTTAGACTTCGTACAGTCCGTAAGGCTGCGAAAATGCATCTTTTGTCATCCTGCACGTGAATTCAGATAAACAGAGACCTTCCATTGACCTACTTACCTTCCAGGATTCAGTTACTCTACTGGTAGCAGATAGTATAGGGTTTGAACAAAGGCATTCCCGGTGTTGTCTCTTGCCCTTGTGGACTCTACCACGGTCATCCCATAAACGGTCGTCAAAGAGATACACAATCGTTGATGCGAAATGTGTTGGTGAGATCTAAAGTGTTTGTTTATTAAGTGCGTCTGGCGGGCCGTCCTATCGTCAGATGTGTCACAAGCAAACCGTGAGTAGAACTGCACGACTTGATACGCGACATTGAAAACTCTAATTGATTCGTTGTTGTGAGTGTCAATTTAGTCCATTTGGTAACCTGGACCTTCGGAACACGGTCGAGGCTGGACTGGAAGTTGAGTCAAGCAGCGTTGTTCAACCATCGCCGCGACCAGCATCTTTTGGCGTTGATACCCCCGACGCATTCCCCATTGCATTCAAGTAACCAATGCTCTCCTCTCTGATTCAATCGTATGCGCTCTCTTGAGTGCCAGATCGGTGACTCTATTCAGTTCTTCGCGATGACTTTGCCAATTGGCGATAACACTCACCGCAGCCTTTGGAGATGCAAAAGATCCACCAACATGAATGACAGTTCGTGTGATCAAGAGTGTTGTTTTATCAAGTACGTATTGCGGGCATCTCTATCACCAGATGTGTCATAGGCAAACGCCGAGTAGACCCTCCAACACTTTCGGACAAAACATGTCGATATATACTGCAGAATCTTTGTCAATCGAGGTGCAACTCAAGGCTAACCTACGTTTGGTTCCAGTACTGTTCTGTCGTAGCATGAAATGACTTACGGCATCAGACTATCGTCATGTCGAAGTGATTGAATTGCGAGCGACGGGAAAGTGAAAAGTCAAGCGACTGGTAACCCATGCCGCCCATCAGTGGATGCGACAATTCTACCCGGGTCAGACAGGTCACTGGAAACTGATTCGGAACGAGAGATGATGTATATCAATTTTCATCTCCAAGCGAGTACCATGTACAACAGATGGTCATCGCATCACGAGCTACCTTTGAAGATCTTGTCAAAGTCAAACTCGGTCCAATACATCTTCGGTCTCAATCCACCCAACTTCCACTCCCCTCCAACTCTGACGTAAGTATGCCGCATCAGAGCATGGCAGTGACCTTTGGCCTCGACAACCTTTTTATCGGGACCGGTGTATCGCTGATGAGCAGCGCGTAGTTGATGACTTCCCACGATGCAGTCTGCCGAGATTGTCTCGTACTTGGACGCTCCGATGAAATGGTGCGAGTCGACAAGAGGGTCGCCGACGAAGCCTTTATCTGAGACCATGGCGACGAAATCTTGGGCTGGCATGGCGTCCCATTTCTGACCGGTCACTTCGGTGTAATCGACCTTGGAAACCATTCAGTATTCGCAATGCTGTCATTTGTTGTGAGGTGGCACTTACAATAAGCTCTGGGGCCAGGATGCTTCCCAATCGCGCCCAATCCTAAACACACGTTACCCATGTCAATCTGCCAAGGAGACAACGGGCGCATACCTTTGTATCTAAACTTTCTGCCCAGTCGAATGTTATAGCCGCAAGTTGCAGCGCATCTGAACGCGACAATTGTGTCAATTGATTGAAACATGACTTCGTTCTCATGTGTCCGCTTACCTGCGGGATCCACTTTCGGAGTACCCATGATGTTGTCGCACAAGGTTCTTTGCTTTCTCAATTCAACAGAAGTTTTGAAAGATAATTGGGACGCCGAGACTGAGGTATGAGAACGAGAATTGAGATTGACTGTTAAGTTTCAATTGAATTCCCTCTTTTTATCCATCGGAACAGTCTACGGAATTTCCGCGACCGGCCATGTCGGCAAATCCAGCGCGGTTCTGTTTCCGTACGATAAGAGATAAGCCGATAATCGATAAGCGGTTAGCGATAAGATGATTGATAAGACAACGGCTAATCGATAAATGACTGAGGTGCCCTTGACAAGATCCAACGTCACCATCAAAAAAGTTGTACTTCAAAGCAACGGCATGTCAATCATCCCCATGAATTGACAGCTTTTTAGCGGGAAATACACAGTGGATTCCGATCACCTCTGAGCACGCCTTGCCTCAGGCTGTCCATTTCCTATCGCGCGACAGCGATTGATTCTTTCCAATCGCATCACGCTCAATAGCATTACTCTGTACTGACCGAAATTGCATTGCGCTCGTGCGATGAGACAGCGCTACCTGCAACTTTGAGTCCTTTCGTTTGAAACGATATTGAGTCGGAGACAAACAGCGTCATGTTGCTTGTTGGAACCCGCAATGGCGCAAGTCCTGACTCTGAACTCACCCCAATCCTGTTTCTGTATAGATGACTTAGCTTCTGGTGCTGTCCATGCATTTGAATGCGATCGCTACTTCCATTTCGGCTACGATGCAGTCTTCTGTCAATCGCCGTGCATCACGTTTTGTACCTCGTATACGAATTGGGTAATATCGGAGGGATATATGCCGGCACTAGCATACACCGGTGTAGCAGCTCGAGAAGAAGAACTCGTAGCCATTGGGTCGCAAATACAAAGCCTCTGGGGTATAAGTCTCGATCAAAACGCCAGATGCATCAGTCGATTGCAATACCGATCGAGACAAAATGTAATGTGCCCAACTCATTCATTGGAACGGCAATCGTATTGGCAAGGTTCCCCGCATGTCACTACCTGGCACAGAGATCTGCAGCAGCTTGCGCCTTCCAAGACAAGATGACTTCGACTTAACCGGCATATCCTAAATGGGATATGTACCTGAAAGGGAAATGGAGAGGCAATTCGCAGGCGCTCGAATAGGGTCGTGTTTGCTTGGACATAATGTCGTATTTTGTCAGTCGAGACTCATACGAACGCAACGAGTTGTGACAATGCAACTCTATAGGAAATCATTCCATCATTGAAGGGGACTTTTGGAAGCGCCCCTGTAGTCACTGCTAAGTCTTGCTTCTTGCAGACGGGCGAGCATATAATACACCGTCTATACTTTGCTGTATACCCTCTGGACTGACATTTCGTACGCGGGCACACTAACTTAATTGAACCCGATTCAAACCACTGGCAACAGAAATCATGGTCAAAGCCAATATCTGGGCCCTAACACAAGGCCTAGTATTCCTCAGCACATTCCTCTCCACCTCTCTCGTCAAAGCAGACAACCCCATCGTCCAAACCCTCTACACCGCCGACCCAGCCCCCGTCGTGCACAACGGCCGCGTCTACCTCTTCACAGGCCACGACGAAGATGGCTCCACGACCTTCAACATGCTAGACTGGCGACTCTTTTCGTCAGACGACATGGTCAACTGGCAACATCATGGAGTTCCCATGAGTCTGCAGACCTTCTCTTGGGCGCGCGATAGAGCTTGGGCTGGTCAAGTCGTCGCTCGCAATGGAAAGTTTTACTTTTACGTGCCTGTCAGTATGAAGAGCAATGGTCGTATGGCTATTGGTGTTGGTGTGAGTGATAAGATTGAGGGGCCGTATCGTGATGCGCTGGGTAAACCTCTTGTTGAGAACAATGAGATTGATCCCACTGTTTTCATCGACGATAATGGTCAGGCTTATCTGTACTGGGGAAATCCAGGTCTTTGGTACATCAAACTCAACCAGGACATGATCTCCTACAGTGGTGCCGTCACTAAAGTCGAGCTTACGACTGCCGCTTTTGGTTCTCGTCCCAACAATCCTGATCGCAAGACCAACTATGAGGAAGGGCCATGGTTGTACAAGCGCAATGGAATGTACTACATGATCTACGCAGCCAACTGCTGTTCTGAAGATATTCGTTACTCAACTGGTCCGACTGCTACTGGACCATGGACATACCGCGGCGTGGTAATGGCGACAGAAGGAAGGAGCTTTACCAACCATCCCGCCATTATCGATTACGAGAACAAGTCGTACTTCTTTTATCACAATGGCGCTCTTCCTGGTGGAAGTGGTTACACACGTTCCGTCGCGGTGGAAAGCTTCACCTACAACTCCAACGGATTAATTCCACAAATGAAGATGTCCACAGCAGGCGTCGCACAAGTCAGGCCCCTCGACCCATACAAGCGTCAAGAAGCCGAGACCATCGCCTGGACAAACGGTGTCAAGACCGAGACGTGCAGCGAAGGCGGTCTGAACGTTGGATTCATTAATAATGGAGATTACATCAAAGTCAAAGGTGTCGCTTTCGGTAATGGTGCCAAGAGCTTCAGTGCGCGCGTTGCTTCTGCGAATAGTCGAGGTGGTAAAATTGAGTTGAGGTTGGGAAGCGAGGCTGGTAAGGTTGTTGGTACTTGCACGGTGCCTTCTACCGGGGATTGGCAGAGTTGGAGGACTGTTGAGTGTCCTGTTAGTGGTGCTACTGGGACGAGTGATTTGTTCTTGAAGTTTACTGGTGAGGGATCTGATTACTTGTTTAACTTTAACTGGTGGCAGTTCAAGTGAAGATGCTGAAAGAGGCATATGGGACAGGACCACTGTCGTTCTTGATTGAGTATTCGATGAATTGAAGCTTCATTTCGAGTATGCTCAATTAAGTATCCATGATTTAACGACGGGACATGTGAAGATGGCTGCAACGAGTATTCCACAGAGTCACACTTGGAAAGTGTCATTGAAAGTGTAACTTTGTCAAATGCTGGTATATTTAGATCTGTCACCGTTAACCTGCGTAGCTGATATAAAGTCTCAAAGTCCATTTCCTTTCAGCTCGCTTCTTATTATTCACTACGCTGTCTTCTTTTTCTGCTCCGTGGCACCTTCCTAGTGTGATTAGGTGAACATTACATGCTACCGCGTGACCAAAATACAGGATAAATAGTGTGGTGAATGCAGATACAATTGTTACGTTAATGCTGAAGCCTTAAACAACATGAGTTAGCATCAGAGCACTGGCTAAAAATCAACGATGGCGTTGACGTCTGGGTAGAAGCAATAGTAGTCAAGTGTTGATTGCGTTCAATTGAGCTGCACGACTGGAAAACTGATCATTAAAATACTCAAACAGAAGTAGCCAAACTGAAACGGTGGGATGCACAGCTTATTCTGGAGATTTGAGTGGCCATGACCAATCATTTGATCACAAAGAAAGATACCATGAAGTGCGCACATAATCTCAATTCTTCATCCAATTGGTTCTTATCCACACACTATATACAATCTGAAAAGCGTGTTCCCAATTTACCGGTTGTCAAACCTCTCAACCTTGACAGAACCACCAAGCTTCTTTGTCGCAAAATTATGGATACTCCATCTATTGCCAGGGAAAAACTCCCAGTAAGTACCCAAAGTCATGCGACTTCCCAAACTAGTCCAATTGTTTCCATCAGTACTGTAACTAAACGTGGCACTACCAGCCTGTCCAGGACGAATATCAGCATTGGCGCGAAGATACACCTTGCGGAAAGAAACATTGTCTCGGCGACCAGCCACACTGCCGGTGGACTTGGTACTCCAGTCTGTGTTCATGCTGACGTCTTGAACCATGACGATGTTGAAGCTGTTGCCTTCGCGCTCAACACCAATCCAGGCTGATTGATCGCGCAGGACTCCGAGACCTGTGCGGTCGCCGTCGGCCATTTGGGAAAAGTCGATTACGGCTGTCGCTTGGCCTTGGGGACCGCGGATGCGGTGAGTGAGGGTGTTGCGAGCTTGGTAGAGATCCTTGGTGACGGTGACGGTTCGGAGGGTGAGACCGTTGTTTACGGTGAAGCCGTTGGTGTCAGGATTGTGGTTCCATTCCCAGTCGGGTCGGAGCTGGGAACCGGGGAAGTTGTCTGTGCCAATTGGACTAGCGACGTCGCGACGGGGAAGAGGGTAGTCGTAGTCGCCCCAAGCACCGTTGACAGTAGTGATCTGAGGGAAACCGTCACTCTTCCAAGTAATTGGTGCGAGAACAGGGCATCGTCCTCCAGGGTACATGTCCGAGAAACCCATGTAGTACCAATCACCCTTCTGAGTTTGAACCAGACTTCCCTGGTGAGGAGATCCAGCCTTGGGTACATTGGACAGGCGAAGTCTGTCAGCAATAATGCGATTGTCGTACGGTCCCCAAGGTCCACTGGTAGACTTGGCAATGTACTGACCATCCGGAGGACGAGTCAAGAAGATGTACCAGTTTCCATTGCGCTGGTAGAAGCGCGCTCCCTCGAGTGTCAGAGGAGGTCTAAGCACAACCTGCTCCTTGACTTCACGGGTCATATCCTTGCTAAGTTGCGCAACATGAATATCATCACGTCCATACGCAACATAAGGAGTATCCGTCTCATCAAAATGCAAACCAGCATCATAGTAGCACTTGTTAATCTCGCCACCCTTTGTCCAAGGCCCCATAGGGTTCGAAGCGCTGTAGACATACGTCTTGGCAAAGCCACTGATACAAGCGACAAAGTAAAATTTCTTATCGCTTTCTCTGTATCTAAGCGACGAAGCCCAGATGCCCTTGACGTAGGCGCGTCCTCCGTTCTGAAGACTGTAGTTGGGAGACCAGTCGAGAACGGGGACGGAGTGGCCGATGTGCTCCCAATTGACGAGATCGTAGGAGCGTAGGACTGGTGCGCCGGGGGAGTAGTGGAATGTTGAGGCGGTCATGTAAAAGGCGTCGCCTGCGCGGGTGACTTCATTGTCGGGAAGATCTTCCCAGACGACGGGGTTTGTGAATTTCTGGGCGGTTGTCGCTGCCAGGGAGGAGAGGAGGCCAAAGATGGCGCTCTTCTTGAAGCCCATCATTTTGAAGAGAGTGATGGTTGGCCTTGGAGGAGTGGAAGATTGGACACCGACTATGGCATTGTGTCTTATAGAAGAGTTGCCATTCCCGTCAAATCACATCATTGGTGGACTTGGCAAGTATATGATGTTCGAAACATACAAATCTCGACTCTGATTCGAACGGCAATAGCTGTCCGTTTCTGGCTATTTCGTTCTGTTGAATGCCTCCGACTGGAGGAAAAACGAACACACGATGGGATGATCAAAGCGGGGTACCATGTAGAGTTGATCATTTATATTCTTCAACTGCCGGTCTGGATAATTTACCCAGCGGTAGAAGTCTAGATGATTCTTGAAATTGCGGAGTCTCGCTCGGCTAAAAGGCGATGGTTACATTTTGTCTTGCGCTTTGACGGCGACCGTTTCTAGCCACCTTGATTCAAGTGTCTGTGAGGTCATTTGATGTCACCCATAATTGTCGCTGCAATGTCATATCACATGCATTATACTGTCTCGAAGATGGCCGTATTTGAAAGCAACAGTTCCCAACTTGTCGCTGCGTGGCAAAGTGTGCGTTCCCAAATTGAATTGAAGCATTGAACGGCTTGGAAGCTAGGAATAGCAGAGCAAATTCCAATTGGACCGCCTAACATTGACCATCCACTGACTCCACAGCTGATGTACCCCAAACGAACAAGGGTTTCAATTACACCAATAGACTTCACGGATGGAGGCGAAAGCGGAGCGAGCGATATTGGCCAATTTCGGTTGACCAGACTAGAACATGGGTTACGTTCCTGACCACAACGCTGGTCTACACTTGTTGGAAATGATGTCGAGGAAAATCTCGAGAGAAGAAAGTAAAAAAGAGTAAAAGGAAAGGTAACCAGCTGCACATAAAGAGATGCTTTAAAACGTAAAACAAAAAAGAGTGTTTTTAGACGTACCATCAAACTCCATTATACTTTGTCATGACTCATTACGCTCATGGCAGAACGTGAGGGTATCTCGCACCTTACAGGCTATCACCATGTGGACAAGGTGTAATCTATTTTATCGAAACGGCACTTACGAGTGCATAAGGGACGCGAAAATGGTCGATGACTTACAACCATTTGTTACTGGCATAGCTTGGCGATTAAAATGTCAGATGGAAGGGAAAGAGACTCGAACAATAAAATGACGAGATTACTGCTTTATCGTCTATTTTTTTTTTTTTTGGGGGGG
>JAJALC010002378.1:378347-599211 GCA_022627095.1 Fusarium sp. FIESC RH6
TACCTTGTCCGAAATCTTTTTACAGATGAAAGCTGTATGAGGTGAAATGATAGGGATCACCGGCCGATGGGCTGATTAAGATTCCACTTCCAGTGAATGTGGAAGGTCTGTTATAATCATAACGTAGACTTTAATGGGGCAATGTTTGGATACAACCAGCATAACTGTAACACATAGTAATTTCCCCCCAGGATTCAGATCGTGAAACTCAACACAGCTTAGAACAGTTACCGTAAAAAGTCTTCGCTATCGTCATTTTAGTGTGATTGATCAAAGGCCCTGAAGTAGTTCCCTTATCCCTAAGGGACTACTACCAACATGCCGCTCTGCAAATTGTACTAAATTACCTTTTATCCTCTCTCAGTAAATTTCCATCGGCTCTGCCTTGTTGAATAGCTGCACATAGAAATTCCTCAGCTCCAAAGTCATTCTCGTGTCCAAGCTCTCGGAGAATCCATATTCTCGAGCCGCCCAAGCTATGTCAGGCACAGCAGACTCGATGGAGATATCGCCTAGTGCAAGGAAGTGACGCAACTTCCAAATAGACGGACGAGGTGTCTCTGACTCTATGAATCTGCGCAAACGTTTCAGAATCCTGTATTCAGTAGGTTCATGAGTGTGTCGGGTTTGGAGCTCTGGCCAGCACTTGTCAAATATGGCCATACGCTTGCCGTTATCCCACGCCCTCCAAAATTCGTCAAAGGTACAGGCGGGATCTCTCTTCTTGACAAACCTCGCTAAACTTGAGGAACCCAGACTTTCTGCGTATTCCAGTTGTGATCTCGATCCGAACAGCATTGTGTTATACATACCGCCCAATGAGGCTTCCTCATACTGGTCTCGGCACACAACGAAGCCAAAGTCGAACCAAAAGCAGTCGGCTTGGTTCATTGGGGGTGGGTGCTGATTGCCTATGACAATGGAGTAGAATGCAAAGCAATGCATTTTCGAAAAAGGAGTCAAGTCCCTGAAGTGCTTGTTTTGATCTTCAGGAGCGAGGTACCTCCTGGCTTTGGCTTGCATGTCTTGTACATGCATCTCGGGAGTTGGTGCTTGAGTCATTGATTCATGACCTTCTGCTAGCTCGAAGCGTTTGCGGTGTCTGAGGAACCAAGGGAAATAGCCTCCCGCGCTCCCCTTCGGTAACTCCTCGAATTTTACAACTATTTGTGCGACCAGGTATGGGTTTCCGCCTGGCTCCGACCGCCACTGGTGAAGTGTCTCACGCGAAATGTGATCCGGATGATAGAGTAAAAGGCCAGCGAAAAGCCCGAGCAGATGCGACTTTTTATTAGGATTGTGGCATCGATCAAACCAATAGTCCCCCAGTACCTGAGGGTCTGTGGGAATCGTATCAGCCAGAACATCCGCAAAAAGGTAGTCTGCTGACGTGACTTGTCGCATGTTGCATTTGAGTAGGTGCGATAACGGCATTTTGCGTTCGCAGTTCTCGTTGCAGAATAAACCTTCTCCGCAGTGAGAGCATCGTCGAGTTGTTTCTTTGTAGCACCTTGTGCAAACTTTCTTGGTATTTATTAGGAGCGTCGTATTCTGGACTTCATGTGTCGAGAAGTTACCGTCTTCGACAGATTCCGAGAGACTAGTCAAAACCTTTCTTAGCATCTGCCCGTAAGTTCTGTAGAGAGTAGCGAGAATGTATTGAGAAACCTACCTGTTTTGGTTGCATGGCATACGATTGTTTTGAGCTCTTTGGCGATGGAGGTATTCAGACGTGGCAAAATTTTGGTGGAGGCCTCCCTGACTCGTCCCCTGCATAGAAATTGAACTGCCGCCAACAGTGGATTCCTTGACCTCTGGAATTCTCTGATGGAATTCTCTGAGCCGGTAGCATCATCGTTCCAATCAGCTCCTTTCTCATCCACGATACAACTCCTATTGCAGCACTGTGCAGCGCCTGTTGTTCATTCTTTCCGAAGCTGTCTCCAGGGGGAATAGTCCAGCTGTGATTGTCCAGCTTACCATGACAACCACGTGTTTTTAACTCTTGCCAACAGTCTAGAAACTTGGATCATAGCAGACATGTATACCTGCTACAACCAATGTATTCAAACATTTTTCCGTTGGCAATGTCATCGGGATGGCCAAGGGTAAAGGCTATGAGCTGGATTTCGGCATGTACTTCCCAAGACGGTGACTTGATTCGAGAAAAGTCGCTGATGAGTTTGTTCTTGGTCCATTTGATCCTCCGGCTCGATGTTTTCATCAGCTTCTCAATCGCCGTATCGTTTACCGGAACTTTCAAGACGCCGAGTGTCCTAATTAGGCTCCATTCCTCGTTAGGGGTATTCTTCTCGAGCCTTACCTTTACCACAGGAATAAGAAACAGGTCGTCAAAACCGGGAATTTGACTCGCAGCTGTAACAAGGTCCTGGAATGACATCTGGAGGCGGCCCAAGAAGCCGATTATCTTACGTAGGTTCTCGCCTTGTCGACCGAGAGCCTGAAAGTTCTCGACTCGAAACTTTCGATAGAGAGAGTAACTGAGGCTTACAAGACCGCTGTGCCGTTCCAGGTCCGAATCGACATTGTCAAACAGTAATTGAGCCAATTGCTTCAAGCAGTCGTCGAATATAAGCATGCTTCCGTCGATGTCTAAAACAATATCGTTGCTAGATGGAACCGAAGCAGCTCGTTATGGGAGGAGGTGCGGGAAACTTTCATGACTTGCCGCAGATCGACGACGGTGGTGAACAATCTTGATGATTGGTGACAAAGTACCAAGTTCCACAGTGCATTCCCGCTCTTCTCAATCTCATAATCTGCCAATTCTGACATTAGTAATAGCATATGAACAGATCTAGTTAAATCTAACCTAGAGCTGTAGCGATACCCTTCAACGATTTACACAAGGTGTCCAAGAATGTAGACACTGCATCTCCTTCAACGAACCCTGAATTTATTGCTAAGAAGACCTTAACCTCGTCAGGCCAGTAAAACATATAGCTAGCAACAACATGGCGACCTCCTTTCATTGGCGAAACTATCTCGGACAATCTGTCCAAGAACCTGCGACGCAAATGGTCTGTATCAAGGTTGCCAAGCGAAACATTCTTTGATGAGCTGTCGTCGTTGCCGGAGTCGTTTGAAGATACCTCATCCTCAACTTCTTCATAGAAGGTTTTGTCTTTGAATTGACGACCATCGCGGAGATAAAGCAGCTTGGCATATGCGTGCAGCTCTTTTAATGTGGAAGCGATTGAGATAATTTCTGTATTTGTTTTCATAGTGATAATAGAGGGAATTCGGAAACTACGAGTATCGATTTCAGAAAAAAGGAAAGGGAAAAGGGAAAGGAGAGCAAACGAAAGTACCGCGATCAGGGTGTGCAAGGCAAAAGTAAGTTACTATCACATTCGTCATCGATCATGCTACAGAACTACCTTCGAACAACAGGCGCTTACTCACACATCATCGACTGGGCGCCTTCTATCCAACGGTATCAGCTCCATCCAATCATTTCATACTTGACGCCTTATAATTGGACTTGTTGCCTCTTCTGATCCTACATACCTTACCACCCCGCTCTGCAAGACAGTAAACTATCAACGGAACAGATGCCTTCCGAGTCTCAGGTAGCATATACCAGTGATGACTGCAGCGTTCTGAACTACCACAGCCTATCATTGGTGACTTGTAAGACGTAAACATACGCAGCCGTTTCCCTTTTCACTCATGCCAACAAGGTCATGCAGCCAACAACCATCCGCAGACAGAAGGCCTCATTATTGATGTCGCTTAACCTGAACAATTAGACGCACCAATAAGAAAGTCTGTGAATCGCCCGATCCTATCATACCAGCAGCAGGTCTTGTCATTCGAACTTCATTTACGAGTCCGACTGGAGTCACGTCGTGAACTCTCAATAATTGAGAATGAAAAACTTACCATAATGGGGCCCTTGGTCCTAAACAAAAGTCGGGAATACAATTTCTTGACGAGCAAGCCATATTATGAAATTACTAAGAAAAAGCTTGTTATTTATAAATGATTGGAGGATAACTCTCAAAGTGTATTACATGAAATGTAGATGCGGGGCCATCGGTTGCTGAAACAGCTTTTACTATGGTGGGCCTCCCAAAGACATCACAGCAGAGGTGGGTGCCGTATGCCACACAATAGATGTGACGTATAAGGAGATTCATGGTAGTATTCTCATAATGCATGAGTCGGAGATTGGCGGGGCCATAATGTCAGCGACGTCATTTAGTCACACCCAGGCTTGGGATCGAGACTTGAAAATGGACGTGTGCGAACCAGGCTGCATCGTGTGCAACATATCCAGTCATTTAGATACGACTCCTCAAAGCAGCGAAAGTGATCAAATGTTGAGAATAGTAATTTTAGATGCATATATCAACGCTTAAACTTTGCCAAACAAGCAAAGGCTTTGCGAAGTTTAACCTTGACAGTTGCTATCCATATTGAATACATGGGATATAAGATGACAGTGACCGATGAGAGCTCACATGTCTTGGTAAGCTAAACGAACGTTTGAGCCACCGACGTGGCACCAACAAATCCAATCAATATCCAGCCACAGGAAACTATTAACAAATATTGCATTTTGGGCGTTTTGATTAACGAATGAGGCAGCTCTTGTTTATGTAGTGTTACACATATATGACCACTTCGCCAATCGGATACTGGAAACGCCTCCCCTAGCTATGCGGACCAGACCCGACAAATGATTTGTCAACAAGAAGCGCTCATAGCAGGTTTCCTTAAAGGTTCACGTTTTTCCCAACATTGGGTAGCTGATCATGAATGTTCTCAGTCCTTAATAATTGCCTTTAGATATAAAGCACATCAATTTTACAGTGATCTGGTCTCGCCATGGCATCCAGCCTTATCACTGAGATCGATAGATCTGACATTGGGGATCCTAGCACTTGTGCCGCTGCATCGATTACCAATGTCAGGCATTTGTCGTCCTACAATTGGATTGAAAGTCCAATTGCCACGATTGCTGTTCCCGGAAGTCCACCTCTGTGGTCAGCCCCGAAAACTTCCAAGCAGCTTCAGAAAGACACAGGTTTATATTACATAAACCAGAACCAAGCTCGTCATCCAGATAGTCCGCTTGAGCCTCTGTTCTGCGCTTTGTACCTCGAAAATCCTTCTTTCGATATCAGCTCTATCGACGTTGTAACCGATCGAAACAACATCCGCAAGCTACTAGCCTTCATTAACCCCCGCTTGGACCCGGGTGATCTTGAGCCGTTCACCATAGGGGTCGAGGTCATTGGCAGGACTGCACTGTTTCGTCGAGATGGGACGGCACCTACTAGGTTTATCCAGCCAGATGAGTTCCGCGGCTTTGGCCATGAGTTTGAAAAAGAATTCACCATCGAGCAAGTCAATGATAGCACTGGTCACCATAGAATCATCGCATATCAACTTGGTGGCTTAAGCCTTATTGTACGCTACGAAGCCGACGGTTATGTGGCTGCAGATACCGATGAGACTAATGAACCCAAAGCCGCAAGTTCGCAAGATAGCCCTCTGCTTGACATCATGAGAGGTTTATCTTTGTCGTCAGCCACAGACGTCTCAAACGTCGAACCTATCCCTTCAAAATTGGTTACCAGGGATGAAGGTCGAGTAGTACGTCCAGGGTCAATCATTGAGATCAAAACCCGAGCAATTAGCAGACCACTGCCCATCGAGGATGTCGCGGCACAACTCTGGGTGTCTCAAACTTCAAAGCTCGTGCGAGCATACCACTATCGGGGGAAGTTCCAAGTGCCTCATGTCGAGGACGTCGGAGCTCAGGTCAAGAGATGGGAAGTGCTCAATCAGAATGACCTCAAGCGATTAGTGATCCTCCTCAAAACAATATCCAATTTGGCAGCAAAATCCGGCGGGAAAGTCACCGTTAAATATGAGGGGGGAAGCAAACTGCTGTTTTATCAAGCCGATAAAGGAGACATGTTGCCTCGCTCCCTGTATTCCAAATGGGAGGGAAGAGGTGTTACGCAAGCCAGGAAGGTAGTGAGCGCACCTGAGGAAAGAGAAGTGTCAGGCACACTCGGCAGAGATGAAAAGAAGACTTTGGAAATGGCGAGAGCCAAGTATGGCGATGGGCCTCACGCCGAATTGATCGGCGTCGGAGTTGACAAGGGATTTCGACAGTTTTTCCGCCGCATGCCTTTGCAGCTATCCCAGTACCATCTACTCTGCGATACCCTCGATTCTCTTGCTATTGATGTTACCAATGGCCGCACTATTCGTGACATCATGAAAGACATGAGGAGATGGAAGGATGACTGCGATCCAGACGAGAGAAGCAGGGTTAGTGGTTTGAAGAGCGTGGCACGAGACTCGGCATTTCGACTTTTATACGTGCTACTGCAGTCAAACATTGCGGACACGAACATGGCATACAACGCGGCATTGTTTGTAGTCTCACACCGTGGAGTTTTCAAATCTAAAACCCGAAAGATGGTGAGGGAGGCTTTTGAAGAAAATTGTCCAGTGTCAGCGAAACAGCGAGCGACTCTGAACCGATGGCCTCTCGAGGATTTCTCCTCTAGGGCATCAGAAGAAGACGTGACGACAGAATCTGAAGACGTCTTTTTTGACTCTGACAGTTCATTTTGAATATGTTCAGGTCCCAGGACTATTGATTACTACAGCGGGAATGGGTTTTTTGTCATTGTCCTTGAGACTAGGTCCTTGGCCGGAGCGGACGATGAGCCCGGACAAGGCTTCGCCCGTTCTCAGATCACGGATGACTAGAGCACCTATAGATTGCAAATTTGATTTCAGAGAAATATCCAGAACAAATAAAAGTATCGCTCAACGCTCTATTCTCTGTGTACCTGTCATCGCAGTCTCTCTGACGTGCACCAATAATACTAACGGCTCTCAATTCCAACCATCAGATAAGAGCACTAGACAGCGGGATTGTTCAGAATTAATCGATTGACCTGTCTCCAGACACTGTAGGGACTATCTAACATTCTCTTTCGTTGTGCTCATCATACTATGTCTTCCACAGTCGCTATTGAAATTGAAAATAAAAGTGATTTTCACGGAGCTTCATTGAATAGGAATGCACATGAAGGCTAAAGTGGATTGAACTATTATCTCACCTTTATTACTTAAGTCCTAGTTGCAAAAGGCTTAAGAGGTATCATCCCATACAGAAACATCAGGCCTTCGACCCGAAGCTATCGCCCCAGGATATCCTATCGGTCTGGCGCAGGCAAATACTGATGAATGTACTCAACCTTGACCTTGACCTTGTCCCTATCATGTGCACAACAAAGTAGACAACAATAAATAAGCCAAAGGACAAGCACCAAACCCAACAATAAAAGGCAAAGAAAAACCTCCATAGCAATAAACTTGATCAATGCACCCAAGGTAAAAGCAACGTTATCAGGTCCATAGATGTCAAAGTCAGGCATACCAGCAAGTTCAATAATGCCTCGCGGACCATCACGCATAGCGTAGCCAACCATGACCCCAGCTCCAACAAAAAGCAATGCATCAAGTAGAGCAAGTGCGTAAAGCATCCAGCGTTGTAGAATACCTCGTAGGAGTGTGAAGTAAAAGACTGTGAGGATCATGATGACGGCGGAGAGGATGGTTGAAATAACGCAAAATGCTGCTGCGCCTTTCATGAGATCTCTTGGTCGAGATGGATGGACGAGATCATCCTGGATCTTCGCAAGTGCGTTTTTCCAAGGCGCCATTTTCTTCTTGACAAGTGACTCCGTTGCACTGCCACCCAGGTGAGCTTGGATGGAGAATTCGATCATTTCTTCGACGCTGAAGGCTGGTGGGAAGGCTGGTTTGCACGACACAGACTTGGTATCTTCGAACAGACCTCTGGTCTCGACGTCAATACACACGCCTAAAAAAATGATATTTTAGCACAACACCGGGCACATGACACAGGAGGGAAAGACTTACCTGAAAATCCCCAATACCAATATTCCGGGAGCTCAGCCATCTGAAGTTTGCTTGGGGAGATGCCAGTCACGTTGGCAGTGGCATTGACAAGCTCTGTACTTCCAACTTTGAAGAGATGGATTGCCTGGGTGTCGGGTGAAGCGCAGCTGACAAGAACGACGATGTTTGCAATAAAGCCCACTAGCAGCTGTTAGTCACGAATTTGCTGCATGGGCATGGATGGACATACTTAAAACGGCCAGCATGAACCAGATCATGCCGAATCTGGCCTCGCCGACACCGATAATTCGGAGGAAGAAGTTGTTGTAAGACATGACGCCACTGTGTATTGTCACCAGCTGTACTCTCAATTAATTGAAACGTTTTGGTAAGTGAGTGATGAAATAAACGAGAGTGAATTAAACGAATGTTCAATAAATGAATGTCGAGTTGAAGCAGCAGATTAAATAACACCAGAAGGGCGCAAACATTATTTGTACTCAATCTCCCCATCGCCAAAAGTCGTTCTCATCCCAAAATAACATTTTAAAAATTTATGGTTATGTTAAAGGTGCTGCAGGTACGGTCGGCAGTGTAAGCGCTGAGGCTGAACAAGCCCGCTGGCATTGGTCGACATTCCGACAACTGGCCTTAGTAACGCGGCCTTGACAAAAATACAGTAAAGCTGAATTTGCGGCTGAGAAATGCCAAGTTGTCTGTCATTCGGTATTGAAGCGCTACGTGTCTTGGCGAAAATTGCATTTCGGGAGCGTGATCTCGGATGTTGTTGGTGTTTTCGCATTCAGACATCCACAGCTTGGTTAATTGGTTAACTCCCGTATTTGCGTGCATATCGCAGTAGAAAGCCTGATCTTTTTGGATTGGCTTGTACTCTTGCCTGCCGGTGGGCATCGTGCAATATACAGCCATTATTGAGATGTTGTTCAATTACCCAGTAGCGACGAGACGTACGCGCTCTGGCAACACTTGCAGACCGCCATGTTAGCAAGAATGCAATTGGACTCGAGGTTGCAAGATCAATTCGTCCAAGCCAGCGCGTCTACAGCACTTCCAGTGTTCACTAAAAAAAATTAGATATACCAGATCAATCAATTCACGTTGCCAAGTTGTACCACTACTCATCAAAACCACATACTAAGCAATTATTTCTTAACATGTCCATCATCAATCGGAACAGCCCGACCCTCAATGTCACCGAGCTTCTCACCCATAGCCTGCTGTTCCGCAATTTCATCGGCAGGGATCTTGTCAGGCGTGGTATTGACAAGCATGATCATTGGCAGCAGCGAAGCGCCGAGAAGAGCAAACGTCACGCAGCTAAACACATCAGTCCTGTGTCTTATGCAGAGCAAGAGAGAAAGAAACTTACAAGCCAACCAGAGGATCACTCTTTGTTTGAGTATTCATACCATACGCGATTGCTTGGCCAATGGCTTCGAGACATCTAAAAGCAGCACCATTTCGCACATTCTCTGCAAGATAATTAGTCATTGCAATTGCACGAGCAAAAATAACGTACCTTGTGCATCTGTAGCAAAAGAAGACAAAAGCCAGTACATATAGCTCTGTGAGAGAGGCCCAGTGGTCTGTACAAAGAAATACGGCAGGAAGGACGTCGCGAACAAGCCATCGTCCCAGTCAATTGCACCAGGGTCGTTGCGCTTGAATCGAACTTGCATGATGATGGACCAGATGTAGACTCCCACGTTGAGAATGACGACAGTGTATAGACCAATTTGAGCGCGACGGCGTTGGGCGAGTTTCTTGGCGTCGAGGATGAAGCCGAGACCGAAGCAGCCGATACTAGAATAGGTGAGTATGGGTTTGTGGTTTGGATGGGTGGTTGACTTACATGCAGAAGAAGGGTGAGATGAGCGATGAGAGTGCTCTGGCGCGAACGGTAAAGTAGATTCCGAGGTACGTTGACCACGATCCACTGTCGCGTCAATTAGTCGAATGTACAGCAATTGAGGAGAACATCGCCTTACCTATAGAAGAAGGACCAGACAGCCCAGATAGAAGACAAGACGATAAGCCTGGAAGTCATGGTCTTGGCGATGCGTTTGATCTCCAGTTTCGTGGAAAGAGTCTCAGCAGTCACGATATTGGTACCATCAGATCGAATGACGTGCTCAAATGGTGTGATCATGAACGCGAATGGAAGGCTGTGCCTGTGTCAGTTTTTGGTAGCATATTAGGAGGTGATGGCACTTACGCCAGACATTCGATGATGAGGAAAGCGATGTAAGTGTCTGGTGTAACTCCACCACTAACACCCTTCTCGTTGTTCTTGGACAAACTGGCACAGTATTAGCAGGGATGCTTATGGGTAAATGGAAGACTTACTTGATAGCGCCGCCAACAAGTTGTCCTAGGTTTCGCGACACAATCCACAGGGCTAGGTATTTACCACGAGCACCAGATGGCGCAAGTGTCATGATGGCACCAGCTTCGGCGACGTACCAACAACCAGTTCCGACACCGCCAATTACACCACTGAGAATGAGATACTGCGACCTTGTTAGCGAGTTCATAACGCTGCGAAAACTTTACGTAGACCTACCCACTGGTTGCCGAACTTGCTGTTGCAGTAGTATGCTGAACCTTGAATGGGGAAGGACATAGATCCGATAACAAGCGCCCATTTGACGCCAAGCTTATTGACGATGGGACCACCCATGAAGCAAGCTAAAATTTCATGTCAGTACATGCCCAACAGTGATTGAGGGATACCCACTGAAAGCGAGAGCAGCATATCTCAAAGCCGTAGAAATATTCGAAACCTGAGGAGTCGCAAGACCACCGCCACCCAATCCAGCAATCGCATCAGACATAGCAGGACCACAAAAAGCCTGGATACTTAAGAGTATCATCTGTGTCAAACTGTGCTGCCATATGTATTTCCACATGGGAATATCTCTTGTGGAAGACATGTCTGCTGCTCGCACCGACTCGGCACGAGCATTCTCGGGAGAAGGAACAGTAGTCTTAGAGTCACCCATTGTTTAGAAACGATAATGAAATGAATAACTCAATACACGGATGAATTGATCGGTTGGAACAGGGATCAGTGTCATCTTTATATATCTAAACTGGCGTCAACCTTATCATGATTTCCCCACGGGGTCACTGTCGTTCATCCCCCGCTTGCGATTGTAGAGTGAAGGTCCAAGCGATGGCTAGTTTGAGCCAATCGTGGGTGTGCCGCTTGACCTTCCACACGTGGTTTAGCGCGGGTGTTATCAGTCAAGAAGGTCCAGCCGAGACCAGATAAGACTCGTGATGTGATATTTCGGTCATGATAGCAAAACAGTTTCGCGATAATTGCCACTATTGCTTGTTGGGTGCTTTTCAATTGGATGGATGTTTCTCGGCATCGTATAGTTCGATACAAGTGCACTAGTAACGCGTTCTTGCTCGTTCTCTTTCCAGTACGGTTTGAGGCATAAACTCAACGTTATTTTGATGAAGCATTCTACATTAAAATGTTCACAATGTTCCAGGTAATCAGAACATCTAGGGTAGTAGTGAAGCGACAGAGGCAAATGGTTCAAAAACTAACAGTGTGATTATATCTTTTGAGTCCACGATATCACTGCTCACTGGTTGTGCAATTACAATACGCTTTCAGAGCAAGAATTTTAGAACTCAATGAACCCTGCCTCCTTGCTACTCGCTGCACTTCGCTAACTGTTATCGCTGGTCATTCAATTAGGCCTCGTTGATAGCTCAGCCAACGGACAGTCCTCCCCGGCTCGTAATTCGTGAATCAATGCTGGACCCCCGCCACTAGTAACCCTCGATAAGGAAATGGCGTGCAATTCCGATTTGTTTGATCCTTCTACGTAATTAGCCGGGAGGTCTGGATTTCTATCTTGTACCGCGGGAATCAGTCCAGGCTGCTCCTTGTCTGTGTACAGGGTTCCAGCGGTAGTGGTGTCCGCATCGCATGCGCGTCGAGTCCATGCAATAGTTGGTCGAGGTAGCGTTCGAAATTTGTTTCTGAAGCCTGATTGGGAGATCTCAGGATCATTGCGTTTTTTCTTACCCATGCGCAACGCTAGTATCAGACTAAACATGATGATGACTAGAATACCAATTGATCCGACGACTGCGCCGGCGATTACACCTGCATTGGGTGTTTTGTTTTTCGGCGTGTCGTCAGCTGTTCTACCAGGGATAATTTCTTCTGCCTCTATGTTGGTGGTCGTGATCGTTTCTATAGGCTCAGAAGTTCGCGAAACAACACCCGTCGGCCCATTGGTGTTAGGCATCTGTGTTCTTGATTTATCCCAATTGTCGGAGTCAGTTGGCTCCCTTTCATCTGATGAGGCAGAAGTTGCTCCCATGGGGGTTTCTCCACCACTCGCGGTAGCCTTTGCCTCGATGAACCCTAGAATGCATGACATTTCAGCGTTGGTGTCGCGGTACGACGAATGTTTTATGACTCACAAGATACTCCAGTATTCATCCAGACCGTACTGATATGTTTAGGTATGCCAAGATCGTCGTTGCAGCTAATTAGCCAGCGACTTGCCCAATTGACTCCGCCTCTGCCTCCGCTGAGGTATTGGTGTATCTTCCACGTGGAGCAACCATCTGAGCTTAGTCATATTGTTAACCGATATCTGCCTAAATCTGAGCGAGGCATGGAAGGAATACCATTCTTGGCTGCCAGTTAAAGGTATAGCCCTAGTAATCTCGCCAGCAGCCACAACTGAGTCCTTTCGGAACATAGTATATAGTAAAGTCCTCCCAATGCATGATGTGCCAGCTGCTAACATGGGAGCACGAGTACCCCTTTCAGAATAGCATAGCGCATACGCTTCGAATGAATTGACATAAGCTGCTGGATCAAATGTTGATTGAGGACAGGTAAACGACGTAACTGGACGGTTTAGTTACATCACAGCCATTTGTGAAAAAGGAAAAAAAAAAAAAAGAAACACAAAACTTTGGGTGTCTTACTTGTTCCATCCACCGACGCATAGCCAATGATAGCTTGATCCTGCACCATTCTCCTTCATCGAAATCCTTAAGTGAGAGAATACTTCAGTTCAGTATTAACAAATGGAAAAGGTTTAAGTTTAACGTACAATGAGGAGTACCGTAATGGAGTTATTATACATTCTGCTGTGAGTGAACTTCACCGACGGCATTGAGTGGCGTAATGCCAACATATCAAGACATCTCAGCTGGGCGCACTCTAGGCCTTGATAGTGAGAGGCGCGACTTGGCAGCGTACAATAGTGCGCTTAGCTACATTCTTAAGCCTATATTCACAGTCGAATTACGCCTTGATAGCTCAATGTTCAACGTTTTACGTAAATGGATGCTATTGTGACCAACGCGGCTTGAGGAAAGTGAAGCAGGGCAACAGGGTGTCTGAAGTTGAATCGAGGGAGGCTCCAAATCATCTCAGCTGCCAGGTGAGTGAATCTAGACTTCTTCATCAAGTCTATTCAAAACAATAGTGCTCTGTGAAAGCAAATTAGTTCTTTTACGTAGGAACAGAAGATAGTCCTGAGGGATCTGGACCATGGTGCCGTATTTTAGGAAAGAAAACGCCGAGATGTTAGTTGGTAGTATCACTTTCCAGGTCGTAATCGCAAAATGACTCCCCGATAATTGCCACTATCGATTGTGAAGAGTTTAATCATTGGTAGGCGATTTTTCTCCTTTGTTTGAGCGTGAGTCTTATTGCGACACCGACGAATGTTTTGGCAAGTCAATCAATTACTTCAATCAAACGGGTCTATGCGACTGCGACGGAGGAAGGATAAAGAATTTGTCAGCCGACTGGACGGACGGCGATAGATTGATTGGGGTTTTTAATTGATTCGATCACTCAATTGCCCACGTCTTTGACAGTGTTGTTTGCCCCAATGCCAAGCTCAATACTCTAATATCTGTACCAGAAACTTCAGTACGGCTACCCTATATAAGCCGTACAGTAGGCTGATTGAAAATGCGTCTGACAATCCTCTTCACTCGCAGTGACAATTTTTGGAAAATGTCAAGTCGCGCTAAGGGCGGAATATCAATGACCCGCCCAGAACCGAAGAACACCCTGGAATGCCCTGTAACAGGGTGTGCTTTTTGACCTTCCTAATGATCCAACGAATAGAGGCAATTGATAGCGCAGCTTGTAAAGCACCCAATATGTAAAGGTGATTATGGGTGCTGTTCTTTTGCTGTGACTTCGTATGTAGAGAAGGAAAAATTAAGAATGCGGGAAGCCTGCTTAGATATTGTCTTGTCATAGCAAATAAATAATCCTATAACTACAAATAACAATACTGGTATACATGGATTAACAATAATCGTCTGTTTAAGTTCTCAATAACGCCCAGTCTTCAATGCAATGAACAGTGAGCTAGATTATAGTATCCCTGTATAGTTGTTGCATCTGGGTGTTGCGTCCAGCGACCGGGGAAATTTTACCACAACGAGGGCCCGCCCGATGGAGGTAGAAGTGACTTTGGGATATGATCATTGCAGTAGAACGCTTCAGCTGCTCGTGTGGCTGCTTTATGTTTTTCTTAGTTGGAATGGCGAGATGACTGCGTAATATATTGCGATAGGTTGTTAGACTTGTCGGAGCGCCTTTTTATATCTCTTACTGCAAAGGCCAGACATTCATTTTTCTTTCTGTCGATCTCATATATCAAAGTCATACAGCTCAAAAACAGCTTATGCGACAGCAGTTGGGACAGGGTTCGGGTGATGAAACAAGGTTGCGTAAACGGAAGATTAAACTCGCACAGAAGGTTTTCCATCACCCACTCCATCTTCCATCCTTCGTCTTTTCTTTGTCCTAATTTACCTACTGTGTCGCGTAAACAACGAACTTCTCACATCGACATGGCGCAAAAAGACGAGCGAACACCCATTCAAACCGTATCGGCGCGCTTTCGGGTCGCAACAAGTCCTCTACGACGCCTCCCTCTCGTCGTGTCCCGTCATAACGCCTTACAAACCCGGCTTAGCGAAGGGGTTGTCCGCGCCATATACTATCGAGCAGTAGAAGTTCTGAAAGCTTTGAAGCTTGTTGAAGATAGTGATGACTACGATGATGACTACGACGTTGACATCTCGATGTGGGAGACAGACAATTGCCCGGACACGGCAGCGCCCACCGTCATGATCTATTTCAAGGATTTCCCGACAGACCGCGAGGCATTACACAAGGCCACGAAGCAGATCGCCGAGTTTGCCCGGGACAGCTCTGGTGAGCCATTCTGTGTGGAAGTGATTGGCCAGAAACTCGCTTGGACTATAGCTTATGGGCCCGTGAGAGATCAACCCGATTAACTTCAATCCTGGGATAAGATGCGGATCCTGGTTCACGAGCGCCTCGAAGTGCACGAGGCTACCAAAGGCTACATGACTTCGATAAGCCTATTCCGCTACGGCACGAAACGCCTTTATCGGGATAACCCGGTTACTATTTTCATCACAGTCGATCATGACTCACAAGAGGTCGGATGGCCAGACGTCATCGAGGATATCGAGAAAAGCCTAAAGGAGCATCAATTGCCGCCTCTCTACATTCATATTGAGCACAATGTTGGCTTTTCCTCTGCGCCCCCATCATTACTAGATCTGGAAGGTGAACGTGCTAGGAACAGACTTGGTCGCGGGTACATCGAGGGCGCCTACAACAAAACGGTAAACCTTGGCGAGGTAATTGGTCCCGCTAACTTCGTTTTGAGAGAGGATTGGACCGAGGGCTATTCCAGGCACGGCAATCTGGGGTGCTATGTTGAAGTCAAAACAGCGCAGGGTTCCTGGGAAAAATACGGGCTCACGAACTATCACATCGTGCGTGGTGCCTTCCCAGGCTTCAACACTACAATTATTAACAAGAAAACAGTCCTAGTCACACCATCAGCTCAGTCCGCTCTACTTGTAGCTGATGAAAACGGATTGCTCCTCGGGTCACATGAAGCTCTAGCCATGGTGGAAAGTCCTCCTAGGTCAATGCACGACTACACTCTTTGGATTGCGCAGAAAAACCTGGATGAGATGAACAGATCGCTAGAACGTCTTCAAGATAATGTAACGGGATCGTCGCATGCAAAAGAGACCTACGAACGTGTAGATGGTTACAAAGTTGAGCTGATTAAGAAAGTGGAAGAGAAGAAAGACTTCTTTAACTTTTACCAACATGCTTTGGGCGAAGTATTTGCGGCTTCCGGCTTTAGCGAAAGGACTTCTGAGAACGGCAGACTTGACTGGGCATTGATCAAGGTAGCCGAGGGTCGAACCGGCACTAACATCTTGCCCGATAGGTCGGCTTGGGCAAGGCCTATAGGACGCACCCCGGGCACTCCTTTCTTGACGTTCGGCCGACAACTTCAGCCCCCAGGCGATCAGCCCGGCCAGAGCGAGAGCATCAGCCTCAAGAGCCAAGTACAGAGCGAAGAGGCGTTCAAATACGGAACTACAACTGGTCCAATTCGGGGGGAATTTCACATATTCAAGACTAATGTCCAGTTCAAGGATGATCAACACGTTGGCGACGATCCGTTGTCTAGCGAGTACCTCTTCCAAATGAGGAGGGAAGTCAGAGACGAGCCCTTTGCTGGATCAATTGTGTACGATAAGTGGGGATGTGTTCTGGGGCTCTTGTCCAGAGGACTTCAGCCTCAGAGGGCAGAGGATTTCCATGTGTACGTGACTCCGATTGAGCATGTGTTTCGTCACATAAAGGAGTCTTCGAACGGAAGACTCGTCGACATCCGTGTCGCCCAGGACCAGGCGGTTTAAAATGTATTCAGACGTCTTCTTTGTAAAGCTTGAGGTCACGACTGTACGATGACATTAGGCGAGCTTTAAATGAAGTAACATGTCCGAAACATCGCATCAAATATTTGATATCTAAAAATGACTTCTCATCTTTCACCGTGTGATCAAAATTTGCTTTTCCTTTTGTCAAATACAATTCACGTGCACAGTCAGATGTGTCGCTGTTCAACCCGAGGTCATTAACTTCCTGCCATCAATCGCATTACATCTGTAGCTCGATACCATCAGATAGGCTTTGAAGCTATTTACACTTTGCATAAGGCATGATGATACCTTTACAAATATGGCCTTGTTCTACGTCTTGCCCTATCATAAGGTTTGGGCTGGCTACAATTCTTTCGCTGGCGTTGGAAGGGGAAAGTTTGGTCGGCAGCTGGGAGTCTGGGTAACTATTTCACAATAAAATGCACACATCGATAGCTCGACAATTCCTATATGTATATGGATTCAACTTAGTCATCTTTACTTCCCAACCCGGAAACGCACAAAACTGCTGCGCCAGCAGCTAAAGCACCCAAAATTAGCATTTGCAACCCTTCAACAATACAACTCTTCATGTCATCTTTCTCTGAGCTCAACATCCATTTTTTTCCAGCCCCAAATGTAAAAAGCACCATGAGACATAGAACGGCACTTATTTGTAGTCCATATCCGACTGTACTGGTAAAGAAATACGGCAGAAGAGGTATAATTCCACCAACTGCGTAGCCGAGTGATATTGAAAGACCGGCAGTAACTGGGGACGTTGTGGGCTGTGTGTTGTGCGGGATGTTTTTGTTGAATGTTTCCAGACGAGAGATAGTGTGTTGTGGACCTATTGGGTTTCGTTGTATGGTCTCCAGGATCAAATTGATAGTTGACGGCGGAAGGTCGAGAGGCTCCAAATGTCTTCGGACAATATCATCCGTCCTCGCTTGCACCTTTTCAGCTTCGTTAACCATGCAGTCCGTCTCGTCGCTTCCAGTGCAGCCACTGCCACCCTTTAAATCTTCGTTATCTGGTGAATTTGGCCGCGAAGGAACGGACTCATCCCGCGCGGCAAGATATCCTCCAATTCCCATACTGATGCTCCCAGCACATAACTCTGCCAATCCACCAGTTATGACAGTATCTGTTTTGCCCAGTGAACTGAGCCCTGCTGTCAGGGCAAACGGTACTGTAAGACCATCTGAGAAACCGAGTGTGAAGTCGGAGAGGAAGCGCTTGAATGCTGGACTATGAGATGACTGCATTTTCTCTCGCTACTGATGAGACCGTACAATTGCAAGGTAGTGACGAGTAACGCGGGTCTTCTTTTCTTTTTACACGACACCTTTTTGTGAAAATCGTATGACTATCTCCCTCGGGAACAATAAACAGGCGGCCATGAGTTACTGGTCATTTCCAACAATAGTCGAGTAGAGAGGTCAATTAGTGCAAGGCAACACGTGCCTGAGTCTTTGCAATTAACCCGATCCTATTCGACGATCAAAAGGTAGTGTCGGCACTTTCTGCCGTTGCGATGCCGTTATTTCCGTGCGCCTTTTACGTTGTTGACTTCTGGAAGCACATGCGACAACGAGGCGTTATTAGTGGCTCGGTCGCTGTGCGTTTACCGAGCGCTAACATCTGAAGCGAGGCATGGTGTTGGAACTGGTGGGTACCACCTTCCGCATGCCGGTTGGTATGGAGTCGGTCCCAGTAGATCATTGCCAGGAACCCTGCGCGCCAACCTGGTAGTGGCGACCGAGTGGCTACCACAGCCGCCGCGCCATGATTAAAACACCCGGAGTTAACTAAGGGACTTTGTTAGCGGATCCATTGTTGTTAGAATATACAAGCATTTGGTCAACCAAGGGATTGGACACCGTTGGTGATATCACAAGATGGACGGTCAGGACTTATTCCATAGTTATATAAGATCAAAATTACCGGGTGGCTGGGCAATGGATCTAAGATGGACGCTACAATGTATGTGCCTGGCATCGATCGGATCGCAACTTGACGATCGACGATATAACCTCGCTAACATCCATCTGCTAAACTGACCATGAGAAAAGAAAGAAAAAAAGTTTCACATAGACCATGATGCATCTGTCGAGAATGCCTGCAAAGCGTACTTACAATGCGTACTTGATGAAATGACACTTGTAGTAAGACGGCTTTAGCAAAATTCACGACTGCCAAGATCACCATGAGGCGCTGTTAAATAAAGTGTCCAAACATCTACGGAGATTCTAAGATTGGTCTGTATATCAACTATCTATGCCAAGATCCCGCGACATACATTCTACTTCTTGACAGGCTCATAGCCCTTGGGAGGATTTAACCCATCATCAACCTCAATGACATCCTTGTAATAACTGGGCGCATCACTCCCCTTCCATTCCTTCTTAACACCCTCAAAAACCTTTCTCCCAGAAAAGGTCTCCTCCAAGTCCAAGTTAGGCGCAGCATACCTCTGGTTTCCCCCAGCAGTATTAAACGGTCCAGCATAAGACACATTCCAGAAATACTTATCCATTGCACTAGCCTTCCACTTCCTGATCTCATCACCAGTCTTCTTTGCAACGAGGTCAAACACATTTGCACCGACGTCCCAGCGACCAAGAGTGTCGAGATCCCAGTTTGCTTGGACTGTGGAAAGCTCGGAGTAGTGGTTGTAGAAGTTGGAGTCTGTTGTGCCGATGAGATGCTTGGGCACAGCGTCGCCTACCAGAACACCTAGGATATGGTTCTGGCGCGTGTAAGATTCGTTCTCGTCCCATGTGATAAGAACCAGCGTGTTATCCATGAACTTCTTGTCTTCCAACAATGGTTCAAGAAATGCACGAGCCCAGTTACCAGCGACAGTAACAGACGTATCATGTCCATCGGAAGTCATGTTAGGTGTAATAAACATCCACTGCGGCAACTTCCCCTCCTTCAGATCTTTATGAAACATCGACTTCTCAGTATCAATCATGGACAGATTCTTAATCTGCGAAAGGCGCTGTTCGGATGTGGCCACGCTATCATGCAGAACAGCAGGGTTATGTTTCCGGACGTAATCATTCTTACCATTCTTGTGGTTCACCCAAGCAAAGCCCTCGAAGCCGGTGTATGGCTGGTCTTCTTGGTACAAACCCCAAGAAATACCGCGGTGTTCGAGGAGGTCGATCACGGTGGAGATGTTGCGTGGGTTGCGGTTGAAGGCATCGTTTTGCATGCCGAAGTAGTCGCCGGCTATGGCGGCCATGTAGTTTGGTTCTGAGGGGTGGGTTACTGCAAAGTAGTTGGAGAGGGTAATTCCCTTTGATCTGAACCAAGAGAAGTTGGCTGCCAATTGTTAGACCAAGAACTGTTGATGCGGATGGTTAGGTACTTACGGTCGCCGAATGCCTTCTCATAGTTCTCGTTCTCAAAGTAAATAATAGCAATGCGATCGAATGCTTTACCCTTGACTTTGGAAGTTGGACTGCTGGTTTTGGCTGTTGCTGCTGCTGCTGCGACTTCAGCTGTTCCAGTTGCTGTATACTTTGTCTCCCATCCTGTCTTGTCTTTGCGAGCGAAAGCAAGACTTGCCAAGGTGAGAAGTGCAGCGGATTGGAATAACATGATGGGCAATATCGTGCTTAATTGACCTATTCTGAATCTTGCAGACCGTCGCAGTCAATTGGCATTTATATGTCTTTGTTCTATACACGACTAACCGTCATGGTCTGTCGGAGAATATGCCTCGGAAAAGGTGCCGAGTAGCCTCGATTATATCCACCGTCGGTCGCCATAAAAAGACCCATGAAAAGTTCATTCGGAACTTTTGATGATCTCTGGTTAGTTGACTTCCAATCGAAGATGCATTTGAGGCACGTGTGGTCGCTTTCTGGATTGACTTGCATTTAATTTTGCCGACAGATCCGATCAGAACATGTGCGCTAAGAGATCCCTGTAACATCCACTGTGACGTTCACTGGACCCTCTGAACAATCGACCAGAGTCGTTTTCACCATTCTCTTGCGAACATGACATTTTTGTTGAACATTATGAGTGAAAATGAATAAGGGAGATTTCACTTGGGTCAAGAACGACGAGTCTGAATCATCAAGCTCGTCGCCATCATTTGCGACCGGTGAAAAGCCGGGCCATGTCATAGCAACAAGACATGGGACTCGCTCTGCGAAATGGACGAGACTTATCACCGCGATTCTCACAGTGGTCTCAATCTTTGGCCTTACGACATTTGTCTTCTATCAGGAAATCTCATTCAGACATCCCAATGATATCCCTCATCAACATTCCGAGCAAGAAAAACCAATACCAAATGTCATCTTCCACGAGACCATCCCTTCAAAACCTCAACTCCGCGATACAGGCGAATACATCCTCTCACCATCATGGAACGTCACTTCACTTCCCACGACAAGAGAATACTTCTGGATAATAACACAGGTCGGCCTCAATCCAGACGGCATTTTTCGACCAATGCTTCTCATAAACGATCAATTCCCGGGTCCTCTCGTTGAATGCAATGAGAACGACACTCTAATTATTCACGTCAACAACCAAGCTTCTAATGCGACGGCGATTCATTTTCACGGTATGTTCCAAAACGGAACGAATAACATGGATGGAACCGTCGGAGTTACACAATGTCCTATTGCGCCAAATTCTAGTTTTACATACAAGTTTGATGTGAGAGGTCAGTATGGAACGTATTGGTACCATGCGCATCACAGTGCTCAAGCTTCTGATGGATTGCTTGGGCCCATGGTTGTGCATTCTGAGAGGGAGAGGGGAATGGAAGTTGCAAGCGATCGAGTTGTTATGGTGCAAGATCACTATCACAATTTGACGTCAGAGTTATTGATGGAGTATCTGGCGCCCGATCAAGAAAATAACGAACCTGTACCAGACAACGGATTGATCAACGGGCGAAATGCTCGTGATTGCGCCGACTTTGACGGTTGGAATTGCAACACCAGCAATCGCGATCTTCTCAACATTGATTTGGAAGTTGGACAACGGCACAGACTTCGGATCATCAACGTCGGTGCGTTTGCCGAGTTCCAGATACAAGTTGATGAACATCCTTTTTACGCTACTGAAGTCGATGGGACGGATGTTCATCCGGAACCAATTCATCGACTGAATATTATGCCTGCACAACGGTATAGTGTCGTTTTGGAGACCAACGTCACTACAGGCGAGGCATTCTGGATGAGAGCCAGGATGGTGACTCATTGCTTTAAGAATGAGAATCCGCGCTTACAGGCCGAGATGAAGGCTATCATCCGATATAAAAGTCCAGGCAAACCGGTGTCTACTGAGAAGCCAACGAGCAAAGAATGGTCAGATGCAATCGAGATGACATGCCGCGATCTAAACACCACCGCCCTCCGACCAGTGCAAGCCATCACCCCACCACCAGCAGACGAAGTCATCATCCTGCGCGCAAATTTCGAGATCGGAGATTGGCGCTTAGCGAGGGGTTTCTTCAATGATTCAACATGGCATCCCAACGCGACCAGTCCATCACTCCACCGCTTTCTAGACTCAGGTGTCCAAAGCACAACCTCGAAAACCCAAATTGCAATCAATGACAAGATGTTCGATCGGAAGAAGGAACTTATTCTAGAGACAAATGGTATAAGAACAATTGACATTTCCATAAACAACTTCGACGACGGCGCACATCCATTTCATTTACACGGGCACAAATTCTTTGTTCTTGCACAAGGTCGCGACGGCTATCCACCAACTCCCGCCGAGTTGCCAGTATATCTAAAAAAGCACAATTTGTTAGAGAATCCTTTGAGGAGAGACACTGTTACGGTGGAAGGGTATGCCTGGGCTGTTATACGTGTTGTGCTGGATAATCCTGGTTTGTGGGCTTTTCATTGTCATAATACGTGGCATGCGGAGAGTGGGATGGTTATGCAGATGTTGGTTAGATCTGATGTTGTCAAGGGGTGGACGGCTGATAATGAAGAGAGGAAAATGTGTGAGAGAGACGGTGTGGAAACAGGTATGAGGCCTGATGATAGTATTTGGTTTGGACAGTTCTAGATATGTCATGAAGATTTACTTTTCTTTGCGTTTTGCATGTATCTCGATCTTAAGCAACTACGGGTGACAGAAATGGAGAGTAGAGAAGTGCGCCTTGGCGACAACAATAATCAAAGGCTCGGAGATACACAATATTCAACAAATAAGTTCTATAAAGGCACTCTTAACTAAGGAAATCCAACGTAATCAAGGGTCACGTCAAAGTAAGCAAAACAAATATTCAGATACTCACTGCGGTCTATCAAAGTCAGCTACAAATCGCAAAACATTCGCACCACACAAGAAGCCGTCCAGCGGCTAATCCGCTACAGTCATAATCGTAATGACCTCGTACAAATCCTCCGAAGTAAGATCATCATAGACAATACCAACCTTCTCAAGCTCAGATTTAATATCCGCATGTGGATTCTTCATCAAAAGCTGGGCAACGTACATGCGGTCCTCTTGGCTGATTCGATCAAGATTCAAGTTTTCCAGCGTGTTAGCGAGATCGTGGCCAATCGGATCCTGATGAACTTGGGGGAGAGGACGGGTGGCTTGCTCGTAGTAGTTCTCTGGAAGAGGGTCGAACATGTCGCCGTCGGGCTGCCATCCCATGCTGGGATTGTAATCGATGACTTGGCAAGAATAGCCAGGGCGGGATTGGGGCTCTGGGATGTTGGGGGTACTTACCTGGGCATCAGAAGGTCCTGCCTTCGCGATTTCCTTACCTTTGTCTTGCTTTGCCTCCTTGGGCTCGACATCCACAGTGTTGGAGTCTTGCGCAGGCTGCTCAGATTTGGGATCGTGCGGGTTGATGGACAGGTTCTTGAACTGCTGGTTCAGCTCAAGGTTGTCGCCTTGGGCAGAAGTGCCGGGGGCGGAGTTGCCGTTTTTGTTAGACATGGTGGATGTTGTGTTGAGAATGCGAGATGTGTTTGGAAGGGAAAGGTTTCTGTTGGAGAATAGTCATGCTATAAATACACAGCCAAGATGGTGTATCAAGCGGCTTGCCCAGGGAACAGCACAGAACGTTACACATGTTCCTGTTAATACTATCTAGTAATGAGTAGAACAAGAAGTCACAATAAAAGTACAATGTGATGAAAGATTCAACTGGTAAGGTCCATCGCCCGCAACATATGTTTTTCAGTGTACACATGCCGGTCGACAATGACTTATCTTGTAGTCTTTCTGGCCTGGTATCTCTCCAGATTTAGCCACTTGATCCCTGGAGACCAGTTTTATACTTGACTGCTATACCTTAAGCTCAAAGTACGGGTTTAATATGTTAATTCCTTCTTGTCCCTGGTGTCTACGGGCAAACGAGTATTATAGAATTCTAGGGCAAGGGTAAACGTGTAGGGCTTTTTTCGTTCTCTTCCTACAAGAGCTCATAAGTTCGGGTTCTCAGGTGCTCTCCATCTTGCCAATCTTTCCTATCCCTTTCTCACTATTTAATTAGTTATTCTTTATCATCTTGCACACAATGCATTTTCTACGTAGCTCCATTATGTTACCCTGAACACTCCGATCACGCTAACTCAAGCACGGGTTGCGAAGGCTGTGACATCCTGGAGAGGCTTCATTCGCGCCCGAGCCCATTCGCCCACACTGACAGGGATGATGTTCCAAGAACCATGTCCCATCTAACGCGTTCTGGCAATTGAAAGAAGATGACCTGTTTCATCCACCGCACTGACGTCAGGAAATAAGACCAAGACATTTCATGTCAGATTGCCGAGATCAATTCATTTGTTCCATTTACAACAACAATTCGCGCCCGCGCAACACCCGTCAAAATGGGAATGCCCTATTCTAAACAAGTCCACGCCGCCTTCGACCAAGTAACACCATTGGTCGCCGCTGGCTTTGAAGTTCTTAAAACAACAAAGAACATCGCCATTCTCCTCGCCGTCATCCAAGTCCTCGTCGCGATTGTTCTCACACTCACATTATTTGCGATACTGGCGCTGATATACTCCGTCAATCCAGACTTGGAAGAGGAACGGCGCGCTATTGTTACGCCTTGTATGCAATGGATTGCGAGCTGGGTGACTGAATATGGGCATGCGCTGGCTTTGGGATTGAAGGTGCTTATTGTGTTGACTACTGGGGGTTTGGGGGCGTTTATTTGGTGGAATAGTACGCCGACTTTTCCTGTTGCCGAGGAGCCGGATGGGGAAGAAGAGGAGGGGGATGATGGCTTGGAGAACACGGATAAGTTTGAGTAAAAGATAGGTGCGTATGTTGGGGTGGGCGGTCGCGCGACAAATGGTTTGGAAGGGAAAAGGGCAAATTGAATGATACCAGAACAGACACAATACCCAATGAGAAATGCAACACCACTCGGTATTGCGAGAAGACACAATCTGATCATGATCATGAACTCAGACGAAACAGCTATCGTGAAGATTGTATAGTATTATCACTGTTCAATACAAATCAGACTTCTCATCACAGTCGTACGAGAAGTCACCCACACAACCCCCAGATCCCAAACAGTAAAGAATATTTGGACTCAGCCAAAACCCAACTTGGGTGTACTGGTGGCATCACTGTCGTGGCGTGTGTACAAAGTGTAAATATCGAGAAAGAAACCTTATCTGATCGTTGTGGCTTGTGCTTCAATGATTTTTGTATATAACCCAGTGGTAACCCTGAGCCCTACTTGTGGGAGTGAGAGATGCTCAGAACATGAGGAAAGGAATATCTCTCAAGGACCAAGACGACGTCTTGAAATGTGTGATCACTCACGAAAACTTTATTGTCGGCAGGGCACGAAGCAAAATACAAGAAGGATGACTCACGTCCCGAACATTTTGCATTCAGCGAGTGACTAATCGTAACTGAAAGCTTTCTGCCTAAAGTCTCACCAAGCGTCAAGGTAATACAGACGTACTGCGATAGGTAGAAAAAAGCTCCTTCACTGCCATCATCATCGTTGTCAAGAGCAACACCGACACCGACAGCCATATACGATGATGTGACTCAGGATGAGTATCGGCCTTAGTCACAACAGTGTAGGAAGCCAGTTTTAGCTGATCCTGGAATCGTTCGACAAGAAGCCAACGAATGATACCGGCATACTGTCTCGCCGAAAGAATGGCGCTGTGATACCTCCCGTTGCTGTCAACATAGTCCAAACGGGCCCCTCTCCGTACCAAAACCTTCATCTGCTCGAAGCGGCCGAGGGAGCAAGCGTACATGAGCGCTGTGCCTTCGTCTGATATTTCACACTCGATATCTATCCCCTCGTCCAGCAGCCAGGGCAATGCATCATGAAGATCTTCTTCTGATATAGCTAGACAGATTGGCGAGAGGTAGGGAGGTTTGTCGCGGAAAGAGTTTAAGAGTCTGTTTCTGCCGTCCTTAGGAAAGCTGCGATATAGCATCCGCGCCATCCTGGTACCAAATTGCCGCAATGAGTCTGAAATGAGATTGATACCATCGATGGAGTCGATGTATGGTATAAGCCGGGCATTCAGTATATATGTTCGTATTCGTAGATCGGTAGTTTCAAAGATGGTATATCCACGAAGGGAGATCGCCTGTACGTTGCATCCTTGTTGGTGGAAATAGATAAAGCAGCGTAGTGAATTCACGGAGGAAAGATGCAGGACGTTCTCTCCTTGTACGTCCCTTGTCTCAAGTGACGCTCCCCTCTCAACAAGTAGCCGAGCGACGTCTATGAAGTCATTCCGAGCAGCATGAGCTATTGCCGAAAATCCTTCCGAGTCCTTGTGGTCTATAAGTGCTCCATGATCAAGTAAGTACTCGACTAGCGCACAGTCATCATTCGATTTGATGACAGCAACAATCAGGGGAGTTTGAACCTCGTCGTTCAGGCTATTCACATCTGCTCCGGCTTGAATAAGCGCCGCTGCCATTGGTAAGTTGTTCATGTAAGCATTAACATGCAACGCCGTTACTCCACCTTGGATATGCGCCCACTCCTCGCCTAACTGATGACAATCGGAGGGAGTTCTTGAACCTGTCAAGGCAGCCACCATGGCTGCTTTGTTAGCCTGAATGCCCTGTTCTTTCCATGGTGAAATCGAAGCCCTAGTATGTATAAGTCAGCGACTGCCTTCACTGCTTTTGTCACCGTAACAAACCAATATATTTTAGCATTTGTGTTAAGATGATCCAAGATCACCTCAAGCGCCTCGACATCATCATACAAACAAGCAAGATGAAGAGGGCTGATGGGACTATCTGACCAGGCGTACCCACTCTCCAAAGCCTTGCCAAGAAGTTGACCAAGGCAAGACGCAGTGATTGGCGCTTGGACAGCCTGATGGAGGGTGCCAAATACTCCGTGGAAATCACACGCAGCCTGTCTCGGTATAGCACCAATTGACAATAGCCATACCACAATGTCGCTCTCGCCATAGTATACCGCATATGTAAGAACATCACAAACGCCACAGGTCGGCATGGGGCAGTCTATGGGACGGTCATCGGAGAACAGTGATTGAAGTTCTTCCAGGTTACCCTCTTGTATACAGTCATCAACGGCCTGTGGCATAAGTGTCGCCTCTGTCTCTACGACTTTTGGGCAGTCGTCCCCGACCTCATCGTTTTCTTCACCATCTCCATTGGACTTCTCGGCTGTACTCGCTGGCCTTGTTGATGATTCCTCAGCACCCAAAGCCCGTAACGTCTCAACTGCTTCGTGATGCCCGTGCATAAGAGCTATATCAATCGGACGTTTCTGCCCATCATCAATTCCGTTGATGCTAGCTCCATGCCGGACTAAGGTAGTAATTGTCTCTACGTCTCCTAAGAAGCTTGCGATGTGCAAGGGCGTGTAGAGCTTTGTCGTACAGGTGTTGACGTCCTCAACGAGGTTGTTATTGAAGAGGTAATCGATGGTTTCGACACAGTTTCCAGCGGCGGCGAGGTGTAGCATCGAAGCGTTGCCGACATCTATACCATCCGGTGACGATGGAGGGCAGAATTTGCATGGTAGGCAAGCTTTCCAATCGTATGTAGAAGTCTCGCGAATCTTGTCGTGCAGGCGCCGAAGTAAGTGGATGCGTCCATGTGCAATCGAAAATCTGATAAGATCCCAGCCGTCCGGATCTTGAACGAGGATATCCGCCCCCTTCTCTATCAAAACCTCCACAATATCGAATCGATTACAGCGCGCAGCCATCAAAATAGCAGGATCCCCGCATCGAGAACCGACTGTAGACTTTCCCTCCACTGACAGGCCTTGGTCAAGTGCAAACTTGATTTTCTTCATGGTAAGATCTTCAAACTTCGGGGTGTTACCGGCCGTCTTTATCAGACCGTACAGTATCTCCAGGTCGGCATCTCCACATTTATCCCCGAGCGCGAGCTGTGTGGCCTGAAATACTTCCACAAATATCTGGAACGACCCGATGTGACAAGCCTGTTCGATGGGTGATATGTCATTGACACGAATATGTACAGGGACATGTACGTCAAGCAGCCACTGGACCAGCCGATAGTCGTTTTGCTGTATCGCTCTCATGAGGAAGGTTATAGCAGACGGTTGACTCATGATATCAGCCGGAGGCCGAAGTATGACGCGTGCGTGGTGCAAAAAGGTTGCTTCCCATGGATAGGATTCAGAACTGAGCTCAAGACCTTCGAATTCTTCAAATAGTGCGATCATTGACGAGAACTTGTACTGCTTTTCGAAGGAATCGACGATCCTTGCATTAACAAACGCCACTAATAATCTTCTGACATTGGGAAAGTGGGAAGCAAACCAGGGTTGATTTCCAAAACCGACAAGGTCCTGACAAAAGAGTCTCCAGACATGCTGCGTCTTGTTGACCATATGATTCGTGGGGGCGAGCTTGATCAACCGCGAGGTGAGTTGTTCGTCTGTTAGCAAGATTGGACCACTCATCACAACTATGTCTCGGGTATATGCTTGGAATGCAGTCACTCCAGCTTGACTAAATTGGTCCTTGTCGTAACTCTGGATAAGCTCTTCAAAGAATTCGTCGCTGCATCGATTCGTGACACAATGAAGGGGAAGCACATTTCCCGACGAAGCCATATTGAGTGGCAACCCCTTGGAAACAAGTTCATGGAAGAGTCCTTGCGAACCCATCGCCACTGCGTATCCTAAGGGATTTTCTGGGCTTTGAAAGAACGCTGGGTCGTCTGTGCAGTACTGTATCAACAGTGTGGCCGCACGCTCGCAGCCATGCACGAGCGCCTCGACAAGGGGTGTGATACCGTGAGCGACAGCCTTTAGACACCTCTCGATATCCTGCTCAAAATTCAGCAGTACTTGCAAGACATGGATGGAGTCTTTACTAGCTGCAATATGCCACACGGTAAATCCGTCACCGTTGAACCCAAGCTTACCGTAGCCAGAATGCAGCAATACTGCTACCACCTCGGCGCTGTCATACGCACCAGCAATAAGAAGGGGATTGCAATCCTGGTCGATGTATTCTGTTCGCTTGAAATGCTTCTCAAATCGCGGGTCTTCGATTAGGCGAGCCATATCCTTGGCCCGGTCTTGCTGTGTCGTGTACTTGACATAGGTTAAGAAGTCATCATCTTGGATCAGGACTGGGAGGAACTGGTCCTCATCGTGATCGAATGTATCCCACGAACTATTGGACCGAACCAACTTCCTTACAAACTCTAGCGCTCCAGTGATCTGGGCGCTCTTGTGGGCGCAAGCATCCAAATTGAAAATGGCCTGAATAACATCGTGAATCAGAGTGTCTGTGAGTGTTTCAACCTGGAATAACCACTTGATCTTGTCGAGGGCATCCAAAGCTAGACACTCATCCGGGAACACCGCCAATAGGGACAAGAAAGGGCTCGCACCACCAGTTCTGATACATGCGTCTAACGCCAAGCTGCCAATGGAGTGTCTGCCCACTGCTGGGACTTTAAGGTCGTGTTCCAGGAGAGTACTGATCGTTGCGTGAAGGTCATCTGAGCTCGGAAGACCAGATTTAAAACTCAAAGAGATATAATCGACCGAAGGTACCTGGGCAACTCTTTGTAACACGTTTATACCAAGTAAAGCGAAATGGATCGGAGAAAGGTCTAAGAATGTAGTTGCGTTGGCATCCATATTTGTTGCCAAGAGCCAGCTACAAAGCGACGAAGAGCAAACCATGGCGGCAATATGTAGGGATGTGAGGTCCCGTCGTAGGAGGAAAGTTATCAGATCCATGACTTTGTTTTGGGTGTTTTCGTCGATCTGACCGTCAACTGTAAAACATCGTACACAGAGGTGAGCGAGCCAATTCAGAAGATATGGTCGCTTGCGCGCCGTGAACAATTCTTTTATTAGCCTGCCAACCGTGGTATCATAGTGTGTGCTTGGAACCGACGGCCATAGCGTTGCAGCGTAGGAATAGAACGGATGGTCTATAGTGCGCTGAATGACCTTTCTATACTCCGACATCTCCGCTACGGGCCGTGACGCGAATTCAGGCGAGAGCATGTGTTCAAGTGAGACCTGGGACAAAGACCGCTCGGCGTCTCCTTTGGAGTATCTGAATGGCCTAAGTGCTGATTCCTCATCGATAGCATTTAAGTACTCCTCAACAGTGAAGTGGGCGAGTTCGAATCTGTCGCCTTCGAGGTTCTTTCGTATAAGGCTGCTGCAATAGGTCATTATCTCCTTCTCATCAACCATCTCAAGCCTGGCTGTGCCTTTTCGGTCCCTGTTAAGGCCGATGGACAAGGCTTCGCATATCTGGGCGATACTCAGGCCCTGGCTATCATAGCAGACCCAGTGTAGGGTGTTTCGAACTATTTCTTGCGCAACGCTTTTGCCTTTCTTAGACATGACTTTGATGAGAATCCTGTCGTACGACTCGTCAAGCGTCGGCGGGAGCGTGTTCAAGGCAGTCTCTCGTCCAATTTTCCCCAGACCTTCGAGACAGTCAAGCTGACATGTCACCCACCGAAACCTAGCCAAAGGTGTGATTAGTATCAGCGATAAGCAGCACTGATTTCTGAACTTACATGCCATTCGCCTTCGAAATCAGTGTCTCCTTTATCCTGCTACCTTCCTCATAAGGAAGCCCGCACAGTGTTGGGCGCCTCGTCATCTCGGCATCTATATAAAGCTCCAAGTCCTGTGTATGTGCTGAGATCTCTATCTGCTCGTAGTCGGGTACTAGCTCTGAGCTGATCTCGACTTCTCTCCGACTGAACAGCGCAATGCTCGGATTTGGTATAGAGCGGGAAAGTTGAGAGACGCCACGTGTAATTTCCCGTGTGTTGTTGACGCACTCGTCCAGGCCATCCACAATCAAGAATACCCTAGGGAAGAGCTTGCACATATCGGTGATTACGTCAGTCAGCTTCCCTATGTCGACTTGTCGAGTGAGACCAGACTCTGGGTGTGATTCTCTATAGTAGTCTTGAAGTTTGACATAGGCTTCTGGCTTTTGTAGGGCAATCTGAAGGGCGATAGAGGAGAGTATGTTGGCGAGGACCTGTGTGTCGGGATCCTTATAGTCGCAAAAGGCAAAGGCCAGTATTGTGTCCGATTCGCAGATATCCAACAATCGTTCAATCAACAAGCCACATAAAAGAGTTTTGCCAGAACCCGCGATACCTGTTAACCAGATCCTAGAGTTGGGCTGAGTCATCCACTGTGAGACGGCCGGGTTCTTGATGAACCAGCCACCAGTATCGCTATTTCGTAAACGTTGGGTTATTTCGAACTGTGACTGTGGATCGATCTTGAGAAAGTAGTCGTAAGTCTTCTGGCGTTCCTCGTTGAGCTGTACTTTTGAATGCATTTCTTGCAAGACCTTGATTGCATCTCGAGTACTGGCGACATCCACTTTGATGTCTTCCTGTGCCTTGAGGCATTGGATAAGAGTTTCCAGCGTATCAGCAGAAAGGGCGAGATTGATGGTCGCTTTTTGAGCTCTAACCTCTTCTACCAGCTTCATCATGTCGTCTTTTGAGAAAGGCCATTTAAGCTTCTGTATGATGGACTTGGTTTTGCTGGCTTCAAAATTGCTTTTAGCCTTCGCAAGTCTTTCGTCCAAGTTCTCAATCATCCCCTTCAATTGGTCTAGCTGGAATTCGCCGAAAACGCTATTGTTGGAACTCGATGCTTCGAGCGAAGCAGCAAGGAGTCCTAGGTTTGTTAACATACCACTCAAAACTCGAAGTTCTGTCATGAGTATGCTGACATCCATTCGACTGTCCTGGACACCTTTGCCGTAATCTATAAGCGTTTTGCAGACCGTGCCAGCAAGAGTGGCTAGACCTGCTATACTAGCGGCTATCGACAGGGGATCGGACATGGTGATGCCAACTTCGGCGAGGTGGGCTTAATATGATATTTGTGACTTTGACTGGTAGGCTACAGAAGCGATGGGTGGATTGATTGAACAGGCCCCTCGATCGGTTCGAAACCGTTGATAGCTGTATGAAAAAAGAAAACGTGAAAGATGGAATTAACATGAAGATATAACCGCAGCGACTTCTGTATCTTGCTACCGCGTACTGAACCCCAAATTTGCGTAGACTCGGTTAAGCACCTGTCATCCCCAAGCCTGAAAGTGAGGCTGTGACGAGGCTTGGCTCGAATTATTGGCTTGCGTGCACCAATGAGGTAAGCTATTTCAGCACCACCACACGAGGCATATTCCAGCACAGCGATTCTATTCGACACCTGGAGCACCAGCTCATGCAACAATGCATTTCAGGCCGTTACTTTGCGCAAAATCCACGTCATCATTTTGAAAGTCGTTACCAACGTTGGGGGCCGAAATTGAAAGAGGACTGCACTGGCTGAAATACCTAACTTGTAAAGTTGATGATGTGTATTCTCATAATACCAGCAAACTAGGTATGTTTGCAAAAGACACGATTAAAGAATAAACAAATTGAGATTTGGTTTAGGACTCACGTGATAATCTTGATGTTGATACCCTCAGGGGAGTGTGGACAGCATAACTAGCCTGTCGATCTCACGTCAGCAGTTTGATGCAACACACAGCTGCTGGAAACGACAGAAAACACATTCACATTTCAGCGGAGGATTTCAAAAATGAAATACAAATACGAAGCTCTAGGTACAGAAGTACTCACGTTTATTCTCTGGCGCTACGTTCTATCAGACACAAAGACTGGATTCAGCCTGAGCTCAAATGCATGCTCCGACCGCTTTTGGGGTCTCTTACCTATCCAGCAGATACCTCGCACTAACCTAGTGACCACGCATCAACGAACGCATGACTTTTGGCTTTCCAAAAGCCGCAGTGCAAGCATTCCAGGTCTTCACAAAAAACGACCTCACATCCCCAGCATCCCATTGCAGTTCAACATACGGACCACAATACTCATCCAAAAACCAAGCAAACTCAATTCTGGCTTTTTCCTCATCCTCCTCTGTATGGAAGTGAAACCACGAAATGATGGCTTTGTCGCCACTGACCACGTGGCGGCGGAGGATGAGCTGCTGGTTCTCGAGCTTCCATTTGATGATCCCGTACGGGAAATGCGCGGGTCGGACTAGGTGGTCGTCGACGAACGAACCGGGCATGTCGACAGAAACAGTGTCGAAATTCTGGAAATGAAAGGGATCGAACTCGCGGAAGTGCACGACTAGCGGAACGTAGCGGGCGGCCTCGTAGAGATCCTGTGCCAGCGCTTCGGTGTGTGAGACTCTCTTGAAGATTTCCTCGTCGCAGTCCCAGTTAGTGATGCTGAGTCTATCATGCAAGAGCTTCCAAGAAACGGTGTGGTCAGTAGTAATAGTCTTAGTCTCGTCTTCCCAAAGGGTAAACACACCGATTTCAGACAAAATGTCAACGACAATACCTGTCTTTGCACATCGCGCAAGACGATGACCAGAAACGTTGGGTCGCGAAACGTGGAAATACTCAAATTCGAAATCGTTAGGGAACTGGCGCGTGAGACGATGAGCGATGCGAAGGGCAAAGTCGGTGCAACGGCCCATATCTCCGTTCCAAGTCTGTTCAATTGCTGGATGGCCGGATTCGCATGCCTCAATGATATCGTCAAGGTCGAGGGAAGCAAAGGTGCCTTTGGGGTCGCGGACGAGATCGTCGACGGACTTGCGTGCGACGTCGAGCAGGAGCTGAATTTGTTCGTAGGATGAGTAGGGGCCGCTGTTGGTAGCGGCTGCGAATTCTTTGTTAGCTGCTGCCAGGAGATCGCAGAGGGGAGTCATGATAGATGAGATTGTTTCGTCAAGGGGATAACCTGTAAATCTTGACTGTAAAGTGATGGTTAGTGATGGAAGTTGGAAGCGGAGAGAGTGGGAAAGATGGGAGTTTATGATGATTCTAAACATGATGGAGAAACGAACAATGACATTGTGCCTTGGGAAGTACGGTCTGGCACGGTGAGGTACAACTACTGTTCAAAGAGACATGACAGTGGGAACAATGCCACATGGTAAAGTAAATATTGTTTTCTTCAAATGATTAGGTAATTCTATGAACACAGTCAATTGTCTTTGTAAAGATGTGAATAATATGTACGAATAACATCAAAAGTCGCCTCCCTTGCCCATCGAAGACTTGGATTCCTTCCTCGACTTTCTCCTCGCATCAGGCCCATCGTATACATTTGTCGCGGTTATGTTCGTTTGCGTTCCATATGTGCCAATATAGACAGCCGGTATTTCCACTTTACTAGAATTTGAGGCATCCACACTGCGGCTTTGTAGACGCATTGACTTGTCGCCTCTTCCGACGCATTGTTTCAGCTTCATTAGCAAAGGCTTGTAAGTCGGAAGGCAGGCGCATGCGATACCAGAGACGAGTTCAGCGAGGGACCATGATGCTGCGGTGACGTTCCACCAAGTAAAATCCTTTTGGGGCGTGAGCCATTGGATTCGGAATATTGAAATCGCAATCGTACTTTCTTGGTCAGCAAATCCTCTCAAGTCTTTAGGACAACTTACAAGAATCCCAGTCCAAAGATTCCCGACAATAACAGTTTCTGTCCCAAAGGTAATTGGAGCCTCCAAACAATAGGAAGCGGCATAACAATAATCGCAAAGTCAAACACGATGTGTGCTATCGCATTGACGTACCACATCACTATTTGATGCTGGAAGCATTTACCCTTTATCCTCGGATCCCAAACTGCTTAGAGCGGGACATACAGTAAAGATATGCCTAGTACTTGCAAGGTGCTCCATATCGTGACGATGACTGTTACGACCCTAGCGGTTACATCACGTGTACCCCACTTTTTTTATTTCCCTATATACACTAACCTTTAGCAGATATAATTAATTACCGAGGGACTAATACTTATATAGACTAATAGTATTCTAAGACTATATTACTCTAGGACTAATAATACTTTAATATATTATTACTCCTTATATAAATAACTATAGTATATATATATTTACTTAGTAGTAAATAAAATACTTAGCTTACTAACTATTAATAAGACTTCTTTACCTAAATATACTTAACTTACTCTATTTACTATTAAGAAATATAATACTTTATAATACTTAGTATCTATACTCTATATATCTGCTAATATAAACCTAGTATAGACTAGTTTATCCCTTAGAAATTATAACTATTATATATTAATAGCTCTTATTTAGACTATACTATATAATACTAAGTAATACCTATATAATAGCACCTACTACTTTAAACTAACCTACTATTACTTAATATAAATAGTAATCTACTTAAGTAACCCCCTCTAATAATTATCCTACCTTAGCAAAAGAACTTAAACTCTCTATAGATATTAGTAATAAAGAAGAAGTAGAAATTGTATTAGCTTACTTAAGTAACTATAAGGATAAAGTTACTAAGCTTAAAAAGAAAATTCATAAGCTTAACAAAAGATATAATAACCTCCTTAATATAGCTAAGTATAACTTAGAGGTAGCTAAATATAAGATTAAGGAACTAAAGGGAAAAGTAACTACTATTACTAAAATTACTAAAAATCTTAGCAAAGAAGCTAAAAAAAGTTAATAGCTCTATAGATAGTATATTAAGTATACTAAAGCTCTTATAGTAATTAGAAAAGACCCTAGAGAAATCCTTAAGCTATACTAGCCTAACCCCTATAAAGGTAAACCTAATAAACTTAGGGGTTTCTTAATAAGCCTATAAAGCTACTAGATATACTACCTAATTTAGTTTAGTTTATATAAGGCCTAGGTAAGATATAGTCTAAGCTTTCTAAAAGATAAAGCTAAAAGGGTAATAGAACCTATTATTTAAGACTTTATTATAAACCCCCCTTATAAGTAAAAACTAATAACTATCTATATCTATAAGAAATATAAATACTTTAAAAGTAAACTTACTAATACCTTTAGGATAAAGAATAAGAAAAGAAAAGCTAAGATAAAGATCTAAACTCTTATCTAAAAAGGATTAGTAGTATCTTACTTCTTAGAATATTAATTCTAAGCTACTAAGCTTAATTAGAATAAATCTACTTATATAGACTAAGTTTATTATAAACTTAAACTAGAAATTAAGGATATAATAGTATATATATAGTAAAAACCTAATAACTTAAATAAGCTTACTAAAATAGCAGTAGATATTAATAACTAACTATATAAAAGATAAAAAGAAAAACAAGCCCTTAAGAATAAAGATATATATAATCCTACCTAGAATAAGAATTAATTAAATAGAAATTATAATAATACTAATTAAGGAAAACTAAGATAAACTAATACTTCCTATAGTACATAGGCTAGACCTATAAATATTAATATAATACAATTAAATAGACTACTACCTACTTACTAGAACTATAGTAAGAAGGGATATTATAAACATAATTACTAAAACCCTATAAAAACTAACTAAAAGTACTAACTAGTACCTAAAGGTAAGCCTACCTAATAAACTAATATACAGAAGGAAGAAGAACCCTAGATAGCAGTTTACATATTAAAATAAGTAGCTATAACTAGATTAGGATATAACTAATCTATAACCCTATTATAGGAAGAATAACCTATATAACTAAGAGACCCCTTTATAAGTTATAAAGAAACTATAAATACGTACTACCTAGATAGAAAGAAACCTAATCCTAAGTATAATACTATTAATAACCCTAGATATATACAGAAGAAAGAAGAATATAATTAATAATAAAGGGAATACTTAAGGAATAGAAGAGAAAATAAGCCTAGATACTAAGAATAATACATAGAAATTAAAAGAAAAAGCCAAGTAAAGAGAAAGCAGAAGTAAAAACCTATCCTAGAAAATATAGTTACCCTTAACCTAAATAAAATAATTACAGTTACTTGTAAAAGAAAAGAAGCTATCCCTAATACAGAAAGTACTCTTATACCTAAAGAAATTTAATAAGGATTAGATAAATTTATAGATAAAACATTCTTTAACCTACCTATTCTATAAATAGATAGTATACTTAAGTTACTATAAGAAGTTATAGAAAGGCTAGAAGTTATTAAATAAATTAATAAAGTACCTGTTAAAACAACTTAACTAAACTAATACTACTAAGACCTAAACTTCCTAAGCGTAGTATATACTAAACTAGAATAATAAGAACAAAGGAAGAACTACAAATTAAAATAATTACAATATAAGGACTAATAGAATAATTAGATAAGTAAGGTAGTATAATAAGCTAAGGAATACGTAGATACAATCTAAGATAATAATATTTATATTTATACTATTACTTTAGAATAAGAATAGAACCTAGGAACTACTATCTAATAATCTATAGTATACTATAACTTACAAAGGTATCCTAGTAATAGAAAATATAAATAGATCTTATAGATATCTTATATAGTATACTATTGTATATTATACTACTAAGCTAAGATAAGTAATAATTGTTTCCTAATAAGTATTTAAGAATATATATAATAGAAACCTTACCTTATAATTAATACTATAGGATATAACTTATTTAAATAATACCTAGAAAATAAGGTAATAAAGTTTACTACCTATACAGGGACTAAGGAATAAGCCCTTACTTATATTTAGAATTAATAAAGGATTAAATAGTAGAGATAAGATACTTAGGGTAATCTTAACTAAGGAAATATCCTTAACCCTAATACTCTTTAATAAAATAAAGAAGTAGAGAGAAATAAATAGCTAGTAAATACTAGAATATAAGAAGAATTAAGAAATAAATACCTAGATAATATACTATATTACAATAGTAAGTATAATTAATAATACCTAGGATAACTAGGAAAAGATAATAGCTTACTATACTATTAGAGCTATAGATAAGCAGGGAACTAGAGCCTATAATACTTATAAGAGCTCTAAGATTAACTATATATAGTTAATAAACTTACCTAAATATATAAGTATAAATTAAAGGGAAATAGCTAACTATACTAGTAGATAGCAAAGTAGATATTAATATAATTAACCTTTATATAGTTAATACTTTGCAGCTACTATAGAAAAATAAGATATAGCTTTACTTACTAATAAACCTTAAAGGAGGAATACTTACCTATAATAGAGAACTAATTACCTAAGAGATTAATTACTTAAAGGTATTTATTAGAACTTAAAGGTATAATATTAACCTTAATATTATCCCTATACTAGGATATAACCTAATATTAAGATACCTATAGCTATATTACTATAACCTGTATTTTTATTAGAGGATTAGCTAGATTATTAGTATAGATAATCCCTTTAATATAGATATAGATTTAGAAAGTAATAATAAATAGAGATCTTAAACTTTAACTAAGATAGCTAGCAAAGTCTAATATAAAAAGAATATTTACCTACCTTTAAAGGGAGTATAATATAAGTATAAAAAAGGCAAGAGGTAATATATTTAGTAAATACTTATAATAGTTACTGCATAGTTATATAATTTAAATAAAAAGTTAAAAATAGAATTAAAGAAACTATTAAAAGAAGATAAACTTAAGAATATACCTTAGGAGTATTAAGTTTATAATAAACTATTTAAAGAAGAACTTAATACTAAGGTACTATAGTATAGCTACTAGGATTATAAAATTATACTTAAATTAGATAATCTACCTTTCTAGAAGATTTATAACCTTAATAAACTTAAGCTTACTATGCTATAAGATTATCTAAAAGAGGAATTATAAAAGGGTAATATATAAGAATTAATATCCTTAGTAGGATTTCCTATTATATTTATACCTAAGAAGAATAGAAAACTATAACTTATTATAAACTACTAATAATTAAATAACCTTACTATTAAAGATAGGACCTTACTTCTGCTTATAATAGAACTTAAGGATTATCTGCAGAGAAAATAGATTTTTATTACACTTAACCTTAAGGGTACTTATAACTTTATTTATATTAAGGAAGGTAATAAATAGAAAACTACCTTTAGAACTAAATTTAGACTCTTTAAATACTTAGTAATACTATTTAGTCTTATAAACATACTAGCTACATTTTAATAAATAATTAATAATATTCTATAGTAATATCTAAATATATTTATAGTATATTACCTTAATAATATCCTAATTTTCTTAGATAATAAAGAAGAATATTAAAAATACATTTATAAGGTTTTAAAAGTACTATAAGATGTAAACCTTCTAGTAAAACTAGAAAAGAGTTACTTCTACGTTAAAGAAGTTAATTTCTTAGGATATACTATTTTACTAAGAGAAATCCAAATAGATAGAAAGAAGATCTTAGTAGTATATAATTAGCCTATCCCTACTACAGTTAAAGAAGTATAGAGCTTCTTAGGATTTACTAATTACTACTAATAATTTATTAGAGATTTTAGTAAAATAGTAAACCCCTTTACTAAACTTACAAAAAAGGACTAAAAGTTTAAATAGAATAAGGAGGCCTAAGAAGCCTTTAATAAGCTATAAGATTCTATACTTAGTAAACTAGTATTAATTATATTTAACCCTACTAAAGAAATTAAACTTAAAATAGACTTCTTAGACTTTACCTTAGGAGGCTAGATTAGATAATAAGACTTAGAAGGATAATTATACCTTATTACATTCTACTTTTACAAGCTATATAATACAGAGTTAAGATACCCAATTTACAATAAAGAATTCCTAGCTATTATTAACTACTTTAAGGAATTCCGCTACTACTTAATAGGAAGTATATATTAAGTAAGAGTTTATACTAATTATTAGAATATATTATATTTTACTACTATATAAGAACTAAATAAATAATAACTATCTATACTAAATACCTATGCAAATTTAACTTTGTAATTATATATTGCAAAGGATTTAATAATAAATATACTAATACTATTAGTTACTAACCAGACTTTAGGCAAGGAGTTATATGCAAGGCCTAAGAATAACTACTTAAGAAGAACAGAAAGGGAGAATATTAATTTACCTAATTAGCTAGAATAATTGCTAAAATAAGAAAGATAACTATAATATTAGAAAAATAGTATAAGAAACTTAGCTAGGAAAAAACGAAAGAATAATTAAACTTCTATAATATTGTAATAAAGAAATATTAAGAAAAACATTATTCTAATATTAGTAGATTTAAAGATATCTCCTATAGAATAATAGATTACTACATAAGATATACCTAGTTAAAAGTAGTAATTAATACCTACCTAGTATACTAAAAAAAGAAGTTACCTATATTACTTAGAATTTACAGATATTTCTAGGAGTAGCTATAGAAACCTATATACTTTATTAAATAGGCTAAAGGTAAACTAAAGAAAAAAGATCTATACTCCTAATATAAAGATAAGATTTACTTACTAGCCTATTCTAAAGTATTTCTAGTAATCTTTAAATATTACTATTTATAGGTAAAATATAACCCTAATTATTAAAAAACTTAGAAACTAATAAAACCTATCTATAGTAGCCTAATGCTAGAAGAGTTAGTAAAAGAATATATAGAAAAATATCTACAATACTACTTTAGCAAAATAGTTACTAAAACTATCAAAGATAGTAACTTCTTCTGCAAATTTTATTTATACCTATTATATAAATACTAAGGTATTACTAAAATACTTAAAAGGTTATAAGAAAAAGGGTATAATTATATAAGAAAAGATATAGAACAAATTGTTAAGTAATATAACGTGTATATATAAATGAAAGTATAGTACTATAAACCCTATAGTATACTATAACCCTTACTAGTAGTATAATAACCCTAGGATTTAATTATAATAGACTTTATAACTAAATTACCCTTATTAGAAGAACTCTTAACTAGAATCTTCTATAATAGTATTATAGTTATTATTAACTAACTTATAAAGTTCTTATACTACCTACCCTACAGAGAATCTATAGATATAAAAGAACTTTCTTATATTTTCTACTAATATATTATTAGTATACATAGACTACTAAGCAAGATCCTATTAGATAGAGGCTTAATATTCACTGCTAAGTTCTAGTAAGCACTTATATTACACCTAGGACTTAATTACCAGCTTTTAATAGCTTTTAGACTATAAATAGATAGATAAACTAAACAAATAAATTAAGTATTAGAATAATACTTATAATACTATATTAACTATAGATAAAATAACTAGGTTAAAAAGCTACCTATTATATAACTAGCTTATAATACTACCTATAATAAAAGCACAAAGTTAACACTAGCTTACACTAACTTTAGATTTACCCTAGATATATACTATAATAAACAAGATGCTTAAATAATAAACCCTACTGTAATACTTAAGGTAGAAGAACTTAAAAACCTATATAAAGAAATAAAAATAGAACTTAAATTTATTAGAAAAAGAATAAAAAAATACTATAATATAAAAAGGATTAAGAGACTAACCTTTAAGAAGGGAGAGATAGCCTACCTATCTATAAAAAATATATAAATAAAATAACCTTTCTATAAATTAGATTATAAATACCTTAGACCTTATAAAATTATTAAGAAAATTTCAGAAAATAACTATAAACTAGACTTACTACTAAAAGTTAGGCTCTATCTAATCTTTCATATTTCCTTACTTAAATTAGTAGCTAATATAATATAAGTTAAAGTTAGAAATAAACCTAAAGAAATTAAAGAACTAGAACTCTATAAAGCAGAAGTAATTAAGGATATAAAGAAAGAAAATAAATAGATAATATATTTAATAAAATAGAAAAACTACCTAGAAAATAAGAATACTTAGGAACTACTAGAGAATCTTACTATTACCTAATAACTCCTAAAGAACTTTTACTAATCTTAAATAAAGGTAAAGTATTTAGAAAATTATTACTAAGACCTAAAGTAGATTAGTTTATATTATTAGAGATATAATCTACCTAAAGATTACAAAGTAAGGTATCCTTATAAGTATCTAAGCCTAATAAAATTTTATTAAATTACTTAATACCCTAAAGACTATAGTAAGTAGCTTCTAAATACCTCTCTTTTACATAACTATAAATCTTTTAAATTTACAATAAACAATTAGCAGTTAACAATAAATAAGACTAAAGAGCTACTATTTCTTTATAAAGTTTAAGAAGATCCTTACTTACTTTATCCTTATTATTTTCTAATTTCTTCTCTTACTTTATTAAAGTTATTACTACTAAAAACATTAGCAAGGAAGAAACTGTATAAGTAAACTAAAACTTACAAGATAATATAACACAAGTCCTATTATAAGACTTTTTTATATAAATATACTTACTATAATAAGCAGAATTAGAGGATATAAGGTATTTCTTACTAGAATAAAAATAATAAGTATAGGGTATATTTACTTCTTTATTAAGAAACTTAATAAATAATACAAGAGTCTAGATTTTATAGTCTTTATATAAAGACTATTTAGATATATAGTTAGATATAGTAAAGTATAATAATAAAAAGGTTTAAGTTTAACCTTACTAAAAGAAGAATAATACTAGTTATAATAATAGGCCTTAGGAATAAGACCCTAGGAGAGAAAAGATTATATTATAACCTTAGCAGTTATATTACATATACCCTACCTTTTTCTTTCTCTATATATACTAATCTTTAATAGATATAACTAACTACTAAAGGACTAATACTTATATAGACTAATAGTACTCTAAGATTATATTACTTTAGGATTAATAATACTCTAATATATTATTATTCCTTATATAAATACCTATAGTATATATATATTTATTTAGTACTAAATAAACTACTTAGCTTACTAGCTATTAATAAGACTTCTTTACCTAAATACACTTAACCTACTCTATTTACTATTAAGAGATGTAATACCTTATAAATACTTAGTATCTATACTCTACATATCTGCTAATATAAACCTAGTATGGACTAGTTTATCCCTTGGGAATCACAACCGTTACACTATTAATAAGACTTCTTTACCTAAATATACCTAACCTACTCTATTTACTATTAAGAAATATAATACTTTGCAATACTTAGTATCTATGCCCTATATATCTGCTAATATAAACCTAGTATAGACTAGTTTATCCCTTGGGAATCACAACTGTTATAATAACCATGGAGATTATATAGACCCAACGCATGCGTGAGACGGACATTAGGCGGTAGTATTGGAAAAGAAAGGCCATTTTCGTGAAGTAGAGTGATGCGGCGTAGAAGAAGATGGATATCCAGAAGCACTGGGGCAGTTAGTGAGAGTCGTATGAAGAGGTTGACTGAGATGGTTATCGTACGCGTCCGTAGTTAACTAGCTGATCGGGACGTAGCGTCCAATCGTGTTTTCCAAGGCCATACATCGTCACTTGGAATTGTCAGTGGAGTTGATAAGTCGGGCGGTAGAGAACGTACTAGCAGCTATCGCAGTTCCGCAGCCTATGCAGCAAAGCTAGGACGTGGATGTTAGTAAAGTCCCACTGTCTCAACATGTAATATGCGATACTGACCAATCCAATCACAATAAATAAATCATCCCAGCCCATTGATCTGATAGTCCGTCTGCAACAAAGTCGTATCGTAACGAACATGGTTCCCAACACCATCAACCCCACCGCAACACCAAGCGCGATATTCGATTTATTCTCATGAGACCTCGTAGCTTGTTCAGCGGTAATGTTTGCTCTGCTATCGTCCATGGTGGTAGTGAAAGAGAATGAGAGGATGGAGGTGGGGAAATGGCAACCAGGGGTATTATCTACGCCGAGATATCGATGATCTGCACAAGCCAGGCACTCGTACCGTCATTCTGGTCCACCATGCAGGGGAAGAAAAGATGTCACATACTGTCACCAAAGCTAACGAGACAGATGATATTTTATTGTTTCTTTCTCAAGCCACGAAATCAGAATTGATCTATAATCTGACGGTTGGAATGGTGGACCAGCTTCATGCAGTATGAATCTCGAGGGGCAGGCTAAGATTAGGTTTGACCCGGCATCTCGAGGCATCCAACATCCAAGCTGACCAGTTAAATTCCCGAGTGGCATTGAATGACCGGATATGAATGGGAATACAGATGTCTGCAACCGGAAACTGGTATGACGGGAAGTTGGTGTTCACAATCCAGTGCAAACTCGTCTGAGATAATCGAGCAGATGACAGACCAAGTCTTGAGGTCGAAATATCTTATCGACACGGCGATCGGAAAATAAGAGGCTGGGTGGCGCAATCGTACTGCGATGCCAGGCTCTCGGAACGGCCGTTCAATTTGCCCAGCTATGTATAAGGCTCGAACAAGCTGGAACTGATTGCCAAGACGCATTCGATGTCAAAATGGAATTAGTCGACATGTCGCCAAGGGTATCGATCTTCTTATCTCTAAAGATTCAATTTGCTGCAATCTTGTTACTTATACGACATATAATATTATGAACAATCGACTTCTCATGCCTGTAAAGTCACAACGCGGTATGAGTATCACCATTCAAAGCCAAAAAGCTCAGTATGTCCTTCCTCACATTTCGACTTCATGACCCCGCGCTCCTCCTTCAAAGCGCAATTTGCCCATATTCTCTTCCCCTCCATCCACTCCGCTCCCCAATTCGACTCATCCCAAGGATCCTCCCAATCAACCTGTCGAAGCTGAAGATTCTGAATCTTATCTCTGGCTTTGAACAAATTGAGAATGTGAAAAATATCCAGCGCCGCCTTCTCGGTCAGAGACGGTTTTGCCAGTAAGTCTTCTTTGGCTCTTGACTTGGGCGGTGCCGTAGCGTCGTGCCTATCGAGATTGATCGTCAAGTTTGTCAACTTGGGCATACTTTCCGAAATAGCCTTGAGATGCTTCCACGGCCAGGTCCCATCAACCCGGTCAAGATCAATTGTGAGGTTCGTCAGGCCAGGTGCCCTCTCGCCCAGGTTTCGTATCTGTTCAACCGAAAGAATGGGTCTATTCTTGAATCGCAGTTCAGGGTTTGTCCACTCAAGGTGTTTGAGCGTAGATCCGTGACGCTTGATGATAGGTTCAAAAACATCATCTCGGAGAGTCCCACTTCTCGTCCACGTGAGACTATCCAGTGGATGAACCGCCGTGATGAAGTCTCTAGCTGGTGGTATGATCGACTCCCACCGCTCGTCAGTAGTCGCTGCTCCTCCATCACGGTTGTCCTCATTGAGCTTGCGCTGATCTCTTTTTTGCCTGTCGTAGTCGTCGCGTGCGAAAGATACCGGGTCCGCAGTTTCCCATGTACCATCAACTTCAAGAGTTCTCAAACCAGTGAGTGCACGTGGAAGATCCTCAAACAGACCTTTACCCTGAGGTCTTACCATATAATCCGTGATGAAGAGAGTATGTACTTGTGAAAAGTCCATTGCTTCAAGCCACAGCTGAGCGTTGTCCAAATCGCGTCTTTCACGAGGCGTGTCCCTCTGGTCATACCATCGCCTAGACTCACCAAAGTCCCAGAATGCCACATCGTTCGGCCCAGGTCCCATCGGGGTGTTCCTGAGCATTCGCGCCAATAGATGCTCCCAATGCCATCTAGCGCGGTAGAACATATCAACGGCCTTTACAATGTAAGGGTTGGTAGAAGACGACCGAGGCCACGACCCATCGACAGGAGCCCACTCCGGCGTGAACGACAATAAGCCATTCCACTCACGAAAATTGAAGTCGTAGCCGGAGACGGACAAGACTTGTGGTGCTGAGAGATAACGCTCTTTGCCATCGAGTTTAAACGGTAGGTTATAACCGTCAGGTCAATCAACACACGTTGAACCCAGATTGGCCATGTGCAATTCTGTGATATTTGAACACATTCGCATGGCTTGATGCACGGATTCATAACTTCCAAAGGCTGACTTGGTAAACTGGATATTTGGGATTCTAGCGTGAATTGCTGTTGGACAGGGATCATCGGGTGTCCATTGCTTTACCCGTTCTTGAGCTGTCGCTGCTATTCCGAACAGCGCGAAGGCAATCAATAACAGGCGCATTCTTCCGTGGTTATTGTTTTGGCGCGCCATTTTTAAAAAATGATGAACAAAGTCGGCGGTCAGAATGTTGCTTGTTCGTGAAACAATAACAAAGGGTCGAGTCGAGATGCTGGGATGGCGGTGGGGGAATATGCGACAAGCGAGACCAATGACACGGTGTTGCTTATCGTGCTGACTCACTGCTGCCTGGGGGTCATTGAAAAGGTGCAGGGCACAGGGGTTGAGACAACAATGCTGTGTTTTGTTCGCAAGTCTCAGTTGCTTACTCTGTATCCTCAACAGGTTTAGGTTAGCTGACTTTTAACCACACCGAAGAATTTACTTTTTTGGTTTCTGACACCTTGTACGTGCACCAATAGATAGGCATTTTTAAGATTCATACTGCATCTATTGGCGGTAATTGAATCATTGGCTGATTGTATTGGTGGGACAAATATTTTAGAGTGATGGCATTTCTTTCAATCGGGTTCCGCAAAGCGACGGGGTGTTGCAACAAAACTATCATTGAAATTTGGTTCAGTGAAACAATGCAGCGTTCAATACCTGCGATCGGGCGGCGGTTGAAGATCGGATCATCTTGTTTAACATCTGTACTGAATCAGCAACCAACATTTATCTGAATTCTCTCCATATATATATAGATATCACCAGAAGCATGTTATGGATTCTCCGTAGCGTACGCGCACACGTTAACCCGAATGGCTTCAACACCCAGGAAACCTCTTTTCCGCTCCCTTCAAACTTGGGAAACACTAAAACAGCGTGATCTGGAATATGCTATCAACCTACTCGTCGCAGGAGAATGGATGGTAGACAATGTTGTCAAAGACGATTATTCCTGCTTAGATGCGAAAGTCGGAAGCGAGCGATGTCAAGAGACAGCAGCACTGGTCCTCATCCTCCGTCGCAAGATTCTCGGGTACCTACAAAAGACTGATCTTACCCAAGAATTCAAGGTTCTGATAGAAGATTATCGCGTCAATCATGCCGCCGACAAACACTGGGGTGACATCTTCACGACCAAGGATATCCGTACTGAGAATAGCAATTCATATAATGAGACTTTGCAGTCCATTGTCGACTATATCGGACCAGATTGGGCGACGTTTCTTGGCCACGCACATACTCTCGCATCTTTCAGTGTTCTAAGCACCAACGAGTGTGGCATACCAATTCGATACCGTCGTTTAGGCGACGTTCTGGTAGAAACATCCCAGGCACAGCGTAATGCGGGTATGGGAGAGTATCACGACGCCGAGTTCCCAATGCGAACCGAGTTTACAAAAGTCTCATTCAAACTCATTGATCAACTTTCTGCCAAGGTCATTCCAAAAAATATCTCAGCTGCGGGATTTGGCGAGAAACCCAGACGATGCCAAAGTGCTTCTGAGCAGGCTCGCGAGATCTTCCATTTTTCGAAGGCGATAAAGCGACCGAGCTGTCATGAGGAGTATCCGATCACATTTGGTTCTTTTTCTGCTTCTATGCAGATCTTGCTTCGGCTTTGCTGGCTTTATGATATTCCTGTTACGGTGTGTATGCCTAGGCTGCGATATGATGGACCATTATCAGGCTGCAACGGCAACTCTGGGTTGGACGAGCCAATTACTTATGAACTCACTTCCGCGCCTGTCATAAAGTATATACCGACAAATGAGAATGGTAACAGCTTCAGAATGGTCGATCCTCAAGAAGCAGGAATCGAAGATGAACCATGTTGGAAACTTCTCGGCTACAGCATGTATCACAAATCGCAGCCTGGTAAATTCCTTACCTCGCCATGCGACGATGAGTTCAGAGAAGCTCTGCAACAAGTCGATCTGAACCACATTGTGTCTACCTTCGGCTTCTTCCATGAAGAATATCCTGCTAGAACAGAGAATCCACCAGATATCGACGTGCTGTACCGAACGGTGTGCGGAGATAATGGCGGGACTGAGATGGATATGAGTTTCGAAGGCGGTTCTAGTGGCTGTGTAATGAGTCCAAATGACGAACACAACAACAAGAACCTCTTGGCCTTCCGCAACGGAGTTGCCAAGCTGTCAAAGAAGCATGATCTTCGCGACACTTTCATCGCGCACCAACAAGGACCCAACACATCCTACCAAATGCAACACAAACCAATTCCATTCACCTTCAGCCACATCGACGTCTCGACACCACGAACTGAAGAATTGAAATAGGCCACAATGCTCCAAAAGCACAAGTCTACGTCCGAACCCATGTTTGCAAATATCTTTACTGTCGGCAACGCTGTATACGGCATGGGCGACAAAGACGAGGCGGATAGATTGATGAAAATGAACAATAACAATCAGAAAATCAGAGATTTAATGGAGAAACATCCTAGTCACGGCGTATTTCTGAGGGACGATCACAAGGCAAAGTGGGAGATATGGGAGATTGAAAAACGGAAGAAGAAGAACAAAGTCAAGATGTAAATAGCTGCAGTTTTGGACGTCAATCAAGAGCAGTAATGTACCAACCTTTTGGTGTTAACGATCCAACTACTCTGCTATTCTATACAGGGTATCTGTACCGCAAAAGCCAAAAGGTTATACATCACTGCTCTTGATTCGCCTACTCTTGCACTAACTAACTACCTTTGTGTACCTCTTTAACTTTTCAAACTTGACCAAACAAGTAGATTCCTGGCATATGTTAGCGAGAGCTGCATTGAAGTAATTGAGGGTTACGCATACCTTGACCTTGGGGAATCGTTCATCGTAAAAAGTCTCAACACGCGCCGTAATAGCAGGACTCGTATCCTCGAAGCCAGGTGCGATAGTAGTGTTGTACTCTCTGTACAACGCAGCGCAGAGAACCGTCATCTCCGCCATAGCAAGACTAACCCATCGTTAACCATATATCCACTGATATCAGAGACTGACTTACTGCATGCCAATGCACATCCTTCCACCAGAAGAAAATCCCCAAAACCACCGATTCAACTCACTAGCCTTCTCACCCAACCACCTCTCCGGATCAAAAACAAGCGGATCCTTAAAAACATCCTCATTACGATGCATGATCCAGGGCGACATTCCAACAACCGTATCTTTCGGAATAACATATCCATCGATAGTTGTGTCTTCACCAGTAGAGCGTGGTTCGGTGCTAGGAAGCGGTGCATACAGACGTAGAGTTTCTTTGATGACAGCCTGCAAGTAAACGCACTTGTCTGCGACTTCGGCTTTGGGGATGCCTTGTTTGTTGAGGAATTCTGCCGGGATGGCGCTGACTTCTTCGCGGAGTTTTGCTTGGAATTTCTCGTTGCCGGGGAGGGAGAGGGACCAGATCAGGAACATTAGTGTGTCGCTTGTTGTGTCGATGCCAGCTAAGAAATGGTCTGCGCATTCGGAAGCCATTTGCAAATCGCGCATTCCATCTGGCTTTTGAGTTTCGTGATATTGCCAGAGTCGTTCAAGGATAGACACATGCTCATCTGCACCAGTCAGTTTCCGATTCATCTCACTGTGTTAAACAAGACCTTACCCTCTGTAAACTCAATCTCTTGCGCATCAGCCTCAGCGCGAAACTGCTTAAACGCCGACAAAGCATAAGCTCGAATACCAGTATACGTCGTAGGTTGCTGCATCGGCAAAATCGGCTTAACCAACGCGCCCATAAAACTCGACTGGCGATACAGCCACTGTGTAAAACCCTTCAAGTGGACGATACACCAACTCAAGCGTCGTCGACTAGGATGCAGAATATCCGAAATGAGATTCCTGTGAATCTTGGATCCACGGATAGCAGCTGTAGCACCATACTTTCCGTACACAAAAGCCGTGATGTTATCCAGACTGTAGTAATGCAGTGTACTGAAAATCTCGCTAACACCCTCAGGTTCAGCGTCGATGAGATTCAAATACCGCCATGCTTGGCGTTCAATCATCCTTGCGGTAGCAGGCTTAAGAACAGCAGTTTTCGAATAAGCGTGACTCAACAACTTCTTCCGTTCACCATGATCCTTCGGTGAGTGAAACGTGAACAGATTCTGTTCACCATAGACATCAAACATGCGATAGAAGCTCGTTCTTCCAAAGCGAGAGCCTGGTCCATAGATAGTGCGCAGCGCAGAGAGGCTGTTGAAGGATACTTCATTTGGCGCAATGCGGACTACAGGTCCGTACTGTTTGTGAAGGGCGTTTATGGTGCTGGTGCGTGTGCCTTTCCAGTCTTCGTAGGCGAGACGCCATTTTGTCGCTGCGAATGATTTGGGGCCGGGGATTGACCGGAGGGGAGAGAGGAAGGGATCGATAAGGTGTTTTATGAAGAGGGCTACTGCCAATACAGCAACAGCGAGTGGAAGCACGGCCATGACTGCAATTGATGAGAAGTCAATTGATGGCAAGGTGTCAATTGACCTCCGACACAGAGCAGATATGTATGTCACGGTTGTGAGGTGTGGTGTATACAAATTTCCCCGCACAGAGTTGTCGAGATAGGGCGGAACAGCATTCGATCCAAGGGCGCGCCTTGGAGGTCTAGGGCATGCTTCAACCCCTCAGTGGGACCCGTAGACGTCAGTTAATTGCAATTATCAGTGGGTTTACGATGATGTACCGGTGGAACGGTCGCTCGATACCGACGGTGTTCGGATGTTGACTCCGAGGTCTAGGCTTGATTTGGAGATGGCGGAGACGGGACCAATTATCTTGAGGGCATAACAAAACCCCTCATGAACTTCATTGCGGCTGATGGTCACGCGACTCGATAGCTTGTTTTGACTTGTTACACGTCACTTGCGAAGTCAATGGAGGCAGTGAAGACACTGCGATAACGGTAGACGATAATACATCTTGGAGTGAAAACGAATCGCATCCGGGTAATAGACATCAGAGCTATCACAATGACGTCATTATTGGACTTGGTGAAGAGAATGGACTCAAGGTCTTTAATTGCTATCGTATATTCTATACAAACCACCCGTTCATTTCTTGAAAACTCTTACATATCATACCAATTTTCCATCTCTCACAGCTCCTGCATACTAAATACTGACGCGACTCTTAGAACTGAGGAGCATTCAGCGCCATAAGCGTCAAAAGTCCAGAAATAAGTCCAGCAGAAGGAAGAGTCAAAACCCAACCTCCATAAATCCATCCAAGCTGCTTCCAGTTAACAGCGCCAAGTTCTTCCAGAGAAGGAGCAGTAGGTGCCTCAATGGTAATGAACAGCGCGAGGATAGCGCCGGTGAAAGCGAGGTATACAGGAATGGCCCTCAACGCTTTCTCAAACGAATTCTGACGCTCCAGAATACAGAATTTCAGTGTTCCGAAAAGGATCGCAGAGAACGCAGCAGAGATAAGCGGCGCAATGCCCCAAGAGGCAGCGACCTGCGAAACACTTCCATCCGTCCAACTCCAACTAACACTAGCCTGCGAGGCAATACCCGCACCGACAAGCGCACCAACAACAGTCTGCGTAGTAGACACAGGAAAGCCAGCCTTGGTAGCAACGAGCAACCAAGTCGCACTTCCAACCTCTGTGCATCCCATGACGAGCATAAGAACACCAGGAGAAGGTGTAAAGCGGTTGAGGTCGATAATGTCGTTCTTGATGGTGCCTGTAACGCGTGACCCTAAAGCGACGGCGCCGACGAATTCGGTTACCATGGAGAGGAAACCGACTTGGACCATTGTCAGGGAGCGCGCTGCGACCGAGGTGGCGTAGGCGTTTGCGACGTCGTTTGCGCCATTTCCGAAGAAGGAGCCGCAGAAGGCTATTGTTGTGATGGCTAGGATTCAGTCATATTGCTGAAGGGCTGCCATTTTGGCGATGTTCCAGCTGGAATGATAGAAGAGGCTACAGCTCTCAATGGCCAGATGCAGCTCTGGTAAGAAGATGTGAGAAGATGGCGCACAGAGTAGCATTCACCCGTCAAACCCAAAGTCTTATAACCTCTCTTTACTGCTACGTAATTCCAGGTTCACATCTCAGCCAATTCCCATCTCGACGTCATATATCCCACTCGCCAAGCCTACAACCGATCCGGTAACATGTCGTGTCTGCTCCCTTGTGGAAATATCCAAAGCTCTAATTCGACATGATCCCAAAACGGCCAAGACTTTAATGTCGACGAATGGGAGATTTGCATGGCACCGCGTGTTGTCAATTGGGGATTGTGAGTGGTTGGTCGCATCGAGCGATCGGCGGGTGGGGGCGTTGCATTTTATGCTTATTTGGACTTGCGATGATGTTATCGGCTGAAAATTCTTGTAATTGGGTGAACACCCAGATCAACGTTCATAGATAGTATCAAAAGCCTTGTATCCAATTCCCTTGACAAAACTCTGCATCCAAGGACCCTGTTCCTTACCCTGACTCAACTCCCAGTACAAATCCCCATGCGCATCCCCATTCACACGATAAATCGGTCCACCATCAGGTTTGCGCTCATCGGCGTAATAAAACCTATCCACATTAGCACTCGCCCAACGTTAATTAACCATGTGGGGGTGACTCACTTAAATCCGCGGCTTTTATAAGCCTCGGAAGCAGTCCACGTCATGTACGCAGCACCTGATTTGCCAACTCCCGCTGCCAAGAAGCCTGGGATCATGGAGACGTTGAGGATGTTGCCTGTGTAGATGAATGTGCGCGATGCAGAGTCGGGAAGTTCTTTGAAGCCTGCTATTGCTTGTTGGAATGCGATGAAGGGACTCTTGATGTTGATTATCATGTTGGTGTCGAGGTCTTGGAGGGAGAGGTCGAAGGGTTCATCCTTGGGGCTGAAGTTTGCTGCGCTTGCTACAGGGTGTCAATATCGGATCATCGCTTGAGGCTGGGAGAGGAATTACCGTTGTAGACGACTACACTAGGAATGCCGAATTTCTGCTTGACTTGTTCGAACGCATTGGTAATGCTCTCTGTCTTGGAGAAGTCACTTGGAATATTGAGAAAACTATCGGTGTCGGCCTCTTTGACTGAACGCGCCGCGACAGCTACTTTGTAGCCTTGAGAGCTGAATTTCTTTGCGACGGATTTGCCTATGTTGGATCCGTAGCCTAGAATGAGAATGACGGGCGATTTAGCTGCCATTGTATAGATTGAATGTTAAGATTGGAGGACGATGGTCGTGGGTGTGGTGGATTGATTGTAGGATGAACTGATGATTCAGACGATTGCTACAGCAGCCCTGGCATTGTTATATATCTATTATGAAGCCAAGAATGCACATGTGAAGATGCATATCCAAAGGGTTGACTTATCAATCAGATCACATCTTATCAATCAATTGATCCGTCGCGCGCGCAAGATCACACAATTGAGACACCTTCGCCCATCCGTTTGTGCCATCATAAGTCTCCGAGACGTGACAGAATTGTGGGACACCACACCACACCAAAGATGTGGCTTACTGTCAGCAGCAATTTATCAGCATCGTCAGCCCCCAACAATTTGTCAGCGTTTTGATCATTTGTAAGCTTGAACATGACATGACAGGGAATCACAATCAATTATCCCCGATCGAAGAATCAGATGAAAGATGTCAATTACAACCTGATAGAATAGAATGGAATGAACCCTCTTGAGCCATGTCGAAATCATTTAATTAAAAAAATGGTCTATTTCCCAAACGCCAATGTAGACTTCTGTACTGTTGTCCAGTATACATGATACTCCAATCTCTCAAATTCAGGCATCGACATTCTCACCGACAAATGCTTCGTCGCTCACTTGAAGTGCATCCCATTTCTAAACACCGTTAGAGATGACCCTCGAGTAATGACTTCAACATACCTTGATCACATTCCACACGACATCATACCCATCTGGCCTCGGCACATGGCCATAATATCCATGGTTCCGAAGAGCCCTCGTCAAAACATCGATATAAGCCTTTGTCTCCTTGGCAGTAACATCCTTATCGATACGTGCCGTGCTAAGCTGTTGCATCTTCATGACACGAAGCCACCTCACGATACTTTTCCATGTAAGAACATGCCCACCCGTCGCCAGCGTAGGTGTATCGCTTTTGCGGAAGATGAAGTGAATGGTCCCAGAGGGCATGAAGACTGTCTGGCCCGGCCGAAGTATCATATACCGTGCTTTTTCTTTGAGAGTATTCGGTATGACGGTCTTGTGGATATCAAGATAATCTTGCGTCGTAGCGTCCACAATCCAACCAAACCCGATCTCGCCTTGTTGCACAGTGATGAATGTCGCCAGACCGAAAGGATCAACGTGGATTGGCGTATGATTCCCTCCCTCGCTCAGCAGCATGAAATCTAGTGTTCGCGCCCGCACCAATTTCTTATCCAACTGTCGGAACTCATTCAAGAGCAGACAATTCTTCCCCCCTAGAAATTTCGGTCTTGGGACAGGAACATCATTTCTGATGTCGAGAACGTTCCATCGCTCGTGAGGTGCGAAACCCTCAGTGAACTTTCGTTTGATGTCTTTGAGCGTGCAACGTCGTATCGGCGGGCGGGATGTAGGAGAGTCTAGGATCGCGACCCTGATTTTCTTCTCGAGTAAGCTTCGCGGTGGCCAATTTCGGAAGAGGCTTTCGATGGGCTGCCCGTTCCAGCTGAATGGCTGTTGATCTTGTACCATCAGGACGGTATCCGAGTCAACGAGTGTGGCTGCCGTTTCGGGGTCGCAGAACAAGGCTTCTTCAGAATTTGGATAAGTCGCGTCTTCGAGAATGGCGAGGATTTCGCGCGCTGCAGCATTTCGATGGGTATTCGTGTCTCGATTTTGCTGTAACCAATCTTTTGTCTCACACTGAACCTGGTACACCCAGTTCCAATCCCTCAGTGCGACCAAGGAAGTCGCATTCGTAGCGAGACAAAGGAACATCCCCCATTTCTCATCATCCTCTGTTTCAGCGCAGCCTGCCTCGACAAGCGACTGTACTTTGTCGGGATAAAGATCGCTCTTGTCGTAAAAGAGGTTGTGATAGTAATTGTGCTGTCGTCCTGAGTCCAATATCTCGTCGCGTTTGCGTTGGATGAGGCGCAGACGGTCCTTTTGGGCGGCTTTTGTTAGCTTTTTGTCGAAAGCCTCTTCGTCATCAGAAGCCATGATGGCGTTGCATCGTGGTGGTGTCCGGGGTGAATAGACTTTGGCGGCTGGAGATGAAAAGTCTCCGATGGGTAAACAAGGTGGAACTTTGGGAGTCAGTGTGAAACAGTGCCTTGCACCGCCACATACACACCGCCACAATGTCATTTTGTACCTGCATCAACATCTGTGGCACAGCTAGACAGGAAAGATGGAAGAAGAGTGCGAAGATTCAGATATTAATTGTTATACACTGATTATAATTAAACATGAATAGGAATTCGAATTTGATGTGACGTCGATATTCTTTCGGCTATCAGAAGTTATGATTAGCCTACCCTCTACACGTCAACAGGTAGACCCCCCTTCTCCGTCGACAAGAAAGCAGGCAGTCGCAATCACTCCGTCTCAGGCTCTTGCTCTTCCCCGTTGGACTCCTCAACTTTCTCATCTTCCTCGTCTGTTGCAACATCCATGTCGTCAAGCAGATGATCAGTGTACCAACCGTTTTGAGCCTGGGCCTGTGTTTGACATGATTGGCAGGTCACAACTTCGTTATCCCGTCGCACAAGGATACTCGCGCTTTGTAAGAAGTATATAATACCGTCATAGGGACGCCGATACCTCCAATTTATATGCATTAGAAACGCAAGAGCGCTACACCATGTACCTCTCTGATTACAGCGGCATAGGTTCCTCCATTGCACCACCGCAAATTCGTTATCACTGTCTGCATAGGTGTCATCCAAGGTGCTGTGGTCGCGAAACCAATGAATATTCTTGTCGAAAATTGAGATATTCAAAAGGGGGTACCAGTCATGGTCGTCCGAATTATAGGAGCTGATGGCGTTTAACATTTTGATCCAGAAGCGGTGCTCGTGATCCCAGATACCATCTATCTCAAACGCAACTTTGCGGGGAAAAAATTCCTCAGTCGAGTCGGCGTAACTAAGGTAAAAGTGAAACCTGTCTGTCCAGCCATGGTCGTCATACCAGTCTGAAAATCGGAAGCAGACGATGTCCTTAAGCTCATCTATAATCAGCGTAGCTGGTTCGGAGCCCTTCAAACATAGGCTTCTATTTTCCTCATCAGTGTCCAAGAACCCATGTTGCCGCATGCGCCTCTGTATAACGCGTCTCGATTCGCGGCAAGCAGCCCAGAGGCCGGCGTCCTTCAGACATGCAGATATCTCGGATTCGCTTGCGGCACGGCATTCGATGCGAGTATGGTAATTGCGCCAGCCGTGGCAGTCGACATAATGCATTCCATGTCGTTTCTTCTGTCGGTTGAAACAGCTGGCTTCCCAGATGAGGTGTCTTAGCTCACAGGATAATTCTGAGAAGCGGTGGAAGGTTCGCGCCGACATTGTGTTTCCAGGTTGAGCATATAAAAGGGAGATTTGAGACTGGGAGTTTAGAATAGGTGCAGGTATCTGTCGAAGTGGAAAGAGGTGGGTGATGGGAAGAAAAAAAAGAACAAAGACCGTAACCAGAAGTGGGGGGTATTTTATACGGATCGAATGAAATTAATGTGTTGGGTGTCGCCTAAAGTATGATCGAATTTGAAGAAAAGGTTCCCATCATGAATTACAGTTTTCAGTGAAATAGAATTTGACTCTGGGAAAGCACTCCTCGATAGGTTGTGTGCAATTGACATAAAGTTTGAGAACTGTTCTTCTCTGTACACTCTCAGAAATATATTTGACAAAAGATGCCTTTTCTTTTAAACTCATCACACATCCTGGACCAGTGGGGTCTAGTACGATGTCGTCTTCTGCATCAGGTGACTGAGGTTATAGTATGTAAGATAAGAATGTTGATTGCTATATCCAGCGGTTCCTCCTTGAACATTAACCGAGACTAGATCTAAATGTTCAATTTTACTTCGATGCTATCCCATCCATGATCCTCTCATGAGTCTCGAAAGTTATGGTGGGCATGAATTTCTGTACGGAGCATACCACAGGCGAGGGACAGAGTCCGACACAGATGAATAAATAGGCAGGTGTTCTAACAGTCTGTTCCTTTTAGCTTCCCCTTGCAATTCTTCGGGTGGGAAAGGACGCCACTCTAAAGGGTAACTGACTTCATTATCCCGTCGGACAAGGATTTTCACCATTTCTTCCATCAAGTGACAGAAGTGGGTATACTTCCGCAACGCATGCGCACCAATCCCAACGGCTGTCTGATCGCAGTAGCATAGGTTCTTCCATGACACTAACGTGTAGTCATCGTTAGAATCCGCGTAGATGACATCGATGACGGTGTGGTCGTCGCGGTACCAATGGACATCCTTGTCAATGATGGAAACTGTGACGCTCTCCCCCCAGCTGGTCCGCGATTGCAGAAAAGCTTGTGCGAGAGCTAATGAAATCACACGCCAAACCGAGGAGTATTGTCCCCAGCCGACGACATCCAACTCAAAGGCAAGGTTGCATACCTTAGCTTGGCTAATACCCTGGTAGCGGTCAAGATGGAAATCGAACGCCGCTGTCCCTATCTCTCTCCTCTCCTCTCTCCTCAATTGTCTGGTATACCAATCGAAAATTCTGAAGCAGAAGAGGTCGCGGCCGGATATGAGGACTGGAGTCCGAATATGTGCAGGAGCCCTCAACCATCGTCCTTGGTTCCGGCAAACCGGTAAATCGGCCGACAGTAAGCCCCGTCCTTCAAACTGCTTTATCATAACAGCCTTGACTCATCACATGCCTCCCAGAGTCCTGTGTCCATCAGGCAAGCAGATGTCGTGGTGTCATCTGCAGGGCGACACTTGATGTCGTCGGTGTCGGAGACGTCGACATAATTTAGTCCATGTCGTGTCTTTTCGTTTCCGTTGAAACAGCTAGCTTCCCAGATGAGGAGCCTAAGCTCGTACGGTAATTTCAGGAAGGGGTGGAAGGTTCGTGATGACATTGCGTGTTCAGTAGACTGTCGATGCTTAATAATGAATAGAAGCCAAGGATGCGGAGAATTCTTGGTGGTAGGGGATGGGAAGAATGAAGGCGGCGGAAGGGTAATTTATAGCGATTCCATCCAGTTTCAGTATCGATAGACCTTGCGTTGTATAAAGTCTGACGAAACTGGACACTCATTGATTGGTCTTGTGGAGATGAAGGTTTGATACAAGGCTTCATATCATAAAACCTTTCCCAGTCATGCGGATTAGGTTCAGGCAGCTGTTGGAGAGTAGTCTGTTGCGCTCGTCTGTGAGATGCATCTTGATGGCTTGAGTGGTTTTGTGATGTGTGGGTGTCGGTGGAAGGAAGAGGAAAAAAGCCGGATAGAAGCAATGCATTTTATGCACAGCTGAAACCCAATATTAGGGCAATTGGTAAAGCAAAAAAAAGAAAAAAAGGTCCTGTGTAAGCATCGGAGTTATGGTGCTTGAAAAGTGTAATTCAAGATGCAAACCTTATTATATCAGGTCTTTTGCGCCTTTTGGAGAAGATCACTAAAATTTTGTCCGAAGGAGATTACACTCAGGGAGCAGCAAGACGTTGTTACCTCGCTGGGTATGTCTGCCTGGATACCTTTGCACTTGCACCTTCATTGAGATTAGCTTCATGTCTATCGTCGTTCATTGTGCTGCTTTGAACTACATGACTTGAAGACTGACCTTCGAAAGACTCGATTAGATTTTGCTGGAGTTTGGACAGAAGCTTCAGAGACCTTCTGCCTCCTGAAATAAACTCAAAGCTCCCATGGAACATCATCCATTATAATCAGGTTCCCATCTGATAAGCTTTTCTTAACATGCTTGTACTTCCAACCAAGCATCAAAACTCCTCTACACAGAGCCCTTCTGCCTTGCCCTGGAATATGGTTTTAGCCAAGCATGGAATGCCTTCCTCAGCATATAGTCATAAATGGAGTATAAGATGATTGAAACATCTTAGATCTGCTAAATCCGCCCTCACGTAAAGCTAGGCCTCCCAACGATCGATCAAAGTTACGTGGATGCGAAGCATACTGTATTGAATTAGAATACACTTTGATGCACGCAATACAAACGCCTCTATACATATATAAAGCAAATCCTCTCGGGGTCCAATCTTTCAGCTTGTTCTCCCTTTCATACACACCATGTCTACCGAGATACCAGTCGACCAACGGGCATCGCCCGATTCGCCCTCAGGGGATGAGCAAAGCCCAAGCCGTCCAAAGGCAGAATTCCGAACTCTTCCAGCCGAGCTCCGGCTCATGATCTGGGAGGCTGCCTGTATCCCTTTTGTCAAAAAGGATGGCCTGCACTACATTGATATCGACATGATTGAGGAAGACAACGAAAATGAAGGATCGCTTTACACGCGAGACATGGGGCTGTGGAATGCCTGCAAAGAGTCGCGCGACGTCATCGCCGCTCACTATCATTTCGACCTCTTTCGCTTGGCGCAAACCGAATCTTTGGACTCGATGGAGATAACACGCGCGATTCATGTCACTTTCGAGATAAATTCGAGACCTTTTGTCTATTTTAAACTCCGAGACCCGCACTTGGAAAAAGGGCAAGATAACGACAACTACTACTTCATAGTATCCTTCGGCCATTTCAATGAGGATGTCAGATATAATTACCATCGTCTGTGCATCTGGACCACTTCCCCCGGAAACCTGATAGCGAGAATCCAGAGACTGAACCTCTACCTACCAATGGTCAAAGGTCCAGGGGAGATTGAGCTCATGCGAAACTGGAACCTCGCTCTTCCAAAAGACCCCCTGGCGCCAGACAACTGCCTAGTCCTTCTAGGCAGCAAACTCGCCCAACGGGATGTCAAAATCGGTAGAGTTCTTCCATGTACACTAATCGATACATCCGGCGATCCATTTCGGTGCATCACGGGGCGCAGGGAGAGGTGCAGGCACTGCAGGGAGAGGCGCAGGGAAAGTCAAGGCTTTTTCGATCCCTACTAGGCGGGCGTCTTGGAAGGCTCTGCGTTTGTGGGTATCAATTCTGATGCTCAGTGCACTTCTTGGCGCACTTGTAGTGATCCTTCCCTGCCTATTGCCCTGATTCTCCTGCACGATGGCGCCTGATAATGAAGTCTCGATTGAATGGCTTGGACTATGACTGGCTATGACTGCGTGAGGATAACCGACATGGCGATGACACTTGGACACTACGACAAGGTCTACGATAGTGGCCAGACAGGGAGTCAAAGATGCGATAGCCAGATAGCTACACAATCTAACCCACTAGAACCAACCTCAGCCCTCACTCAATTCCACAATTGTTTATGTGTTGCATACATAATCTTCCTGCGGAAGACTTCAATCCCAACAGAATTTCCCTCGCCAAAGTCGCCTTCCAAATATTCATCATCTGCAATGCCGGTGCGATGTCGGTAGATAGATAACAAAAGTACGACCGAGAATTGCGTGCGAACTGAGCGGAACCGCCGTGTTTGGACCCCGTCTGCAAGCGAGCTATCGTAGCGTAAGGGTCTTCTGCCACGGGACAAAGATAAGAGGACTGATTGGGCAGGTGAATGCGGGTATGTTAGATCTCAATGCTCGGTAGCAGAGCCTCAGTTCCCCCAACTCATCGCAAAAAACGAGTCTTGATACCGCGAAAAGAGCAAAATTTCGAGAAAATCGGGAATCGTTCAATCGTGACTAACGCGTCTATTAATATTAATAATCCCACAAGTCATCTTGTTTGAAAATCCCAGTTTCCAGGATTTCTCATGGTTCATAGATCCGGTCTGCATTGCCGGCCGACATAAAAACCGGAGAATCTCACAAATTGGAGTAACGTCTCCCGTTCCCGTTCTCCAAAAGACACTTCATTCCCGTCTCCGAGAGTCCGAATGAGCGAATTGTCGTAGCCGCGGGACGGGAGCTCAGTAATTCATATCCGCGGGAAGTGTGTGTGTGTCAGTGTGTGTTCCCGTCGCAAAAGTCAGGCCAGTCCTGGGTCGTCCAAATTCGCAGGCAAATTGAAAAGACAAAAATGGGAGGGGATGGAGGGTTCTTATGTGCCGTTCGTGCCGAGAAAAGAGGGTCTGGATCTGATCTAGCGCTAGTCTTGGCAAAGCGTGAGCCAAGACTGGCCAAGACTGGCTAAGATGCATGAAAACTAGTGGAGATGAGTCTGGGGATAGCGTCAAAGCTGTGAAGTTTATTGACATTTGAGATTCTGAGATTGGGTTATCCTTGACAATCCGGGGAGACAGATACTGACTGATGAGTCTAGACCAAGTTGATTGAAGATTGAAGAGTCCCGTGGACTTGGTACGTGTCTCTTCAACCCAAAGAGATCACCGTGTTCTAGAAGGGCAGTACAGAACATGGCTTGTGTCCAGACTCTAGCACACAGTGAATAAGCAGCCACACAACCACGACGGCGAACTCCCCAGTGCCCCGCAAGACTTCCGGGAATCTCTCCCGCGGGAACAAAAAACCCCGGCCAACATCCGGGAGAACCGCAGTATCCATCAACTCCATCAACCATGAGACTCACAGCTGACTTCAACACGATAGCCGTTAATCATTTTGTCATTACATCACAAACCGTTTCCATAATTCGGCTTCTCCATGGGGTAATCTAACCGGCCTATTTTTCCTTTACCCCAAGGAATATGGGGTAGACACTAAAACCTTCTTCCCCTCCCTCCGCACGGGTCATGGTCGAGATTTTTCCTCTTTATAAGATCTCCCAACTTCCCCGGACCAGAAGGGAAGATCCAGACTCAGATCCAGATCAATTACTTAAAGGGGACTATCCTTCTCTTCAAGTTTCATCTCCATCTCGTCTCGACTCTCAATCTCTTGTCTCAGGTTTCACTTCGTCAATCGACAACCTCCATCTCTTTACCTTGTCCGACAGGACAGAAACACGACACAATGGCAGGAGGCGTTAAGAAGCCAGTCAACATCTTCAAACTCAAAGATGTCGGCGAACCCCAAGGCGTCTTCAACTGGCGTCTCTGGTTCGCAGTCTTTGCATTCGGCTTGATGGGCGCCGCACGTGGTATCGACGAAGGTCTCATCTCCGGCGCATTCAAGTCAAAGGACTTTCAGAAATACATCCACTTCGCAGACTACTCCACCGTCGAGCAAGCAAACATCAAGGCCAATGTCTCAGCTATGGTTCAGATCGGTTGTGTTGGTGGTGCCCTCATGTAAGTATCGCCACGTTCGAGTCAGACTGTGTGAAAAACTCGACGCTAACCTTTTTTTCTAGTGCTTTCATGATTTGTGATCGAATCGGCCGTATCTGGGCTACCCGACAGCTATGCACAGTTTGGATCGTCGGAATCATCATCTTCATGGCCAACGGTGGTAGTCTTGGTGCCATTTACGCAGGACGCTTCATCGCTGGTCTAGGAGTCGGCCAAACAGCCGTCGTCGGACCCGTCTACCTCGCCGAAATCGCCCCCTCCGCCGTCCGCGGTCTCTGCACCTGCGTCTTCTCCGGCTTCGTATACCTCGGTATCGTGTTGGCATACTTTGCCAACTACGGTTGCTCGCGACACATGGGCGACGACACACATGCGCGCTGGCTCGTTCCCACCAGTCTTCATCTCATGTTTGCTGGCTTGATCTTCATTCTTAGCTTCTTCGTCGATGAATCGCCTCGCTTTTTGATCAAGAAGGGACAAGCTGAGAAGGCTACTGCTGTCATGGCTCGTCTGCGACAACAGCCCATTGACTCTGAGTACATTGTTCGCGAAATGACTGCTATTCAGTCTGCGCATGAGCATGAGCTTGAGAGCGTCAACACTTCCTTCCTTGGTACTTGCAAGGAGCTTTTCTTCAACAGCAGCAACCTTTACCGTCTTTACCTTGCCAGCATGGTTCAGGTTTTGGCGCAGTGGTCAGGTGCTGGATCAATCACTCTCTACGCGCCCGATCTGTTCGAACTTCTCGGTATTCATGGCTCTGAGACTGGTCTTCTTGTCACTGCGCTTTTCGGTATCGTCAAGCTTCTGTCTGCCATCACTTGCGCGCTTTTCTTGGTTGATGTTATCGGACGTAAGCGAGCTCTTATGGGCGGTATCGCGCTCCAGGCTTTCGCTATGATCTACGTTGGCGCATTCCTCACAGCCGTCCCCGAGCCCACTGGTGCATCTGCCGCTGCCAAGGGCGCCATGGCCATGATTTACATCTCAGGAATTGGTTGGGCTCTTGGTTGGAACACCATGTCCTACATCCTCACAGCCGAGCTGTTCCCCCTCCGCATCCGAGCCTTGGCTACATCTTTCGCCATGACATTGCATTTCCTCTGTCAATACGGTAGCAGTCGCGCGACACCCAACATGTTGCTCCCCACATCCGAGGGCGGCATCAACCCCAACGGTACATTCTGGACCTACGCTGCTATCCTTGTCGTTGGCGGTGTGTGGGTTATTGTTTCCGTGCCTGAAACTGCTGGACGATCTCTTGAGAGCATGGACAGACTTTTCGATCTGCCTTGGTACAAGATTGGATTGTTCGGAAACAAGGATGCCGAGGAGCAAGATGCTGTTTATGATGAGAAGGAGGAGATGGCTATGAATGCGCATGGGAATGTCACCTATGTCGAGAACAGGCCCAAGGAAATTGCCTAAAGAAATGGCATAAGGATTATTTAGCGACATGATAGTATGAGTTTTCCATGAATTAAGCGAATTGATTTACATTTTACAACAATTCTTATCTGCATCTGGCCTTGGCTTTTTGTACAGTGACTGTGCCTTCATTCACCTGCGCTCTCTGACGCGTCGCACTCCGGGCATATGCTGCCGAGAACTCCAATGACGACGCCATGGTTCAATTCGTTAAGCTTCTGGAAAATCAGCAAGCAACTCCTTGGCCATGGTTCATTTGGGTGGCGTCGTTCGTCATGGGACATTAGCGTGTACGGATATACGGTCCTACCCCAATCACCGCGTTCATTCCTTCAACAGTACAGTACACAATTGCGGTCGGCGAATTGAATCATCGGAAGATGTCACATATTTATTGGTGTTGGTCAAGTAGTAGAAATAAAACAAGTGGTATTTTAATTAAGTAGCATTATATATCATTTTAAACGTTGACTGTATCCAACAGCTCGACATCCCCACGACACCACCAAGCTTGTCAGAAATATCCCAATTACCAGGAGACCTGTTTAGAAGACCATACCCTTGGTCTGCTTACCCTTCTCCTCCTCCACCTTCTTGACGTTAATGTTCCTCCAGATGATAATGGACAGAACACAAAGAGGCATGGTAGCAACACCAGTAATAGCCATGAGTCTCATGGTATGAGCATAAGCACCAACAATAGCCTCACGCTCAAGAGAGCCATCCGCAAAAGACTGCTGGATCGTGATGTCACCAAAGATGATGGTAGCATTAGCCTTGACAGCTTCAGGAAGACGCTGAGCCAACTGAACAGGCATGACGTTGTTCCAGAGACCACCAGCGATGGCATAGCCAATAGCAGCACCGACGCCACCGAAAAGACCAGACAGAGCGCTGGTGACGGCGAGGTACTGGTGGGTGACAGGTGCCATGACGGCGACTTGGTCAACGGTTGAGAAAACACCTGCACCGAATCCGACGAGGATCTGGGTAAAGGCTAGAAGACCAGGATTGGTATCCTCAGATCGGAAGGGGATGATCAAAGCGGTACCCAAAAGCATGATGGGTGCACCAGCCATGGCAGTCCACTTGATGTTACCAGTCCTTGCAACAAACCATCCGACAAAAGGAGCAATGACGGAGGAAGTAAGAGAGTAGGCGTTGAGGACGTAGTTGGCGTTGGAGATGCTCAGTCTATTGACGACCTGGAGGTAAGAACCAAAGTAAGCGTTCCAACTGAAGGTAGACAAGAACATGACGGCGTTGAGCAAGCATGATCCGATGATGGTGGGCTCCTTGAGGTACTTGAAAGGCAGGAACTGGACGGGTGCAATCTTGGCTTCCCAGAAGTAGAAGATGGGAATCAGGACGACTCCCAGAACCTCGAGAGCGATGATGTAAGGTGTCTTCCAGGACTTGGGAGCATACGCGGCCAAGCTGTAAGGCAAGAGGAGACAAGAGATACAACCGCAAAGAAGAAGAATTCCAACAATGTCGAACTCGACAAAGTAGTACTTGAGAGATTGGAGGAATGTGCGGTCCGATCGCTTGCGGGTGATGACGCCCTGCTTGGTAGCAGTGCGGAACATGTAGACCATAGTCGCCATGGCAGGAATACTGCATGCAGCAATAATGATGGCGAAAGCACCAAACGCCCAACGGAAGTTGAGGTTCTCGTAGAAACCAGTAGCGATCTCAGGACTGGCAAAGGTGGCGACGATACGAGGTGTCGTGTTGATACCGTAGATGAAAGCACGGTTGGTAAGGGTAGTCATGTCAGCCAGCATGACACCAATGACGTACATGACACCGATGTGTCCAACCCAGTAAAGAATGTGAGCACCAATGTACATCTGGACAGTCGTGCAAGTAGCCTTCATGATCATACCGACAATGCAAACAGTCATCATGAATGCAAAACCCTCGACACGGCCCCAGACGTCAATGGCCTTGGCCAAAGGAAGAGGCGCGCAAGCACCGATGATTGAAGCGAGAATGCTTCCAATGTTGAGAAGACCATGGGCGCCGAAGCTGGAGGTGATGTAGGGGTTGAGAGCGGAGTCGACGTAGTTCATGATCATGTCGACAAACGAGATCAGATAAAGCCTGTAAGCCAAGGTTAGCCAAGATCTGACACAGCACAGAGATAAGATAAGATGGGCTTACATCAGAAACATGCTAATCAGGGTCTTCTTCGTCCAGACAGAAGTAATAGCGCGCACGCGCTCAATACCCTCCTGATACTCCCCATCAGACTCAAAGTCAGAGCCTTCACGTTGAACATGGGCTTGGGTTTCGGGAACGGCAGTGTTCTTTTCCTCATCGGAGGAACGACCGTCCTGAGGTGATTGAACCATGATGGGGTTCATTGTGAGGTTGCACAGTTCACTGTATGTTGGTTGGGATGAGTGAGTGTGACGAGAGAAAGGAGAGAGGTTGCATGAGGAAGTGTCGATCTTTTTATCAATCAGCGAGGCGAAAAAAATTAATCCACGCGTTAGTATAGACAAGGTCTTGGCGGGTCTCGTGCAGCCGTTGCCGAACCATGAAGGGGGCCCTTGTCTGATCCTTCCGACTGTGCGAGTATCCGAGGCAGCATAATTGCAGCAACATGTTTACACTGAAAGGTGGTATGCTTAATTCTTTCAATTGATTAAGGATCAGTGGCAATTGGGTGGTTGGGCACGGAGATTGTTTCCAGAATCAGATTAGATCTTTTAGATATGATCCGCTGTCCACATGGTTGCATGCTTAGCGGTCATTCTATCTAATCAATCGGTGGTTCTGATCCGCTGGGGCCATCTTATCAGACCACTTTGATCCTGGGTGGCAATTAGACTCATTCTTAATGCAGCCCTGTGGGAGAAGAGGTTCGCAATTGATCATTTTGCTGTTGTGACTGTAAAGCTTCAAGTGCAAATGGTACTGTGCGATAACGGACAGACTGCCGATCAAAACCTTGATCAGCCCAAACCCCTCTCCGGCAGAGCATGCTAATTCTTCCCCATCCCGTCTTCCATCCAATCCCTTGTCGACAACCCCTGTCAGTGAACCGGAGCAGCGGTTCAATGTCAACTCCGTTTCAAGAGGACCCTGTAGATTTAGTTCTGCGAGTTTATTCCCAAGCACTCGGACTCGACAAAAGCCAAGACATCTAGAATGAACCAAGTGGAGGTTCCTGACCAGAATGAATTTTTCATCACCCGTTCTACTGGTAAAATCAGTGGAGGAAAGAATGTTGGCTAGACCGCAATGAGCTTTCGCCGCAGGCGCCAAGGTGCTAAAAAGATAAGATCGTTCAAAAGATCAATTGATGGACTGAGCGTGCGTCTTTTTTCGATGTCGGCTAACCTTACTGTTAGAGTTGTGGCGGATTAAATACCCGACCAGTTCCGATATCAATCAGTCGCCCTAACTGTTTGGGACTAACGTTGCCTTGTGATGTTTTTTAATGGAGTCTTTACGCGGATGAGATTGATTGATAATTCCGGGTACGGCCGGAGTCACGCATACGGAAGATGCCGTCTCATGGAGTCTGGTCAGATTATTGATTGATGGTTTGACTTGGCATGGAAACTATTGTTCTGGACCTATTAACGTGAAGTGGGATGATGTTATTGCAGGATCTGCCCTGTATTGAAAATTATCTGATGATCGAAATCCACTTGTTTGTCGTAGACTGAGTCAACCTGGAAAACGTATTCCAGTATGATCGCAAACTTGAAGCAATGAGAGAAGCAGCTGTACACTCCATAGATTTTGGAACGCGATATCCACCAGAATTCAGCCAGTGCTGTCACAGAGAAAGAACAAAAACAATTTGATTAAAAGCATACGTGGTATCTCAAGTAAATTAGAGAGCCTGTTAAATCGAATGTAAGTAAGTCGTTGACAGGGAAATAAAAAGGAAAATGCAATTGGATACAGGGTAATGTGACGCTTATCTGATAACTTTTGATAAGATAGCTGATAAGATTATTGCGGTCGATTAGACAGCCACAGATCAGCCACTGTGGCCGTGAACTCAATCTAGAGGGACCCGTTTAAGGTACCAGTCGACGGACGAATGGGAACCTGTCCGGCTTCTCCAGCGAAATACGCGACAAACCTCGGATCACGTACCCATGTCACCATGTGCTCCAGCCGAGAAAGCAATCACAATCACCTCACAATCCTCACCAGAAGAAAAAAAGAATAAACTCTGAATCACGTCAAGTTTCAATGCTTATATAGTGGAGAAAATCATTCCCTTTGTCGGGTATCGTATTTGCTGACACCAAGGAAGTTTCACATCCCGCCTTCCATAAAACACAGCCAAGAGTATTCTGCTACACTTGAACAGTTACACAGGGAACCTCAAAACGCGTTTGAACGAGTCACAACTGCACATGGCAGACACGAGGCGCCGTGTAACAGAGATCAACGCCCTGAAACCGTATTGGGCTGTGATATGTGATTTGCATCGTCTGCTCTACCTGAAGTTACATTGATGAACTGTTGATCGTAATAGTTCACCTGCGCTACGAAAGGACCTTTGAAAAGTATGTGCACCTCCGTTAACAGCCTCGGAATATAACAACAGCTTCCGAATCTGTCAACGACATTCAATCATGACCTCAGGTAAACCTGATGAGGCCCAACGGTGTACTAAACGATCCAAGCTCAACCTTATTCCCCTCCATAACCGTCGTGAAAAAAGCAAATAAACAGCTAGTCTTGCGAGAAAATCACTTAAAATGAAACACATCTCCTCGTCGGAGACTTCGGAAGTTTCCCCCAGAATTCAGCTGGCGAGCACAGACATCCGTCGCCCGCAAATGGGCAGCGGCAGTTGGCTGATTGGGTTAAGACAGGGGTTACTGTTACAGGATGTGACGCGCAATTTTACAGATCGGCTTCAAGTGTGAAGTCTAATTGATCTGCAATGGGATGTTGGCGAAACTTTGGAGCTTGCCGATGTTGCATCGCGCTGGGTTGTTCCTTGCATATCACGTCAGACTTGTGTATAATACAGTTGTCTTCCCTTCGGCATATAGCCTTTTTCAATTAATGTTTCTTCGGTTTTCTCTTTAAATCAGCGAAGTTTCCTTTCAGTCATGGTTCTTGTTTGAATCAACAAACACACAACAATGGATGAACAAGTAGGCAGCATGCCCAGCGAGTCGCGCTCTGCCGAAATCCAAGCTATACTCTTCACCTTTTCAATTATCTCAGTTGTGTCGGTCGCTTTACGAAGTTATGTACGAGCCAGAATATTACGATCATTCAGTTATGACGATGCGTGTGCGGCGTTGGCGCTTGTGCTCGCTTTGGGGGCTGCTGTAGCTATTGCTTATGGTAGGTAACCTGTCAATGGCTCTGGAGTCAATTGCTGATGTGGTGGATAGAAAACAAATATGGATTGGGTTATCATACGGATGAGCAGCCTAAGAGTGCGCGTGTGCCATATACAAAGGTTTGTCACACTGTTCCATCAATATCGATATACCGACTAACAATATCAGGCCTTCTACGCTTCGGTAGTCATTTACAACATAGCAATGTGCATCATCAAAATAGGCATCCTCCTACAATACCGACGCGTCTTCGCAGTGCGGATGATACAAATTGTCACATTCTACGGAACCATCTTAATGATCTGCTGGACAATCATCATCGCATTCATCAACATTTTCATCTGTGTTCCCGTTTCCAAGTTCTGGACACCCGATTTACCTGGACGATGTCTCGACTCGCTAGCGATATGGTATATGATGGCTGGGTTTAACCTGGTCACTGATCTTGTGGTCTTTTGTATGCCGCTTCCGGTGATCAAGAGTCTCAATTTGCCTAGAAAACAAAAGATTATGCTTTTTGCGATCTTTAGTCTTGGTTTCTTGTAAGAAGATTTATTATTTCTGTTGGGGATATGTACTAATTGTGATAGTGCTTGTGTCGTCTCGATATACTGAATCCACACACTCAAGATGGCCGCAGAAACGAAAGACCCTAATTGGGATAACGTCGATGCCGCCATTTGGTCATTCCTCGAAGTAACAATCGCCATCATCACAGCGTGTCTACCCACTCTCAAACCGTTGTTTTCCAAACTTATGCCCAAGATCTTCGCATCTTCATACGGTCGAAGCAACGCTCAAAGCTATGGTGAATCACCAAAGAGCTTACAACTACGAAGCCGCTCAACAAAAAAGACTGGAGGTCGTAATACACATATCACTGACGACACCACCACACTCAAAGGGGATAGAGCCCCGATAAGTACACACCGATCTGGGATCAGTGTGAGTATAAGGGCTGAGTGTGATGGGTCGGGTGATGAAGAGACTCTTGTTGGTGGTGAGGGTGGTGGTATCACTGCTAAGACTGTTATCACACAAGAGAGAGAATCGTGGAATGACGGTGGCCCGAGTCAGAGTAGAACATCATTCTAACTGTATTATATCCTTACTTAATTAATGACACATGAGAGCACATAAGAAACGAAATAATTTGTTCACTTTATACTAGCTTGGACTAGCACTTAAGCTATTTTATCATAATAGTCCGGAAATACAATAGCAGCACCAGTTCGACGCGCAAGATCCTCGACAAATGGCGCGAATGTATTTGAACTTGGGGAGGTTAGCATAACAACATGTCTGCAAAGCAATGACTTACCGGTCATGATCCTCTCCTTTCATACGTATAAAAATTCACAGGCAATGTATTGTTTTGTATCACCTAGAATTTGGTGATTACCACGTCTGTCGGACCATATTTGCCTTGAGCTACAGTCTTCTCTGTTACGATATCTGCTGCTTGATTGTGCTTTTGCAAATCTTCCAGTGACTGTCGGACTTTACATACCCACCCGTTTGGTGAGAAGCGGGCTGGTCTGCAAGGACAGCTGCAAATGCAGCATTTGTAAAATCGAGATTTTAGGGCATTGGTCTCAATTATGATAGCGAATAATTACAATATTAATGAATGGATATTAAACACCAGTAGAGCAATAGCTCATATTTATTTTCACCCATCTTGAATGTGTTAGACGTTGTACGCCTCGAAGACGAGGTCCGTGAGGGTGGGATAATTGTTATTCCGCTTCATCAAGAATGGCCTCGCAAACTCCAGGTCCGCAGCCTCTCCTGAATTCTTGATCGTAGATAAGATCATGGGTAAAGGTATTGGATACTAGCTAGGGAATTACGATAAAGTCGCCTCGTGCCAGGACCACACCCAGAGGGTGCGGTACCAATTAAGTGCAAGGCGGTGGACCAGCTCCTCGATAAGCAGATAAGATAAAGCTGTCAGATAAGATAAGATGCTGCTATCTCGAATGACCTCGGCAAGACAACATTGGAAGATAGCAGTCACTGACTACAGCATCAGGGAAATCCGGAACGTGAAAGATATGTCTTAGAATTGCTCTTTGTTGAGCATCATTTCCCCAACAAATTTACCACATTAATAGCCTGATCGGCAGTTCCCTTCTGTAAACCGCCCCCGAAGGCTCCCCTAAGTCCCCGAAGTCCCCGCAATTTGCCCCATTCTCCGTGCTCGGTAGTAAATCTGATGCCGAGTGATCTCCATCACCTTCATAAGATACCCCTGTGAAATCTTTTCTATAACATCAATTCTGTCTAGTCTATCCTGTTCATATCTTGTCGAAACATTTTCCACTTCGTTATTGATGATAATCTCATGAGCTGAAACACTCTTCACAATGCCGTTCCTATCATTTCCCTCACGCGACCTCGCGACCACTCTCCAGCGCTCCTCTTTCATCGAGGCCATCCAGAAACATGACCCATCCTCACTTGCAATTCTAGAGAATGATTCTGGAGCGAATTTCTCTTATGGGACTTTGCTGAATAGTATTGCTCATGCTAAAGATCAACTATTATGCAAGGCTGGCAAGACAGATATCTCTGGTGAAAGAATTGCGTTCATGGTCGAGAGCGGATATGAATATGTCGGTATGTATAATATTCATGATAAGACAGACTCAAGCTGATGTGGTGGCAGTGACACTTCTGGCTATTCTCGCTTCCAATGCCATCGCGTTACCACTCGCACCAGCCTTTCCGGCTCCCGAGCTTCGCTACATCCTTGACAACAGCGAAGCTCTAGTCCTAATCTCATCGGCCAAATACGCCAGCAAAGCAGAAGAAGTCATCAGCAAAGATCTCGCCAGCACACCAATCTTTTACCAACTAGATGGAACAGGTCATTCATCTGCCGAACAGAAGCAGGTCGAGCTTGGAGAGCTTTCGGGTTCTCAGCAGGGCGGAATGATGCTCTTTACTTCTGGAACAACCGCCCGACCAAAGGGTGTCGTACTTACACAAGCCAACCTCACAGCGCAAGCATCTAGTTTACTAGAGGCATGGCGTTATTCACCAAGTGATCGGCTTTTGCATGTTTTGCCTCTTCATCATATTCACGGCACGGTGAATGCGCTGCTTACACCTCTTCTCGCTGGAAGTAGCGTTGAGTTCATGTTTCCATTCAACGTCGACAAGGTCTGGACGAGATTGACAGCACCTTTCCAACAGAGCGAGAAGACCCAGGCTCCTATTTCGTTCTTCACAGCTGTCCCAACGATCTGGGCAAGATTACTCAAGCATTACGATTCACTATCTCCCGAGATGCAAAAGGCCGGAAAGGAAGCTATCTCACCACGAAACCTACGACTCAACTTCTCTGGCTCGGCTGCCCTACCCAAGCCCATCCGTGATGGCTGGATCAACCTCTCTGAGGGAAATATTCTTCTCGAGCGTTATGGAATGACAGAAGTTGGAATGGCCTTGTCATGCGGTCTTGCAGACATTGATCGCGTAGATGGCTCCGTCGGCTGGCCTCTTCCTTCGGTAGAAGCTCGCCTCATGGAAACCGATGACGAGACTGGCGTCCAGAATGTCGTTCAGCCGGGCGAAGAGATCGACGCTGCTGGAAAGGAGCGCATTGGAGAGATCCAACTGAGAGGCCCCACAATCTTCACCGGCTACTGGAGAAACCCTGAAGCAACAGCTAAAGAATTCACTGAGGACGGCTGGTTCAAGACAGGCGACATCGCCATCCGTCGCACCGTCCCAGGTTCAGGAAAAGGTGAATCCGGCACATGGGCGCAAGGACCAGCCTATTTCATCCAAGGCCGTCGCAGCGCCGACATCATCAAGACAGGCGGCGAGAAGGTCTCAGCTCTAGAAGTCGAGCGCGAAATCCTATCTCTTCCCCAAATCGACGAGTGCGCCGTCGTCGGTCTACCTTCTGAATCATGGGGTCAAAAGGTAGCAGCAGTCGTTGTGCTGAACGGGGAGGAGATGACACTGCCTCAATTGAGAGCTGCGCTGAAGCCCAGAATTACTGCGTATAAAATTCCTCAGGATTTAATGATTGTTGATAGTCTGCCGAGGAATGCGATGGGCAAGATTAACAAGAAGGAGTTGATTGGTAGTGTGTATGGCACGGCGGAGAAAATTAGGAGGAGGAGCATTGATATGGGAGGGAGACGTTAAATGGCAATTGGATAACAAGGTGAAAGTCGAATTTAGCTATGATAAAGTCAAGATTGACCTCTATGAATAATATGTGTTTCATTATGCAGCCAAGATGCCATCGGCGTAACCGGGATGGTTCCCCGTGGTGATCCTGGTCCGGAAGGCGGGGAGATGCAGAAACGGATCACAGCTGGGAACTCGCCTTGTAGCCAACACGTTCCTACTTCAAAGCAAGCTGTTACATCGCTCGAAACTATTCAAGGTGTTGCTGTTGCTTTAAGAATTAAGCCTGTATAGACAGGTCCAGCCACGAACCAGGGCCACCAATACGATCATGCCCCACAGCAACACCGGAAATGTGACCCATTTGGGATTCCTATATGCATGTTGGTTCCTTCCAACGGACGAACACATCTTGTTGGTTCGCTAAACAAGGATGTTTCATGATGTGACTATAACAATGTAACAATCTGCTGTTCAAACCACTGTGTTCTTTTATCACTCATCCACGTTTCTTGTTCGCAAATTGACTCTTACGATGGCTACTGTGGACGCAAATCCTGTTATACACCCCGATGAGGAGGTAAGTACTACTGAGAGGAGTGAATTTGATTGCTGATAAGTGTGCAGGTCTTTGATAATGGTGACCCCTCTCGTGGAAGCGTATGTTCAAACAAGAAATGAGATGGAACGATGAACTGACAGTGGATAGGATGTTGCCTCTTCAACGCAAAGTATCTCGAGTTCAATCTTGAGCTATCGACATGAGAATGGAAGAACATACCATCGATACAAGGAAGGAAGTATGCGTCTTCCACCCCCATGCTTAGGCCTAGTGATGCTAAAGCTTGATTGCAGAATATCATCTTCCCAATGATGACATTGAGAACGAGCGATTGGGTATGACTCAACCCCGCCATGTTATAAGAGGCTTTACTGATATCTGTTCAGATCTCCAGCACCACCTGTTTTTGTTGACGTTGGATCACAAGCTCGGCTTAGCACCTCCGAATAAACCCGACTCAAAGGTCAACCGCGTTCTTGATCTTGGTACTGGAACGGGAATTTGGGCCATTGACTTTGCGGATGAACATCCTGAAGCCGAGGTAGACTCCACTGTTGCTTTGAGCTGGGAATTTTACTGATTTCTTAGGTTATTGGCATTGACCTGTCTCCGATCCAGCCGGACTTGTGAGTAGACTGGTTCCGGTATATGTGACTCACTAACGCCTGCAAGTGTCCCACCAAACGTCCGCTTCATCATCGATGATATCGACGAAGAATGGAACTACGCCGACTCATTCGATTACATCCACAGTCGAATCATGGCCTTTAGCATCAAAGACTGGGAAGAGTATATCCGCAAGATCTTCAAGTAACCACCAAACCCTGAACCCCTCCCTCTCCATCTAACATGATTAGGGCACTCTCCCCCGGCGGCTTCATCGAAATCCAAGAAATAAACGGCGCCATCCTCTCCGACGATGACACTCTCAATGACACCCACGCTCTTACCAAATGGTTCAAGCTCCTCAGCGCCGCCTTTTTAAAACTCGGCGCCACAGCCATTGAATTCGACCGCATCAAAGCCATCATGGAAGAAGTAGGCTTCGTTGATGTAGTGGACACGAGGTATAAGTGGCCAACGAATGCTTGGCCTAGAGATAAGAAGTACAAGGAATTGGGGCACTGGAATAATGCGAATGCTATGGGGGCTATTGAGAGTTTGACGTTGGCTCCGTTTACGAAGGCGCATGGGTGGAGTAGGGAGGAGGTGGAGATGTTTCTTGTTGATGTGAGGAAGGATTTGAATAGTCCTCAGATTCATGCGTATAACCCTATGTGAGTAATTCTGAGTATGGATAAGAGTTGAGTGTGCTAACCTGTTTCAGATGCGCCATTTATGGAAGGAAGCCGGAGAGCACAGAGTAGCCAATTTGACACATCAAGCAGCTTTGCTGGCTTCTCACTACCTCGACCAGATCTCTCTTTAAGTACACCTTTATGCATGTCTTATTTCTCGTCTTGAGGGTCGACTCGCCTGTTGCCGTCTCCAAACTGGTCAAGAATTTCTTCCTCCGTGATATCGCCAAATCTCAAACTCTCAACAGCCATACCAAGCTCAACATCCACAGGCACTAAACAATGTTCTACTTTCCAACCCTGCTCAATCTCATACGCGACCACCATAGTAACAAGCTCATCTTGGCGCCCATCCACAATAACGAACGCGTGAGGATACATCGGCAATTCCTCCGCTGGATTCTGCGCTGGGGGTTCCGGTGCCGAGTCCAGTGTCTTCTGAAGGAGATCGACGAACAATTCAACACAGTCATCCAGACCTTCAAGTTTCTCATCGCCGGTATGGATCTCGAAGATGTCAGGCTTCGCGAGACGGCCGTTGGGCCAATTGAGGATTTTTCTGGCGTAGCTCTCGGTCGCTTCGTCACATATTTTCTGTACGGCGCTTGCTGTTGTACCGTTTGCCGGGAACGCTATTATCGGCGCATTGTCGAGCGCGTAATGCAAGCTTTTTTCGAACAGTATGCTATAGTTATCCTTGACCATGGTAAGATTGTTGTTTGTGTGATATAGATTTGCTGTTTGTTTGATGATGCTGTTTGTGTTTGTTTCAGTGGGTAAATGACGTTTGATCAGCATGGCCCGAGAGTGCTCGGATCCGAGCACGGAAAGAACCGAGATATCATCGGTCAATCCTTCGTCCACAAAATGGAGAGATGAGATATATCTCTTCCCTCTGACTAGAACATGACGAGACCCATAGATACGGTGGTCGTACCCATCTTGGCTCATTCGGATCCGGCCTTTCCCAGTCTGCGCCGCATTTTTACATCTCAATCCGGCGATGCGATTGGTTACCCACCATGTAGGATCCAACTTCAAGGATCTTGGAAGGCTGCAGTCAGATCCGGACCCTCAGATATCATTTCCAAGACAACGCGATGTTTCCTCGCCAGCCTGAAACAAGTTAGAACAAACAGGTTCAGTCGCTTGAATATGGAGCGCTACCAATTGGAATAAGCTTTGCATTGACCGTTGCACAGGCTCTCAGATCTCATTTTTGCACAAACGCTAAGGCTGGCACGATGTTCCCTTGCAAACGAGATGAGCCTAGAACAAACGGCTGAGCACGTTGCGCATCCAATTGAAACAAACACTAATGCCGCGGGCGAATTAGTGGACTGTTCCTGGCAGTGTCCTCTCGGGAATTGTGTTCCCGGTGACATTTAACGCCATTGAATCACTGCCGAAATTTTAGTTTTCTCATATCCAACGCCCGCAACGGTTTTAACTTAACTACCCCTCTCCACAACAACCTAAAAGACGTCTTCACACTTTGATCTTTACACATTCATCTCATCATCAGAATCTGGCATTCAAAATGAGACTCTCACATCTTCTTACTTCAGCTCTCGCTGGCCTTGCAGCCGCCACCGATCCGGTAGGCTCTCTCCTCCCTGTCTTTCGAGGCATAGCTGACTCTCCCCAGTGCGCTGCCCTCGCAGAGGAGTTTCCCCGCGATGTCGCGTACCCCGACTCACGATCTTACAACCTTTCGAATGTTTACTGGTCTGATCGTCAAGCTGAAGTTCACCCTTCTTGCTTCGTCACTCCTCGCTCTGCCAAGGATGTTTCCAAGGTGATGAAGCTTCTCACTTCTCTCGACGCGCCTTTCACTGTCAAGAGCGGCGGCCACACTGCTTTCGCAGGTGGTTCCAATGTCGATGATGGAGTCACTGTCGACTTGAAGTATCTCGATGACATCACCGTCTCAAAGGATCGCAAGACTGTTTCCGTCGGGCCTGGAAATCGCTGGATTAACGTCTCCGAAATTCTCGATCCCATGAACCTCGCTGTCGTGGGCGGTCGTGTCGCAAGTGTTGGCGTCGGCGGCCTTATTCTTGGCGGAGGAATTTCGTATTTCTCTGGATCTAAGGGTTGGGCTTGCGATAACGTGCGCAACTACGAAGTCGTCGTCGCCTCAGGTGATATTGTGAACGCATCGGCTACCGAGAACAATGATCTTTACTGGGCTCTTCGAGGTGGTGGTGGTTCCAACTTTGGTATCGTTACGCGCTTTGACTTGGTTTCTTTTGAGCAGGGTGATTTGTGGTCTACTTCACTCATTCACCCGGGCGCGATGAACACTACTATCATTCCTGAGTTTCAGAAGATGACTGTGAAGGGACTGTCTGAGGATCCGGATGCGCACACCTACTTTGTCATGACCTATCAGCCTGACCTCGGCGGCTACATCGTTCTTACGAGTCTCTACCATTCGAAGGTCCCTAAACCAGCCGAAAGCGTGCCACCTGTCTTCTCCCACCTTTCAGCTATCCCAGGAACATTGTCAAACACCACAATGGTCGCCAACATCTCAACACTCTCCAAAGCCATCGATGTCCCCTCGGGTTCCCGCCAAACATGGTGGGACATTACCATCTCCGCCAACTCATCCGAGTTCCTCACCGACATTGTCTCCCGATTCGCCGATCGCAACGCTAAGCTTTTCGAACTTGGCAAACTGACGCCCTACCTCGTATTCCAGCCTCTCTCTGTCAATATCCTCGAAGCGATGCAGAAGAACGGCGGTAACGCCCTTGGTCTGGACCCCAAGGATGGACCATTGATGCTTATCCAGATCTCTACATCTTGGGAAGACCCTGCGCTGGATGATCATGTGGAGGAAACTTCACGAGATTTCATCAACACGATTGAGTGGATGGCCAAGGACCGCGCTTTGGACAATGGCTTTATCTACATGAACTACGCAGGCAAGGGCCAACAAGTTCAGAAGCACTACGGCGAGAAGAACGAGCAGAAATTGCGAAGTGTCATGGCCAAGTACGATCCCGAAGGAAAGCTAGCCAAGCTTTGGAATGGATACTTCAAGATCTAACTGAGACAATGACGGTCTAGATTGTGCTGGAGACGTAGATTACTGAAGATCAATAAAAGACACGAATTTGATGTACAAGTGCTAATGCAGGTGACGTTGAAAGTGACCAATCATGAATGAACCCGATTCTCGGATCAAATGACATCCGGTGAAGATGCCGCTTACTTCTGAGACACACTACCGTCGGCATTGAAACATCCCGAGACTAAGCTTACTTTTCAGAAACAAGTGCCATTGCCATTCGTTGAGATTGCGTCGCCGATAGACAGTTTTCATGTAGGCAAGATCGAGAAAACATGCTCAGCGTGAGAGAACATGTCATACAGTATGGGTTGGCGATTGGTGCGAGTGTTTAATTCACCAAGATCACCGGCATTACGCCAACTGACAGACTACGCTTCAGTCATATTCCAACTATCAAAGTGAGGGGCATCATCTGGCGTGATGCATGGGTCAGGTTTGCGCCGTAAGACCAGAACCAATCGGTACCTGCTATCCACATTGATGAGCGACTTGTCATCCAAGGGATACACACAAGGTTCCCATCACTCACTACAAAAGACGGGGGTAATGGCTATACAGTGAAAAAATGCGCTTCCGGCGTCCGGGGCCTGACTCTTCTTTCAGGAAGCTGCTACCATGTGTCATGGCAGTGATGTGTGAAGCGTAAGCTGTTATGATGGTGAGCAATGCTGGGCGGATTCTGTCAATTATACCTCAAGCGATATACTGGGTAGGAAAAGATAATGGCCTTGGGGCTGAAGTCCTCATTCAACAAGCGTAGGGTTGGTGACCTTCACCGTACGCCAGTGTCCTTAAACTGGAATGAAGCGCTACAGACGTAAATTGCCGGACTAGATCAATATATAGCGATAGGGCTGGAGGAGGAATGTGTCATGGGGTTTTCGTGAGGCGCCAGGCTTTTGGGATGCTTGATCATGATGTAGGATTGTGTCTGATGAGATGATGACTGGAGAGTTGACTTGGCTGTGTCAATCCGTTCCAGCCCCTGTTCGGGCGATGGCTGCATAGTCCGAATTATGATGCGGCTCGTCAGATAAGAGCTGTTCAAAACCCGCGAAACCTGAGGAACGCTGGCGGAGCGACATACCTAGAAATAGCGAGTACAAGAAGCGCGCCAGATGATAACCTATACATCCTTTCTGCTATCGTTGACTTTGAGACTTTTTGCAGTGTTGTCTTCAGTTAGAATTCTTGAGATGTCTTTTGCATGTCGGCACTAGTTGAATTCCGTGAGTCCGCAATAGATGGTGAAAGATGACTGTCGAATGACCGTTCGTGTGATCAAAAGTGTTGTTTTATCAAGTACGCATTGCGGGCATCTTAATCACTAGATGTGTCATAAGCAAACCCCGAGTCGCAATAGATGGTGGAGGAATGTTCTGCACTTCATTCTGGGATGCTGCGCCGAGTATCGTCATCGAGCATCCCAGACGACAAAATGAAGACCCGGATCACGCGGTCGAGGAACGACGGCAGATTTTCGAAGCCATCGTTAACCGGACCCTTAAGCACGACGCAACCTTCAAAATATCAGAGCTCCGCAGCAGCTTCTTAATCGTCTTAATGGCCTCGCAGAACTTACTTCACATTTTCTCAGGCTATCACCGACTGTGCGCGGAGAAGAGCATGAGGAGTTGAGTCTGTAAGCTGCATCTCCCTCTGTCGCTCGGTAGGAGGAACTTTGGACTACGCGGATCAGCGGGAGACTTTCGAAGCTCTGGATAGGACCATGTTATCAGTATTAGGTCGCTCGGCTGCAGTTGCAGCGTCGGCAGTCTGCGCTTACTTGTCCTTTATCTCGGCTGTCTGTTAGTGTGGAACTCTTGAAACTTGCTCGGATATCTGTGACCGGCCGTCGGTTATAGTATCAGTAGGACCGATGGGTGCGGTCTATTAATGGTTCTTGTGTCGTGTACAGATCCCACAGTTTCTTCCACGCAGTCTTGCGAGTAAAGCGAATATTGAGTGTGGGTTTCTCTGCGACATTGGGGGTCAGATGAGCGAGTGTAAGTAAAGAGTCCTATTAATTCGCCGTTGAGTCTCTGCCACTAGGTACATGATTCAGGATTTCCGCTCAGGCGCTTGTCTGATGTAGTGTGGTCAGTGGCCACCACCACTTTCGTCAAAGCGAAACCGCCCCGCGATACCGTCGGGGTACTCGCGTGTATTGAACCCAAACCAGCTCTGTGAAGAGAATCGGTATTGAGCCCTACAGAATTGTTAAGTAGGACTCACGTACGCGCTACATCGCGATGGCACAAGCAATCCCTGCTAACCGCGATGCCACTGTCTTCCATCAACCAGGCAAAGCAGCCCACTAACGCGATGAAATCAGAGGCCAAAATCTCCATTCAATGAGATCACGGAGGCAGATCGTCCCGTCCCATCGCCGACAAGCGGGCCCGGCGGCCATAATACATCTCAATCCGCAAGCATCTTCGCCAGGAGTAAAACCCGAGTCCCACTAGATTGAACGGCTACGTCCAGGTGTCGGGCGATTGGGCCTCCAGATGAAGATGGATTCCGATTGAAATGTTGAGGGCGCGAATACCTCTCATGCTCCGGAAAGTATTCTGGTATCTCCATAAAGTCACAGTGGAATTGTTGTCCCATCAGAGAACCTGATGGAAGCAGGCGCAACGACTTCGGAGCAAGGGGCCAGTACTATATAACGCACATCAACCACGACATCAATGGCATCAAACCTGCCTCCCTATGATAACTAATGACTGAATTAAGAAACTAAATATCATATCGTTGAAAGGTTCTTTGGTGAGTTATCACTTCCGCTTCGTTCTCAGAGATGGCAAAAGGTTGATGGCAGAAGCATGATGAGAACAAACTTGAGCCTTGGCTTGCATGCCTTCTTCTCAAAGATGAGATGCTTTTCTTGTTCTGTGAATCCCATCGCATATCACGGACAGTTATTCAGTGATGGCTTCTCAGGTGTGCGACAATGAGTGGTCTCCGGTAGGTTTCGCAGGTCTTGCTAGATAAGCACAAAGAGATTGCTTTCTTCTAGTATATCCAGCACAGCAAGGAAGAGGCACCCATGATGAGTTGATCTTAGGGCTTCATGACAGTCAAGTCTGGGGTTCTGTCAGACACCTGTCATCGCGAACATCAGCAGGTTATAAAGACAAATGCTTTCTTAGTTATCGACTCCGTGGGTCGGAACCGTGTGCCTAACTCGTGTGCCCAACTCGTGAGCCTAACTCGTGAGCCAAACTACACTGCAATTTTAACCCCCTCCCAGGCCTGTTGCACCTCGACCCCTCCGTCCAATCAAATTGACGGCACGTTGCTGAAGTAGTAGTGGAACGCCTACTCCATCTCTCACATGACTCTGGACTTAGGCGTATCATATTGTCTAACTCGGTCATTTCATCTCGTGAGACTTATTAGCTTAGCTTGCAATTTTCACCTAGTGTTGAGTTTTCTTCCTCACTAGTTGTCCACGGTTACTGGAGCTCCATGTAAGTCCTCAACCGGATGAATTCAGCCCAACCTGGATCTTCAATTCAAGACGTATCTTCACCCGAATCCTCTGCAAGGTCATACTCCACAGACAAGGATCTCTGGATCTCCTCTTCCTGTGACTCCATCACCTCCTCCTCCACGATCGTTTTCTCCGTCTCACTCTCCTCATCCAACCTAGCCCTCTTCGCTGGATCGCCCTCCTTCGCGTTCAAGTTCGTATTAATCGGTAAACTTATCGTCCTCCCCAGCGGCGCCCTGATCTCCAGAAATCCCATTCCGCTGGGCATCTGCGCAGCCATATTCTCAATACAAGCCATCTCATAATGATGTCTCAAAGCTAACTTATCCACCTTCCTCGGGATATTCGCTTTCTTTCCATTGAAATCTGTTATGAAATCGTATGGTACAAAGGCGCGGATCCTATGTGTGTCGGGATGGATTGAGATCAGACGTGCCTCGAAGAGATGGCGGATATCATTCATGAGAAGAATTCCATTTTTGTTAGACCATGTATTTGCCCAAGCCCGCGCAAGTCTCTCATCACCATCTTCTGTATTCAGCTGCTGGTCATCAGGGTAGAGATAAAAATGCTGCTGTGGTATGATATGACAAACTTGCAGACCAGGTCCAATCGATGGAATGATACACCATGACTGTCCTTTTCCAGATATCGCGCATCTATCCGTATGGATGAGACACTCATGACGGAATGTCTCTATCGTTTGTCGCGCCTTTTCTGGTGTCATGTCCATTTTTGGTGAGACGTGGAGGTGCTTGATGTCTTCTTGATCATTGTCTGTTGATGAACGTGAGTCTGACCTGCGCCTTTTTGGTGACTCAGAAGCTCTCCGAGGTTCGGCTGTCCGTCGGAAAGGTAGTCTTGCGTAGCGATGATCTAGTGATGTTCTATCTAGAGGGATGTAGCGCGGTTCTAGACGACGCGTTGGACGAGGAATGTGCTGGGCGCATTCATCTACATACTGATCAGTGACTCTGGCTCACGACAACAAGTGCTTAGACGAACTCTCCAAATGATCCTCCAACGCTTTATCATCATTAATCTCACAAGGTTTATGCAAGATGACATGATAGGTCACAACATTAGGACTCTTCGGCGACGAACTCTTCAACCCAGGAACCGGCAACCCAAGATCCTCATCCGCCACCAAAGACGGAAGCTTACGCTTCATATCATCAGGTGAATCAGCCAACATAAACGCGATATTTCCCCATGGATCTTCGGTGCAGGGTATGTCAAAACAAAGGCGCATCTCATTGACAACATCGCGAAATGTTATGAGGTTACTGCCAGGATGTTGGTAGAGGCCTGAGAAGTGGAAGTCATCGGGACCGGATAAGAGGTGGAGGTTCCAGCCGTGAATGCGCATGGAGGGGGTGACTGTTGTCATGATGGACTGGGTTGCTTAATTGAGACACGACGCGATAACGCAGGAATAACGATCGCAGTAAGATTTTTGGGCGGGTTGCCGTTTGTGGCTTAGCGGTCTCATCAACATTATCTTATCTTATCACATATCGTTATCAGCCTGTCTTATGATTTTTGACGGTGAAGCTACCAAAGTTTTATAACCATCCTCATTGACATCAACATCTTCATCAATAGCTACTTCTTAAAGTATATAAAATGAGAAATCCATCCGATAAGAATCACCTAAAAACGCGCCTGGTGCCTTCTGTGTTTAACGTCGCTCTTTTTCGGATCAACTATATCCCGAGCTCTATCAATGTTACTGACGAGACTACCCTGAACATAACAGAACATTCCTTTGTTCTATGCATGCCCATTGGTCAATCCGCACACTTCAAGAATGTGTCAAAGCGTACATCTCCCTTCCAAATCGTATGTCATGTCTCAGAAAAAGCCAAGAAGACCAAAATCTAGAGTTGTTCTGCATACCTGGCTGTTGGCTCTGGCATCCAAAACATGCCATCTTCGCTGACAATATTTGGGCTTGCATTAGTGGTCGAGCTAATGGAGATAAATCCTTAGATAAGAGCCACGAGTTTCATTACAATCTACAACTTTCCTGGTAAGGCTAAGAGCCCGTTTCTCTGGCTAATCGGGTTATCCGTATGACTCGCACAGACATAGAATTACACTTTCGGATAGGAGATTGGTGTATGTTCAATGCACTATAGGGCTGTTGGTTCTACTACAAAACGTAATCGGACGATACTAAGTTCAGCCACCGTCTGAACGCAGAGGAAAACATCCTTGGTTCTTCAATCTTCAACATGACTGTTCGAGTGGGGGACTGAGGTCTAGATGTAATTACTTTTTAGCACTGCCTCCAGTAGGAAATTGGTTTATCCCCGAACTTACTCGGCCTCTTTAGCTGTAGATCATTCGTCTAGTCGAGACCAATCGTGATTAAATCTGCACTATCGAGATAGTTAGACCGGCGGCCACATCCGTAACTCTAAGATCGGATGTTCAACTCTCTTCAGCCATCCGAGCGTGCACATCGCTATGATCGCCAATGGGACAGACACTCGGAGAGAAGAGACAACTTCTCGGGAACTAACTTAGCGAGGTTGCTGTTGAATTGGGATGGACACACAGCAGCCAACAGTTTGGTGAGGCGGCCTTCATTTTTCCTTTTCCCAGTGCCGTGTTTTTGGAAAATCCCTACGTCTGCAAACATTGAACATATGTGGTTAAAGTTCGCGCTACAGAAACTAATCTTGGTGTGTAACTGTCCCCGGCAGCTGCGATTGGTGCGGGACGCCGGACCCGTCTAGACTACGCGTTCCATCGGAAACTAGAATGTGGGACCCAGGAATCTGGATAACAGTTATCCGGACCTCGAAATACATGAGAGTTAACAATAGATACCTTTTTTTCTCAGCAATTAACCAGCTAACAAGAGTATTTCAGTCAGGTCTGAGTGTGATTACTCAACAGATCATTTGGAAGACGGCAAATGGTTTCGGTGACACACAAGCTCATGGTTCAGCTTCACGATACGCCGTCGATGCCACCAATCGTTGGGTATACGAATATAATCCGACGGATCTTTCACAAAGGATTCGGCCCCCCGACTAGCCGTTCATTTAATTAGATATTCATGGATCCCCAAGTGAAGCTTTCGATAAAGATATCTACCAGCGATCCATATCTCTACATGCAGTAATTGTTCAGGAGACAGTGAAGGTTCTCTAAAGTCTTGTGCCGTAGTCCCGTACCCCTCTCACCCAACACCGTTCCTTCAAATTGCAACCTCCATAACACTAAAAACAGGATCCAAGTCTGATATCGCCTTCCCCGTTACATTAAAACCCCTGCATCCTACATACAGGCATGACCAAATCCCTCTGCGAGTCAGCTTCCCAGCAAAGGACCGTTCAGCCGTCCTCGCCTAGCAAGAAACTACTGAACCCGCCAAGATCGTTGGTTAAGGGGAATAAGCAAAGTGGCTTGAACCCTGGAGAGTCGAGACACGCTAAAACCTTGTTGTATGGATAAGAAATACTACTCTGTATTTAGTAATTATTTATCAACCAACGTTCTCCCCTCTGGTGGATGACAACCACATTCTTTTAGTTGTTACTTATTTTATTCTATTCTTTTTGTAGCCTCCTGAGTTTGCGACAGTTTATCAGACCTCTTTCAACGGCCTTTGCCTTTTCGATTCGGACTGGTTGAGCGTCGCTCGTCGGCCATTATCGAAAATCACTTGCCGATCATCGCATCTGCGGATCACTCGAAATGGTGGAAAACAGACAGCCCAGTCTCTGGGTCGCGGAATGGCTACCATTTGTGATTGCGACCGTCTTCATTGGACTCCGCCTTATGAGTCGAAAGATCACTCGGGTTGGACTATGGTGGGATGATTACGCTGCAATTGCCTGCTACTTTTGCGCCATCATTTGGGCTGTCCAAACGCCGATATGTAGGTTTTGTCTTTATCAGAAGCCATGGGGCAAACGCTAATCTTGGCGCAGGGATCCTCAATGGCCTTGGAAAGCACGCGATCGACATCGACAGAGACATTATTAAAACGAATTCGATCATGATGCATCAACTTTACGCCATCGAACAAACATATACCTTCGTCGTCTACCTAGCCAAGGTTTCACTTTTGTTCTTCTACTGGCGCATGTTTCGAATCACAAACATCAAGATCGCCGTATACTCGCTTCTCACACTCTCGACCCTTTGGCTTATTGCTCGACTTATTGTCGGCACCATTCAATGTCTACCCGTCGAAGCATTCTGGCAGCTTGAAATGCGACCAACGGCCAATTGTCTCGTCGAGACGCCCAAGTATGTCTTTGGCAGTATCATTTCTCACATCCTCATCGATGTTCTCGCTATTATTCTGCCTGTGGTACAAATCAAGAGGCTCCAGCTGCCTCTGATTCAGAAGTTTGCAGTCCTTTTGATGTTCTTGTTTGGTACACTGTAAGTTGAACGAATCTCGATGTTTTCCTGCTATCTAAGTCCCTTCAGGGTGTGCGTTATCGGCCTAGTCGTCGCCATTGCTGGAGCAAACATTGCTCCAGACTCGGTTGATCTTTCATGGGATCTTGCAAATACTGTTCTCTGGGGAACAGTCGAGATCAATATGCTCACAGTTTCAAGTAAGTTTTACCCAAGCCACTTCTACCGCTATTACTAAAGCCGCATCTCAGCCTGCCTCCCAACGATTCGACCAGCCTGCCTGTCAATAGGCTCACGTCTCGGTATCGCGACTACCAGCACTGTCAGCGCCAACAGCTTCGGCCAAAGCCACTCGCGCCCGATCCCGAACCAGTCAATTCGTCTCTCGACAAAACCCAAGGATGACCACAAGGACGAAACCAGCTCTACGTATGAGCTCGCGACTCGCATGGAACACAATGGAGGTTCAATATCTGACTCTGAGAGTCATGGACCAGGTAACCATACGGTGGTGTCGCGGGTTACTGTGGAGGACCAGGACAATTATCCTATTCAGTCACCGCCTTCCCGGGGAATATTTGTGAAGAACGAGACTTTTGTTACGTACAAGAATTAGAATAGCAATCTTAAGGCTGAATGGCCTGTATAATACACATTCTCTAAGTTGCCTAGCTTGCGAAAACCGACAACCGGTGATTATTAAAATTTCCACAAATATTAAGCTTTGGTTATCAACCAACAGCATAACGGCGAGATGGCGATCTGCAAATCAACCGTCCCTTCTTGGCGAGTTACCGAACCGCAGGGCTGACAAGTGGAGAGTGAAAATGTGACCTGTTAGTAAGAATCACAAGTGAAACCACGAACGATTTTAAAACAACTGTGGCGTCGTTTGAAGCTGCTTATTCATGAATAGCCAGCCACAATGACATTCAAGATCATTTTTCATTACCTACTGAGTGCCTTCTTTCAGCACAAACAAAGAAACATCACAATACAAAGCTATCAGTCAATTTGTCCAGCTTATCCCTTGCCATGATCCCTGTTGGTGACACGATCCTGGCCAAATACTCTGATTCTACTTTGCAACTGGTGTGCAATGTGTAAGCCATATGTAAGACGTGTGTTTGCAGGCCCTGTTTTCACAACAAAGAGCACAATCAAAGGGAGACATGATGAACTTATCCTGTGCTACTTGTCGACCGTTGGGTATTTACTCATATATCTATACTGGCTGGGTCATAAGAAGGTTGATCTCTTGTCATAAATGCATTCAGAATCTTCAATCCTTTCTTAAACTTTGCTTTCCACACGCAGTAGTCATGTCGGCCCATCCTGAGACTGAGTCACCTGAACAACTAAACAGGCCAGGATCAATATTTGAATCGAAACAATGCGGATGCCCCATCATCAAGGAAATCAGCCACCGACTCCAGATACCACCGGTTATTGCAGAGTCTGAGTCAGTCGACGTCGGTGGTGTGTCCCTGAAACGAGACGACTTCTGCCCCGAGTCGGCGCATTGTGCCCTTTGCAGCTTCGTGGCCAAAATCAGACTTGATAGCACGAACAATGCATCCCTAACATCGGTCTACTTCGTCCTTAATAAGTTTACGAATTTCAGATTAAGACTATGGATGAATACACAAATAACTGGCGAATCACAACAACTGCCATGGATGAAGGACAATTTCAAGATTATTGTTACCAGCAAACAGAGCGCATTTCGAACAATCCACTGGCGGTACGTGCACCAATTTGTTGAGAAACCTCCAAACCATGGATCAGAGAGTTGTATACTTGGAACTATTCGTCTCTGGAAGTATCAGGTTCCGAATCTCAACCTCCCCGCGCCCAAGCTCGATACATTAACATATATCGCCACCCTGGCCAAGCACTGGCTACGTTTCTGTAATACCAATCATGAAGACTGCGCATCCCTTGTTGCGGATTCCACACCTCTCATTTCTCTGATTGACTGTAATCGACGTTGTCTTGTACATGGTTCCCAAGGAATCCGCTATGTTGCGCTTAGTTACGTATGGGGCAAGACCGGGCGCGATTTCAATCTTCCCGACAGGAGTTACGGAGTTCCATTGAGCAGACTTCCACGCACTATCGGCGATGCAATAACTGTCACCAAAAGTCTCGGGTTCGACTATTTATGGGTCGATATGCTATGCATCGATCAACAGAGCAACGAGGATAAGCATCGTCAGATAGCTATTATGGACCAGATATATCGATCCGCTGATCTTACCATCATCGTTGCGGCTGGTAGTGATTGCGGCGATGGCATCCCCGGCGTGAGTGAGAGATGCCGCCCGCCTCGTCTGTCGATTACCATCGGACATACGATACTCATTGAGGAGAAAGAGGATCCAGCCAGCGAGATTGAGGCTTCGATTTGGCGATCAAGGGGTTGGACATTCCAGGAAGGTCTGCTATCAAGGCGTCGACTCGTATTCACCGACAGTCGAATCTTGTTTTCTTGTTATTCGGATCAGGCGATAGAGCCCAGGCTGGGTCCAGAATTCCCACAGGCAGAGGAGAACCGCGTCTTCAAGCCGCCCCGGGGTTTATGGTATGACGAGCCAAGACTTTGGGGTACTAGCTTTCTGAAGATCGACAGCCCCGATCTTCGCACTCTCGGTGGAGAGGCAGAAGGATGTAACTACCGCTATGGATTTCCGATAGCTTTGGCAGAGTTGCTGGAAAAGTACTCGTCACGATCTTTTTCATTCGAGTCGGATGTTGTGGATGCCTTCCGGGCAATCGGCAATATATTCGCTCTGAGAACACCCCCAGTGCTTCACCTTTGTGGTCTCCCATTCATATTTGGCAACGAGCCAACCACCGCCAGCTCTCTGACCCGTGGCCTGGCGTGGTGTCTGGAGAGAGGTGATGAAGAGACTGCGCGAAGGCCAGGCTTTCCATCATGGTCCTGGCTGGGATACAGAGGGCCAGTGCGATGGGGTGCGAGGCTTCGGCCTCAAGACGGGTCTACATATGGTATCGACGAACAATGGTCTGCCAAAACATTCTCTCACGTCAGATCAATGATCACCATTGGCAACAGGAAGTTTGAACTTATGCACCTGTCACAGTGGTGGCGAGAGTGGAGTGATGCGAAGGCATCTGAAGGCCTGGCACCATCGAGACTGATGATCATGGGATCCATGATTAAACAGGAAGTTTGGTCGGGCGGCAAATGTACGCTATACGAGGAATGGGAAGAGCCTTCACGCTATATTGTCTCCGGTGAGGGGCCATGGTCCTCCCAATCACGGTACAAAGTCGGGACAAGTCTCATGATGTCAGAAGATGCATGCCAGCGTCTTTTGGAAAACCTGAGACGCGGTATCTTGAGGGCAGTTCTACTTACAGACGGATTTCTTTTAATTGTCCAACCTGTGGCTGCTGAAGCTACGGGTGGGCCATATAGACGTGTTGCAAGCGCCGATATCGATGTTCCTCATACAAAGGAGAGCGATCAGCTCGAGATGGACCATTTTGTAAAGGAATGTACAGAACTAGTGGATATCGAGTTAGTATAGCCCTATCTGCAGTGCCAGTCAAATACGTCATGGACCGGATTCAATCAATTTCTTTGCCACAGCTACATATATGGCCATGACCACTGGAGTAGACTTAATGTACGGTCACTGATCGTTATATAAATACAAGAGTGTGGAAACAGAGAGTAGTGTGCCAAGCTTGTCAAATGCCGGTAATGTTCGTTCTGTGCACATGTAAGAAACAAATCAATTTCGCTCTCTTGCAAATAGGCCCTCGGTAGTTGTTTCTTTCGAGTCGTATCATAGTAGACTCTCCAGCCATTCCATGTAATCCACGTGATAGCTTGGATCGCAAATACCAAATCGTCCTTGTTGAGACCTGTCCACAAATCCTGTAGGCCAGTCACTGCGCTGTTTAGAATTATACCCCGTCGCACAATAAAGCACATTCACCTGAAGTAAATGCCACATCTTGATCAGAGCTTGCCGCGCGCTGAACCCTTTTCTAGACCCTGAAAATAAAACCGTCGCAAGACAGTGGATAGCACCACAGAAGGATCTGCATCTCGAACACTGGTGCCCGGAGCATTAATGCCGTTTATCTCCGTATCCACAAACGCTCCTCAACCATCGAATCTGAACCAATCGGGATCCGGTGAAATAATCTTCCCACTGGCCAAGCTTTCGGCGGTAGATCGCTCAGAGAAAAACGCCCGTAAAAAGAGCGTGCTAGACAGAATAGTCCAGTCAGTATACGCCAACGCAGATGATATCGTATTTTGACCGCTCTAAACCCTGCGGCTGCAACCGAAGCTAGAGCCTCAAACGGCTCTAAATCCGCCTAGAGGATCTCCCCGAGCCTATCGCAGGACAGAACCTAAGGTTTCACTGAGATTTAGTGGGAGTCTTTAATTTCAGGGCGGGGCTTTTCGATCGCCACCGTTGGATAAAAAGAGATCCCTTGAACTTTGTTTTCTCTTCCCTCTCCTCTGCTCCCAATTGACTTTCCTTTCTCATCTCCCTTGGCCAACAGCGAGGTCAGTCGCCACAATGACAGACTCATCATCCAAATCCTCCACCGACCCCTCCCACGCCGTCGACTCCTCCAAACAAGCCAACAACGCCCTTTTACCCAGCGCCAGCGACGACGAACACGATGGTTTTCACAATGATCACCAGGATCATCTTGACATGCAACGTCTTGGCAAAAAGCAACAATTCAAGCGCACTTTTTCACTATGGTCTTCTATAGGCTTTGTGGCGATTTATATGGCTACATGGGAATTCGTTTTAATTTCGCTCGCGCCTGGATTTACTAATGGTGGTTATGCCGGTGTGTTTTGGTGCTTTGTTACGACTACTATTGCGTATAGTGCTGTCGTGGCGAGTTTGGCGGAGATGGCTTCTATGGCGCCTACTTCTGGTGGTCAATATCGTGAGTTCAGCGTACCAATTGACTAACATGTTTGTGGCTAACTGGGATAGACTGGGTCAGTGAATTCTCACCACCAAAGTATCAGAAAGTTCTCTCCTACGCTTCTGGCTGGATGACAACACTAGGCTGGCTCGCCAGTTTCGCAAGCAGTTGCTACACAATCGCCTTCCAAGTGCAAGCCTGCATCAACGTAACCAACCCAGACTTTGCATTCACACCATGGCAAATCGCACTCATCATGTGGGCCGTCATCGTCATCACCATCGCGTTTAACACATGGGGCACCGCATTCTTCCCTCAGCTCGAAACAGCCAGTCTCATCGGACATGTTCTCGGTTTCTTCGCCGTCATGATTCCACTTTGGGTTCTTTGTGATAAGAATAACGCGAGTGATGTGTTTACTCAGTTCACTGATCAGAGTGGTTGGGATAACATGGGCTTCGCGTATATCTCCTCGCAGATTTACGTCCTTTGGTGCTGCTTTGGATCGGACTCTATTGTGCATTTATCCGAGGAGGTCAAGAATGCGAGTATCATCGTGCCTAGGGCTATTTGGTGGTCTTACGTCGGTAACGTTTGCTTTGGCTTCATTATGCTCATCACCATGCTTTTTTGCATTGGGCCTCTGGATCCTGTTATCGCGTCAGACTGGCCGTTCATCACACTCTTTGATCGAACTGGGTCGCAGAGTTTGAACTTGTTCTTCAACGTCATCTTGTGGCTGTTGGTTTATCTGGGTAATGTTACGACTCTTGCGACTTGTGCGCGTGAGACGTGGGCTTTTGCGAGAGATCAGGGTCTTCCGGGCTCACGATGGATTGGTCACATGTACGTTGTACTTTCTCACACAGGTTTACACGATACTAATGTTCTGCAGGGACAAGAAATGGCACATGCCCTTCAACGCAGTCTATCTCATGTCCATCGGTGCCGCTCTTCTCTCGCTCATTCAAATCGGTTCCGAAGTCGCCTTCACGGTCCTCGTCTCCCTCTCCACGCTAGGCATCATGAGCACCTACCTCCTCAGCATCGGCTGCGTCCTTCTCAAGCGCATCAGAGGTGAACAACTTCCATTTGCGCGATGGAGTCTAGGCAAGTTCGGACTGGTCATCAATGCCTTCTCAGTTCTGTACAGTTTGTTCATCGTTATTCTGTGCTGCTTTCCTCTTACACTGCCCGTTGATACCGCGACGGCTAATTGGGCGCCTTTGATCTGGTTTGGCGTTATTCTTATTGCGGCGGTTGCGTATGTTATGCATGGAAGGAAGGCGTATACGCCGCCTGTTAATTTTGTGGAGGGTGTCAAGATGCAGGGTGTTGGATTGCAGGAGTCTACATGAGATATAAGTCTCCTCAAAAGTAACAGTGTTTTTAATCTATCCTAGAAATATGTACATGAACTGAAGTTTCGTCTTCATCCTTGCTATTACTGAGAAGGAATTCGGTAAACCTGGTACTCATCCCCAGCACTAACAGGGAAAATATTAAACGTAACAAACCCATCAGGATGTTCCGGCTCAAGTCTAACAAAAGCCTGCGCCGCATGCTGCTGTCTAGTACTAACCCAATAAGCGCCCGCAGGGAACTTCATCGTCTTAGTAAACATCTCCGTATTAACTGTCGTCAGCGCAATACCCTCATACTTTGTCGGTGCAAGGGTAGCTTCAGTGATGTTGTACGCTTCAACTTCGCCTTCAAAGTCGACTGCTAGCTCATTTACTTCCAAGCCGGCGGCACGGAGTTTGGTAGCAGCGTGGCCCCATGCGCGACTGAAGATGTAGGCTTCGGGACGAGAACGTGTGAGGTTTGACTCAGGAGGTGTGTTGTTGCCGAATTGCACGGGGACTTCGGTGAGTTCGCCTGTTTCAGCGTTGATGTAGTTCCATGTAGAATTTGACCAGCGGGGCTGTTCACGCACGATAATCTCTTGGTCGTTGGTGATAAAGTCAGCGCGAGCTGACTCAACCGTGTCGTAGATCAATTCAGCGTTATCGGCGGCCGTTTGAAGAAGGGTGACAGCAGCTGTAAGACCGGCTGTGGTGCGACGCTTGAAGTATCGATCGCCCAGACCGATTCCTCGTGTCTCGGATAAAAAGGCGAGACCTTGGCCGAGAAAGACGGTGACTTCACCCCGTGTATCTGTGACGAAGTCTTGGAGGCGAATTCCTTCGCCTTCCTCTTGGAATGCAACGACATAACCACTAGTGGTCAAGTTCTTGTCCTCCAGCGCAGAGTGAACCTCGGGCACGAAAAGAGATTCAGCGAGTGATCGAATATCCTCGTGCACATTAGGATTCTTGAACGCAGAGAATTGGCTGTCTTGAGAAGGTATGAATGTCTTGTTGTCGTAGGTCAACCGTCGAGCAGCACCATACTCGTGGCAATCGAGATGGAGATGAGCGTTAAACTTGAGGTTCAAAGCCTTAACGTCCATGGTTTGCTGAGAAGCCATTTTCGTGTGGTCTCGGTTAGGATCAAAGCTGGTCGCCAAGTATCGCTGGAAATACGCCGCTCCATCAGGGTTGTAGCGCGGCAGAACCATGATATCCAATTTCTCCAGAATATAAGCTGTCCATTCTGGTTCAGCGTCCATTTTGCCCAGCAGCGCAAGAATAGCTTCTTCGCCTGCTGGTTCGTTTCCATGAACATGACTCTGAAACCAGACACGGACTTTGTTGGTTCCATTGCCCGCCATCTTCGTCGTCTGAAGAAGCGATTTGGACGATGAAAGGACAACGTAAGGAATGGAGCGTCCTTCTTCGGAAGAGAAGGTAGGATTGTGGTACGTCATCCAATCATTTCTTGAAGCGAGAGTCGCAAGGAATTGTTCAAGAGTTTGCTGCGAGTTGGGAGTGGCTGTGCCGTTGGCAAAAGCCTTGTTTACGCCATCGGGGTTGAGAAAGGCGGGTGAGTAGAGCTTGCCGTCAACATCGGGGAAGTTGGCGGCGACTTGTTCTGACTCTTTGGCGAAGGGGACTTGATTGTCGGCGTATTTGATTTGAGCAGCCGCTGTCCCCAGAAGGGCGGTGATAGTAAGGAAATGCATGATGAATTGGCATACTTGTCCAACCAAAGATTAACCAACTTCAATCGGGGGACCTACGTCAGCTTTTATACCCGACGATCAGATCGAAAACCTGACAATTGAGTCAAGAACCCGACAATCAGGTTTTCAGTCCGACTCGTTCACCGATCGAGCTTCCCTTCTCGTCGTAGTCCCTGATGTTGTTATCTTTAAGCTTAACAGATCTCCGCGAAATATGGGTACGGGGCATCAATTGGCGAATAGTGGCGTGGTCCAACCCCGCGATTTTATTGTGCCAAGACTCGCGATGGATGTCCAAGATACCTTCGGACTTGGCGCTCCGGTCACGGATGGGAAGTTTACCGATGGCGGCTAAGGACCGTCGGATATGGTATCTTTGTCGTCAGATTGATGTTGAGGGAATTGATTGTGATGATAATGTTGTGTTGTCGCTCGGCATCCGGTGACTGGGGGTACACGGCGACCAGAATGAGCGAACGCTGTACCACTCTACACAAAAACTTGAGAAGGAATTTAGAATCTGTTAGTGTTGATGGATGGGTACCTTGATAAGTAAGCTATGACTACAGTAAGAAGTTGTGACAGAACTTGGTGATTGATAGGTCTAAACCAACTCGATAAAGCTACGATCCACCTGAACCTCCATCATGGCTTTCGCACGATATCTCTGTTCAGAATATGAATATCCGTAACATTAACCTCCAGCCCAATCATGGGTACCATAGCAAATGAATCAAGTCTCTCCACCATATTTCTTCAGCATACCCTCAACAACGCGAATGTTCTCCGCCCAGAACTCCTTCTTCTCAGCCATGGAAAGCTCTTTGTCTGCATACTGTGGCTGCAAGAAACGACCGAATCGAAACCATTCCATGAAATCCTTCGTACCCTGGCTCTCCCAATGAGCCTTCCACTTAGGAATCGTATCCCAGAAAGCGCTGCGAAGCTCGTCGGCTTGCGCATACTCAGTCCCAAAACCGTTTGGGGCTCCGTATCGGAAAAGCATCTCCAAGCAATAGTCAGCAGCGACAAACGGGGCACTGGCGCAGAGCTCCCAGTCGATGATGGCGTTGATTTGCGTGTGGTCTTCCGCTGAGACGATGATGTTGTGAAGACCCATATCAATGTGCATGGCAACTACCTGCGACGTGTCAGATACATGCTGACGCTTTAGCTGCTCCCGTTCTGGCGGCTGATTAACCAAAGGAGATGATGGATGATTGTGCTGGAACTGTAGAAGAATTGGGGAAATGATAGATTTTCAACAGAATACTCTATATGACTGGGGTGATAAAAATATGTTCATCTCGCTATCAACGACAAGTCAATTGGTCGATGACGGATTTAGAACTGCACTATCCTAATTTGCCTATATTACTAGGTTGGTCAATAGCGTAAAGATCAAGTTACAAAACAACAAAGAATGGTAGGTATAAAACAGGAGTTTTAATACTCGGAGTTGAGAACAAGAAGAGTTCTGTCATCAAGCTGAGAATGAATCAAGATCCAGTTCTTCAGCACGACGGCGAACCAGGAGATTGATAGACATGTCGCCTATAAGTTTGAACCCAATATGTAATGGGTTAGGCCTTTTGTCCTCCGAAAGCTTCCAGTCATACTTTAGAAGCAAATGGCACAATAGAATTTTAATTTCATTGGCCGCGAAGAACCGTCCAGGGCACGCATGTAAACCATGCCCGAATCCAAGATGATCTGCGCTGGTGCTCACAAGATGGGCTTTCTTGTCATCACCCATTTGGCGCATTCTCAAATACCGATAGGGGTCAAACTCAAGTGCGTTATCGTAGGTTTTAGAATCCCACATGTGAGTCATTTCTCCAATGACCCTACCACCCTTCTTAAGGATGTCGCCATTCGGAAGAGTAATATCAGCCATAGCCTTTCTTCTAAAGGCACCTAGAAAGAAGAGGTTAGTGAGTGGGATAGTAATGGAAAGGTTTGATCGAACTTACCCAGTAAGATTGGTCGCAATCTTTGGGACTCTTTGATGACACTGTCCATCAACTTCAGGTTATACAGGGCTGCTTTAGTCAACCCGCCTTCCTCACTCAGAACTTTGACAATCTCCTCGCGAAGAGCCTTGAAAGTGTCAGGATGTCGACAAAGATTGACAAGTGTCTCAGAAAGCAAATCGGATGTAGTGTGATACGCGACAATAGAGATAGCGATTTGTTCTGTAGCCGGGTCGTGCTTGTCATATTCTTTCCCGAACCACTCGATAGAGTCATCGAAAGGACAAGGCTTTCCCTGCGCAAGAGCTTCTTGCTTGATAGCACTTCGACGTTCGAGATGAGGCTTTAGGCATCGACGGGCTTCATTCAATTTGTTACGTAGTTCCCAACAAGGGGGAAGGAACCAGTGGATGTAGGGGCGAAGCCACCCAGGCCATTGTCGAACATAGGTAGTTAATGCAAAGGCCAGCATAGTGTAATCACTCGAGGCTCTAGTCCAATCTTTATCACGACAGAGCTCTTCGCCCATAAAGATCCGGGAGGACACACGCGACACGATGTGGATAAGCTCTGCTTGTGGGTTGATTGAGTGCCATTCTGAGATCTGTCAGCGCCGAAGCTTTTGGTATTGAACCTGAACGAAGTACCTTTTGAGTCAGTGAGAAGGTCGTTTATTGCTAAAGACGCTTCCTCCGAAAGAGGTCCAGTCATCTTGGCTGGAATAAGACAATTAGTAAGCTTTGTAATAATATGAAATATAGAGACTAACTTAAAGCCTTTGTGATATACTTTGTGATAACAATGGGCATGTTAGGGTGGAAGCTAAAACCGTCGAACCCAGGAATGTACGCATGAGAGTCCTGCTCAAAATTAGTCATAGATAGGAATACTAAGATGCTGCAACTAACCTCTTGAGCTGGAATTCGAAAGTCGAGATGCTTATTGCCCCTCAAGGCATCAACCCACGAAGGAGGTATCACCAGAACTTTGCCCATATCTGTGTAAGCGCTGATTGGTTGGTCCCCATACATAGATCTTGCCTTGGAAAGAAGACTCATGCTGTTATCGAGAAATTCCTTGACTACACGTGTATTGGTCCACTCAAAACGTTTCTTTGGAACCAGAACTGGGTACTTTTCATCCTGAACAAAGAAAGAATAGTTAGCAATAAGGATTGCCATAAAAGAAACGACCGATAAGACGGCATATTGCGGGTTGTTCAGCACACTATCGATATAAGCTGACATCTTCGGATGTGTTGATCTACTGAGCGTGATAGTGAATGGATTTGCTTTCACGACCATAAGGCTATTCTTATACTGCCGTGATACTTATGAGGAGTATCCGTAAGATCGACATTGCATTCTCCACCGACTGACTCAGTCCCCGTTTCGACAGACCTCTAAAACCCATTGAGAGTAATAGCAAACAAAATGAGACGCAGATCAGATCATAGTGCCAAAATGTTTATACAATAAGCTGCAAGAATCTAGATGTGCTCTGCACGGAAGTTTATGTCCACCTGCTCAAGTGTCTTAATGTTTTTCTTGAACCCATCAGGCGAGAGTCCACACATAGAAAACCAAAAAAAAAACCATATTCGCTTGGAAGAGCTCAATTTCGTACGTATCCCTGACCTGATGTAACATGACAGCGCCAGGGATATGTAAAAGAAGGGGCAATAAGCCAATGAGATGGTAGATATACATGATTATAACGGAGAAATCATGCGAATTTTGCCAGTTGTTGCACCCCGTGGATGATCCACGGGGCATCAAGGTAAAGTCCGTGGAGTAATGCTTGGACAGTCCGCGGAGAACCCATGGTGATTGAAACGCAGCAATTTCGCCACACGGGTTTAAATGCATATACGTTATGCGTAAATAAAGGCGATACGCAGGTCCTGTCCTACGTCCTGAACGGCTTAATACCTCTGTACAGTTTAACATCAGTTTTGCAGGGCAGAAGTGACTTAACTATACTACCTGCTTTAAGCAGCTAACGTTAACTTTATAATAGCCAATTATATAATTTTGTAGCTGATCTAGCAAACGTAACTCTATACTCTTAACTTCACAAGTTATGAAGGTTAGGCCTGATTAACTTGTCCGTTACATCGTATTCCGGCATCGTCGGCTAACGTACGTTAGGCGCAGTCCAGGTCCAGGGTCTCAGTCGGCCATCGGCAGCATATAAGACAGATTGGACCCCGCCTTAAGGCTCGGTCCCTACGGTCTTTCTTCATGGTCCCGCGATTACCGCCGATGATCCGGTTTCATAGTCACAATGTCTTGTAATAATGGAGTCTCGTGATACCTCTCTCGGTATATGGTTTGCAAATGCCGTTCCACTCCGCTTTAGTTCTATCTATCCTATTTCCAAACCTAGAAGCTAAAGGGAACCTTCTTAGTCACAGATGTGTGTTAATAAATTTGTCGATAGGAACACGGATCCTACCTCCAACACGTTAATAAAGATTATAGACATAGGTAATAACCCGAGGAAGAGACCATTTACTTACCATCACTGGTAGTATTTAGTAAGGTCTGGGCTCTTTAAACCATAGGCACATAATTAATTCGGCATAGATGGAATGCCGAGCTACGCTAGAGCTGGTATCCCTTCTTCACCTTCCAGCCTGGTACTAGGTAGGATCTTAGATCATTGATCACCGTGGCTGCGACCTATGTTTATATGTCAATAGGGCTATCATATTGGGTCTTGCCCTCTAAGTAAATACCATAACAACAACAACGGTAAAACAGGCCAAGAGCTCTATGGCACTTAACCGAAGAGTTAAAAGCCCGAATGGCATGCTGGAATGGCAGCCGAGTTCGTAAGGCCTCTGAATGTTTCAAGAAGCTCTTTCCGTTAATAATCAATGGGCGGTATCGAACCTCGTTGCAATATGATTGGTTAGAGGTTCGTAACGGAGCTACATCCTATATCGCCGTCATAGCTGCAAGAAACATCTCCTATACCTCTTGAAGTGGATGGTAGGCACGAAGAAAAATACTGTGAATCCATATCTACATTCCGTATTAGGCTGTTTCATAAGATAGCTATAGATTCACGGCTGAGCTGAGACTTGAGTCGCTGAAGTTGCTTGCTTAATTCTATCTATAGATGCGCTACAATAAAATACTTGAAAGAATAATAGTTTACAAAGAATTATAAAGTGATCCAATCGTTACCATCCGTCGTAAAACATCTTATCGCAGATCAGCAGACCAAGGAAGAGCAACGACAGAGTACTTCTCAGTAACCGGAGTAACCTTGACCTTCTTGCAACCCTTCTCCAACTTGACACCATCAAACCGATCGGCAATCCAAGGCATGTAATCCTTGGTAGAAGCATGAGTGACAGCATCGTGGTCAAGATCAGGATAAGACCTGAACTCAGCAGTAGACTCAGGAAACTCCTTGCACTTCTCATCAAAGTCCTCCACAGCGTACCCGGGGTAAGTAAGGATATCAGCTTCACCCTGGATGACAAGCATAGGAGCGGCAAGCTTGTGAGAGCCATAACCGTTGTAGCGCTTCTGCCAGTCCTTGAAGTCGGGGTGCTCGACCCAGCTGGTGTTCTTGTAAAGTTCCTTGACGGTCAGGTTGCTGTACAGAGAAGCACCGGTGATGAGGCAGCCTTGTGCAGCGAGTTGCATGCGCTCGGCGACAATGTCGGTTACGTAGTCTTCGACCTTGATGGAGGGGTACAGCTTGGAGACGGACTCGAGGAGGAAGATGGAGACGACGTCACCGGCGGGACCGTCCTTGGCGCGGCGGAAGGATTCGGGGATGAGCTTGATGGGTTGAAGAGCGGGAGCGAGAGCAACGGCGCCGAGGAAACCACCGGTGGCCTTACCCTCCATGGCTTCACGCTCGTCTGTTCGCCAGGCAGTCATACCACCCTCACTGTGGCCGACGACGACCCATTCCTTAGTGATGCTCTCACCAAGAACGGAGCGAGCAGCCTTGAGACCGAAGCTGACATCCGCAGCATGGAGGGCACCAGACTCGTACATGAAACCTTGAGGAATATCACTTCCCTGACCAGCGTAATCGGGAGCGATAACAACGTATCCCTGCTGAACAAGGGCGAAAGGACCTTGCCACTCATAGTACAAGCCACGATGGTTTGAAGGGGCGCAGTTTCTGCCAATGCCAGCAGTACCGTGAGTCCAAACAACAGTACGGAAAGGCTTATCCTCTCCAAGAGGGTTCGAGTAAGGCGTAAGAACAAAGCCAGTAGCGGGAATAGCCTTTCCGTCAATATCCTCGGTCATGTAGAAGAATCGCGTCAGGCTGACACCAGCAGGGACAGTCCATCGTCGCGCAGCCTGGGCAGCGGGAATCTCCTCCCACTTGACAAGATCACCAGCCGAGTAATCCGAGACGTTGGCGGGGTTGGAGTAGAATGGGTCGGTGGTGATGTTCTGGTTAACCCATTTGGCGGATTCGCCAGCTAGAGCTTGGCGGTAGGTGAGTTGGCAGGCCGCATCGCAGCGGTTGGGTTCGTCTGCGAAGGGAAGAGCTGCAGCGAGAGCGCTGGGGATAAGAGCGGTGATGAGATACTTGGACAACATGATGGAGATGAAGATTGAACCTGTGAGAGAATGATGGTGAGTGAAGATGATGTTTGAAGGAGAGATGAAGTTGTATAAATAATAAACATGATCGTCGTCCCGCCCCGCTAGAAATTACCGTGTCTCCATTCCCGAGGTCAGTTATGCGGGATCATCTAGGTCAACGGTCGAGAAATGGTATAACAACTGCCATAAGCAGTAAGTGATCACCACCCTGGCATGAATCTGCCAAGACGATTGATCGGACCGTAAACAGAGCACCCAGCCTCTCTCACAACGTAATGACATGCAAAGCCCTTGAATTAAGCATAGACCACGTGCAAATACTCTTGGTGGTTTAGCGCGTGGAAACATTGGCTATTCTAGGTAAGGGGCGGGTTATAAGCGAAGATTCTCGCTAACTTTATTCTGGAAAGGAAAATGCAACCCTTGTGAATTGATGATGCAGCATGACTAACAGATTGAATGTGTACATAAAGTTTCGGGAAGTCCCTGAGTCCGAGATGGGATAGTGGGATATCTTATGCTAAAGAACATGTTTGAGTTTGTTTGAGTCAATTGAGGTGGTTGTATCCCGTTATTGAGGCTGTGGTAATTTACGGTCGTCGTATTCCTTGTCACCTTGTCCATGTCATTGAGAAGAGAAGAGTGGCTGAGAACTAAACTCTAATTGCATGATATGAGTTCTAGAACCAATGGTTGTTCTAGGGTAACGTCAAGTTATCAGAAATATTTATCGCTAGAATCCTAAGAGATGGAATAATTAGATTATCTTATGCCAGCTTAAACTAGCAATTAAACTATTTTATTTAGGTCCCCCCAAGCCTTGAAGAACGATTCTTCTCATAGCCACCTTGGATAAATACACAAGAGCTGAGGAATACTGGTTGCCGGATACCGAAAAATCAGGAATGAGAATAGCTAACGGTTGTTTCAAATATTGCAATCTAGAGCACAAGGAGAATCAAGTCTATAGCAGAAACAAAGAAATACAGGAAAAACAAGAAAGAGACAAACAACAAAGCCATGGCGAAGAATGGCCATTTGTTACAGTAGGACGTGGCCAGCCGCAGCAAAGCAGCCGTTACTCCATCCCATGAGCCTCCGAAGGAATAGACTTCCACTTAGCAGCATACCTACTACCCTTCCTCCAACCCGGTCCAAACCAATACAACACAAAAGGAAAAGTCCCCATGACACCAGAAATAATTCCAAAAAGACTAAACGTCCAATCTCCCATCAAATTCGTAAGCATATCAGGAAGAAAAATGGGTACAACTCCCGCACAAGCCAATCGGAAGCACGCAGCCGTAGTAAGGCCTGACAATGTCCCCGCCGGTGGGTAAGCATCGAAAAGGTATGATATGAATGAAATGAGAATCATGGCGTTGCCCCAGACGTAGACGCCTGTGCCTGAGATGGGGGCTAGGTGGTGGATGGAGGGTTTGGCTGTGTAAGCCACCCAGAAGAGAGAGCCCGTGGCGAGGATCGCGCCGAACATGGCAGGAATAAGACGTTTCTCAATGTGATCCATGTTCTTCTTCGCTGAGCTGGAGAGTAGGGCTTCGATGAGGATGCAGGAGAGGGCTGCGAGGATAACGCCGACGACAGCTGATATAAAGGCTAATCCAGAGTCGCTTACGTCAAAGTTGTAGTTCCCAGCCAGAGCAATAGGAACAGAGATGAACCATTGGAAAACGACCGCAAAGTTGAGGCCCAGATAGAGTGAGATGAGCGTGACGAGGGGTTCGAAGAAGAGCATCTTGATAGGCGTGAGGAAGGTAATTCGTGCCATCTCTGCTTGTGTGACACCGCTCTGAGCACAAGGTAGCTTGATGCCACTTCTGTTAAAGCGAATGCGCGTTCTCAAGATTTCTCGGTTGTACGTTTCGGGCATGAAGGATCCAAACGCCAAAGCTGCGCATCCGAACATGAGAGTTACCCATGAAAGCCAGGCTGGTCCTTTCGATTCGAAGACGAAACCACCAATGATTGGACCTGTAGATATTGTTAGCAATGCAAGGTCAGTAGAAAGGTGGCTACATACCAGCAGCAGCACCAAGGTACGAAGCCAAGGTCAAAAAAGAATAATAAGTAACAGTTCTCCTCCCATCCCAAACATCCGCAAACGTACCCTCAATCAGCACAACACAAGGCCCGCCAAAATACCCCGCCAAAAACCGAAAGGCAAGTAGCGTAGAAGCCTTAGTCGCAAGACCAATGACAATCACACACATTAGAAAAAGCGGAAAGCTCATGAAGTAAATCGGTCGTCGACCATATCGCTCTGCTAAATGTGGTGTGTAAATCGGTGCGAAAAATACACCAAAGAAAGGAAGTGTGAAACCGAGAATCGCTTTGCGTTGGGAAATGTCGTATGCCTCGGGGATGGCGGATATAGCGGCTGTGTATGTTGTTGTTCCGTACATGCTGGGAATGTTAGTATGTAGTCTCGAGGGAGGGGGAGGGCACGGACATTGTGAAGACGAAGAAGAATGCTACTGCTGAGACGTATGCTTTCTGGATAAAGGGCCAGGACATTGGGCTGTCTGGGTCTGTTGGAGAGAGGTTGTGACCTCCGCCGTTGTTTGTTCGGAGACATGGTGCGTGTTCGTCGTCTGGAGTCATTCGGCCATCCATGTGTGAACGGTCCATGTTGGAGTGCATTTGTTCCATGTTCGAATGGTTCATGTTTGAATGCATCTGTTGGCCCATGTAGGAATGGTCCATATTAGAGTGCATTTGTTGTTCCATTGTACAGGAAGGTATCTAGTCGTAGAGAGAGTCTAAGCGAAGGACTGATATGAGAAAGTAATGTTTTGTCATAAAGCACAGATGAAGCTGCCAACTCAAGTAATTATATACACATCTCCGTCGCCATCTTCATTCCAGGTTTATAGTTGATTCCATAATCAGATGGCGGTGCAGTCTGACATAGCCCATTGATCGAGCGCAACAATTTCCTCAATTGAGACGATCTTCCAAGCGATAGGTTGTTGCTGAAAGCCACTGCATCGAGGGCAGAGATGAAATGATATACAATATCAGCCATTGTATAATCAAGATTACCATACCAGGCTAGTACACAAGGCTTAGCGCTGACTACTGGGAGTCGGTACCTCGCGCCAATCTGCCGGATACAGCCATCTAGTGAAATGCCCGCTGACTGCAGATGTTTCATTTACTTGCTTACTTGCTACCTTTGTCGTGATTATGATTGGCGAATGACGAAACCTGGAATGATAGTTGCAGCTGTATACAGGTTATCTAAACATCTAAACATGCCCTGGACCAATCGCTCACTCCCAAGACCAAGGAGTAGGCAGAGACAAATTACTAAAATAAGCTGGAGTCGCATTTAAAGTCACCAAAAACTGTTAGTAAACCTCACGAGCCAAGATACTACGTCACAAGTATGCATAAAAGGTTAAACAAGCTATCCTCAAGTTTAATGTCAGTAAGCTGACAGGATGAATCAACACCAGCCGATTCGCGACATCATCGACTTTACCAGAACTGGAAATTCGGATTATCTCCACAGTTTCAGCTTCCAACACAGCCTCTGCGCCACACTTATCCCTGCCATCAAAAATGCAATCCCCGACAGAGGTTAAAGACGCAGCGAAAACCCCCTGCCGTCAGTACCTTGTTACCATGGTAGGGAATGTCTTCTCATTAGCCGCCTGCAACCGATAGAGCACGCTTATCTTATCGATATCATTAGATAAGCCAGCATGACAGACCACGTTACTTACCCTGCATCGATGCCCGATTGAACTGAAATACGACCTCGCAACGGACGACACAAGGTAGACGGGCATATAATTTTCTATTGTCATTTAAAGTTCAAGGACCCTGTAACTTTTGAGGTGGTCTGGACTTCATGCCGATACATTCATTGATTTCACATGGAAAAAGAGAAGCTCATCCGATTTCCACATATGGTTTCCACAATTTAGTGTCTTAGCGTGCAGGACTTCACCCAACTTCCAAACGGCGATGTCGATGTTTAAACCAAAGCCAGAGATAATTCTAGGCAATACAGCAAAGGCAATCTCACAATTGATCTCTCGACCCTGCTCGATAGATGGCAAAGCCTGCAATATTCCCCTCCAGCTTGAATCAGATTTCGCAAGTGCCTGCATGGAGTCATTTTCTGCATATTTTGACAACATAGCGCAATGCCGAAAATTGGCAGTGCGATAAGAGCACCAATCACATATCCCAAGTCAAGTGAGTCTTACTTACTGAGAACACTCATACCCACCAGAATACCAGCTCGGGTGATATCGAATCACGCCCAGCGGCTTCGTTCCGTACTGGAATACCAAACAACTTGGCTCCCTCTCACTCACCCGGCTCTCCGGATTACCTCACACACCAGATCTCATGCTCATCTGTCAACAATTACAAATCATCACCCTTGTCTGACCTATCACGTTGACACTAACAAATACGTCACAATGGTTCGCGGCACGGCCCCCAAAGTGACAGGTAGAAGTCCTTGCATGGAACCGAGTAAATGGTACCCTAAATGCAAGCTCTTAATTCACTCATACTCGTGATCGACAAAGAGCTAAAGTTAGTCAGAGACAGACTGTGTAGTTCGCAGCTGAGACTCAAACTTGGCAGGCGCGGATCGCTCGGTTGTGGTGAAAGGGAGCTGGTGGGGAAGATCGTGAGCTTTTTCGGGTGACGCTCTGTGGTTTTCGTTGGCTAATGACCTGTGAGACATCCTATTAACTCTCTCCAGCAGGTGGAGTAGCTGAAAGTGTAGGTGCTCAACAGGGGTTGTTCTGATGATGGCGTATAGAATCCTTGTAAGTGATTGCAGATCCTGCACTTTGACCCACCTGTCACTTCGCGCCCCAACGAATCATCCTCGAACAACCGATTTCTCATTCCAAGTGGCGCTATGCTGTTTGTTCTCCCTGCGATAACAAACAAAGAAATATGGCGTTCGTGCTAGATCGATCGTGCCACGTAAGATCGTGAGTGATTCATCAGATCTTGGGAGAGTGATGATGTCTCAGTTGAGACTACGGAGTCAGTGGATGCTATGTCAGTTGGCGTAACTATTGCCTCATGAGAGATCCCTTTGATGGCGCGTTTGCCTGGGGCTATTGATACTGTCCGTGCACTGTTACATTCAAGGCTGACAACGGTATATCCCGCGGTTAATGCGCAAACTATTGCCGACGGCATAAACTCTAAGTGGATTACGAACCAACAATACTACCTATAGAAACATTCGTTGCGACTCTGATAACCAAATGAGCCACGCCTAGTGACCCCCCTAGAACAACAAGACATCCAATGACAAAGACCACAAAGTAAAGCAGCTCAAGAGGGCGTTCAAAGAACCACAACATGCCCTCCATACGCCCACTCTTCTCCTTCCCCTGTATCCGTCCATCAGGTACATACTTGAAATCTAGAATAGACCCACCCCCAAGACCTTGGGAGCTATGGATGATAGCACCATGCAGTCCCTCCCTGCACAACTGAACCATCCGTTCGTCAAAGGAAGGGATCCATCGCTGCATCATCGCCAAGACACTGACGAACCAACAGTGTCCGGTAAAGCACGCATACGCGTACCATCCCGGTCTTCCCATCCCAAGCTGATCGCAGATCTCGTGTCCGTTCAGCTGACGACTCGCAGCCTGGATGAACCCGTCCGAGATGTTAATCGGCGGAAGATCCTTGAGCGCCTCGACAAAGTTATGTCCAATCACCACTGACGTAGGCGTCACGAAGAGCTCGTTGTAAGCTAAGCTCTCCATGACTGCCTTGGCTTGTGCAGCGTTGGTGTAGTACTCCTGCGGTGACCCAATCACATGGGCCACATACCTCCAGAGCGCAATGTAGTCTTCTACCTCTTGTGGATCAGGCGTGATGCCCATGCAGGGGAGTTGCAGCCAAGCATGGTTACAGCTAAAAGTAGCTATAGCGTGGATGGAATCCAGGGTGTTGATAGGTATGCCGTGGGTGTCTTGGTCGAAGAAGCGGCATTTGGACGCGGCTACCTTGAGGATCTGCTGTCTGACCATGGAGTGCAGGAGTCTGACCCGTATGATGGATCTGTGGCCTGAGCCACCTGGCTTGATGTACTCAAGGGAGTGTGTGACTTGGAGAACGAGTTGAAAGGTCTCAAGGAGGCGTCTTCTTAGCACACGGGTACTAAAACCGCCTGTGCGAGCAAGAACTTCCACTACGCTTGTAGAAGCGGAGTTCTCTCCAACAAAACCTTGGAACGCAAAACCAATGAGGTTTGCAAGAGCGTACCGGTAGAAAAAGCGCTGACCACGAGCGATCTGTTCCCAGTCTACCCACTCAGGAACATGATGTGTTTCTTGCCAGAGCTGAGAAAGATCGTCATCTGTGTCATGATACTGACTTAATGTTTCGAAGAGATCTCCTCTGTTGACCTGATGGCCTTCACTTCTGAGTTGTTCGTGAATAGACTGAATCTTCTTGACTGCTGCTGCGCCAAGCTCGTCACACTCGAAGCGTAGAGGATCTGTTTGAGATTTGGGGATGTGTTTGTCTGTCCAAGTGAAAGTGTGATTTCCGATGGTGCGGACTTTGTCACCTGGGACAGGTTCTTTGAAGTAATCCATGATAATGAGGGAGTTATGGGCGAGTTCAAAAGTGTAGATTGTAGTGATTTCTTGATTCTGACTTGGATGTTGACTGTGCCGTATACCAGCCTTTTATCCACCACTCAACAGTCATCATGTACCATCATCTAATCCCTCCGAGCAACCTTCTAACAGACCCAAACGAGTCTCACATGCGTCTGGGAGGTGATATTGAGGAGTGCAGTCATACACTCCCCTCTCCCTTCGACAGGGGTCAATACGCGGGATGATCCGCGGGTTGCTACTATCCAGAACCCACCATAGCTCCATGACACTCAGCTCCCTTCGTGACGAACTTAAATTTCTTGGCTCCTGATCTTCATGAACTAAAAGAAACTACTCTCTAGTATGTTTGTGATATGTCTTCCAATAGTCTTGCAAAAGTACTGTCTAATGTGATGAGAACCTCCCCGTTCCTTGACGGGGGATGATGACACCCTTGTGTCTTGGTGTGTTGGCTGCAACATATAATGACGCTGTAGAAGCCAACATGCATTTCTTCATCTGACTCCTGCATATTCAGAGTCTTACCTGTTGTGTCCTTTGGAACCTGTCTTACCGAGGTCAGCCTTTGCCCCTTCGTTGTCTATTATTCATCATGCACGTGACAGCCACCAAGCAGAACAAGACTACGGTCATACTACCGGACTTGTTCAAAGGCTTTGTTGTTCAGAGCCCTCGTGTCAACAAAGACTACAGTACAGTCAAACCTATTTCTGAACAATGGCTCTCAGAGTACGTTGTCCATCAGAATGTGAGTGGATATCATGCTAATGGGGATTTAGAAAATGCCAGTTCTCACCCCGGATGAAGAAGAGAGTCGAGTTCTGTGACTTTGCTCTTTTCATCTCTATTGCTGCTCCTGATGCACCTTGTGAGAAACTCAAGACGATGTGTGATTGGGGAAATTGGGTAAGTTGTCTTTGTTGGCACGTCATTATGTCTGACTAATCATTTGCCTCCAGGTCTTCCCTTTTGATGACTGTAAGTCAGCATTGTGAGATGATTGGGATTGGTCTCTAACAATAACAGTGTTCGATGAAGGGTCATTGAAGAATGCTCAAACAAAAGCTCAGCATGTTGTTGATAGTCTCATGGCAGACATGCTCGGCAAGACCTTTACCAAGAAGAAGATTCGTGTTGTACAAGCTCACGATGATATCTTCCGAAGGGTGTCACAAGTAAGTCTAGCCGATAATGTACCATATTCTCCGCTAACACTCCATTAAGGGCTCAACTACTGGTGCTCGAAGAAGATTTGCTCTTACAATGAAGGACTACACAGATGGTGTAATTCATCATGTCAAGCACTTTTCATCAAACAGCATACCAAGTATTGAGGAAATGCTTCACACGAGGCGACTCTCGTCTGGTGTCACGCCGCTGTATCATCTTGTTGAGTATGCTCATGACATCAGATTACCTGATGAGGTATTCCAGGATCCTGTGATCCAAACACTGGAGCGTCTTGGTGTCGATTTTGTCCTCTTGTAAGTCCCCCTCAAGATTTCTTTGAGATATCGGACTGACATACTTACCAGATCAAATGATATCTTATCTTATCGGAAAGAAGAAGTAAGTACAACTTTAACACAAGTAATTCAATTCTGACCACTATAGAATGACGACTGCCCCTTCAGCATGGTCGCATCTTGTCGCATGGCCGGCCAATCCCCCCAACAAGCCTTCAACACCGTCGGCGCCCTCTTAGAAGAGCGCTACAAAGAATGGGCCGCCGTAATCACCCAACTACCTTCCTGGGGCCCCGAAATCGACGCTCAGGTCGCGCGCTACGTTGAAGGCATTCAAAACGTAGTCCAAGCAAATGTCACATGGAGGTAAGTATCTTATCACAAGTAGAGAGAGTGGTGTTAACATGTGACAGTTTTCAATCCGGCAGGTACTTTGGTTCACAAGCCCAAGAAATCCGTCGGACAAGGCAGGTGGAAGTGATGGTCAATCCGCCTTATCTGCAGCAGTATGCAGGTAGAACCAACATGCACTCAGCTTGGACAAAGTCTTTGTGGTCAATGGGCGATCATTTCTCTGGATCATTTATGTTCAGTCTTGTGGTTATTATTTACTTTTTTGTTGTTCTTTTTGGTTAGACTTAGGGCATGATTGAGGATCTTGGGAGGATCATCACAGGGATAGAATGGAATAGTGAGACAGGAACATGTTATACCCGATGCAATCAATGTTGAGCGATGTTGTGAATCTCCACTTGTCCCGATGATTTATCAGGTAAGATCATCGCTACCCTTGCATCTTGCGGGGATAACCCTGCTCCAAGCCGTCCGTCAGAAGACACTCTCTTGACTCTTGACAGTCTGCCCAACATTCAAGGACCAGTCTGAGCGTCAATTCATAACTACCGACATGATAAAAGTCTCATGATCATTTCTCATGTCTCTGCGCGTTGTCGTTACCAATTCTTTTTGTCGGTGATGGAGTAAAAAATGTCGCACAAGTAAGCCGATGACACCTTATGTACCTCGTCGCCGCAGGACCAGTAATCTTTTCGGAGGGGCCCCGATCCGAAAGGTTTCGGCGACGTTTGCTGCCCGAACTATTTCGGCCAACACCGACTTTTCGACCGTCAGCAATGGCAAAGATAAAGGCAGTACTCCGTATAGGGATGCGCCATATTTTTCCTTTTCTACTATTTCTTGATTCCTTGAACTGAACTGAACTTGGTAGTTTAATTTATTTACAGCTTGTTTATTGACGTCTAGTAGCGGGAAGCGCCGAAAGTCAAAATGTACCAGGATCTCAATTGGGGTGGTGATTCTTCGCCCTGGTCCCTGGTAAGTCCAGTCCAGTCAGTGCTGAAGTTGTCGGGGCAGTACGCTAACCGTCTACAGCATCAGCTAGAAACACCAAAAGATGTTTGTATCGTCAATTCTCAATCACAAAATGTTCTCGACATTTTACCAACCAAACCAATACTCGGTATGTCAATTGTGCTCATATTTATTTATTTATTTCTAACAAGCCAGATGCCCTCATCGAAGCATTCTTCAGCGACATAAACCATCATCGCAGCATAATTCAGCCCACAACCTTTATCTCACACTACATCCAATGGTCAGCTTCATCAGATACAGAAAAATATCAAGATGCGCAATTTACTACACTTGTTTTAATGATGTGCGCATGCGTCGCACCTCAATCGCCCGACTACCACGCAGCCGCTCAAAGAGTCGCAGTCTCAATACCGGCAGGCTCATATAGCTTGACCAGTCTCCAATGGAAGATCTTATCTATATGCTGGCTACAAGGTGAAGCTAGGTTCGTTGAGGCGTGGCATACTATTGGACTAGCGATTCAAGAGGCGTATGAGTTGGGGTACCATGAAGCGAAAACAAATTCCAGAACGGGGAGGCAGATTTGGAGGGTGTTGTATTGTTGGAATTGGAAGTTGTCGCTGATTCTTGGACGACCCATGATCATGAATGACATTGACTCTGAGGCTGATACGGATGATTTGAGCGCTGCGCCTCCATCGCCTACGCTTTCGACGAGATTACAGTATCACCTCGTGTCGTCGCTTTCGCAGCGGTGGCATACACCTCATCGTGTCGATTCACCAGCTGAGATTCGCGCGCATACGAAGATGGTTGAGGAGTACATTTCTTCTCTACCACCAGTATTCAGCCTCGACAACACGGATACATCCAACGATCAGAAATGGCCATGGCTTGTATCGCACCGGTATTACATCCAAGCAATGGCGTACTTCATCATCCTCCAACCATACAAAACCTACCTCTCCAATCCCACAAATGATTCGACGCCACAGATGAGAGAAGAGGCGGTGCATTATTCTGTAAAGGCCCTCGACATCGCTACGCGCTGGTCATCACGCGCAATGGAAGGCAACGATCAATTCCACATCATTGTTTTATGTTTGTTTGACACAGCTGCATTTTTGAGTACGTCATTGGTCAGCGATGGAGACGCTGTTGAGAAGGCGAGACGGACGCTTGAGCGATTGGGTGGGATTTCACAGGGTGCCAAGACTTCGCATTTGCTTCTTTGTCGCATAATGAAGGGAACGAATGGCAAGAAATAATGGATATAGAGATGATTAATGATAACGATCTGATGTCTGATGAATGTATTGATTATTTTGCAACACAACTTCCATCCCATTTTCAGTCTACTGAACCTACTGGGGTACTACTCGAAAGAGTCCAAGTTTGTTGAGATGTCATCGTTGCTCCTTTGTAAAGTGCTATTACCCTCATAAACAATCGCCATATTGCTTCCAAATGGCCTTCTCATCCAACACCAGCAGAGGGGGGGAGGATGTGATTGCATTTAGTGTGGCTGTGCACCTGGAGGAGGAATACAAGATTATACGAGCCCCTCACAAGATCGAGGGCGGTGTCAGCGGCTGTGTGTAAGTGCGTTGAAGTTCAATGACGGTAGCTGTGTCACCCATTGAGCTGGCACTTTGACATTGAAAGCCTTAAGAGTCATGGTAAGAACGCAGCGCACTTTAGATGCAACACCATTAGGAATGTTGAGGAGATCAGACAGGAAGAGGCGACTAGGAAGTGTAGGGGATCTAGCACGAGGAGTACCAGCCTGGCTGAGGAGTTGGCCTATAACGCCATGAGCACTGCGAGTCATGATGGGAGAGCAGCCCTCATAAGACGCAACACCGCCCAGAATACTGAGAAGACCAAATGGTAGAGGCGACCAGGAAGCCTGTGTAAGAGGACAGGCAGGAGGGGCGTAAGGTGGGCTGGCGACAAGGAGCTGTGGTGAGAGGACGGCGGGTCGCCGGCAAGAAGAACTGTCGGAGGATGGATGGAACCAACCATGTCGGGGGAGTTCGATATGGTCTGGTTGATATATTTGTCGTGTGGAACGGTCGTATTGATATTGGCACATCTCATGGTCACTGTGGAGATCTGACGGAGTGATAGATTCCTTCGGCTCCATTTTAAGGTAAGGTGAAGTCTTTCTGCTGCCTTAGTATCCTGGCTGCCCCAGCTGCAGCCGCCTTAACGATCGAACGGAGTCCTTTGGTTCCGTTTTAAGGTAGCTATAACGAGATGTTTCTGCTACAGCAGTATCCCGGCTGCCCCGTCTGCCCTTGTCGCCCTCGTTGTCCTTGTTGCCCTTGCTGCCCTGGCGGTCTAATAGACTAACGGAGTCCTTTGCTTTATTTTAAGGTGAGATGTGATGGCTTTATGATAGAATAGTATGATCCTTAATTCTTTGTAGAAAGGATAAAGGTGTATGAATGAGAGGGTTGAAGAAAAGTGGAGGAAACAACCCGCGAGTTGCCCGTTTCTGGAGCAGGAGCGGCAGACAATGTAATCGGCTGCATCTGGGTTTAATCAATAGAAAGAAACATTGGATATAACAATGATTGATGATGAACGAACTGATGTCTGATGGATTTGCTATTACACGGTTTTACCCGAGTGATCGAGTTAGAGTTCGGTCGCTATGGGCGACTTCTGCTGCGATGGGATTTGAGAGGTCAACCTTATTGTATTGCTGAACCGTTTAAGGCCCGCGAACAAATAACACGTCTTCTATCGTCTTTAAGATTCCATCCAATTGCCTTCGGTCATAGTTCCGTATCCTTCCGACCGTATTGAAATGGAAACTTTGCAACTCAACTCTCCAGCGACAAGAACCACCGACCAGCATACCTCAACACCTGCCACAGGAGTGATTCTGGTGAGTCAACCTGGTCTGCCATTCCACATCTTGGAGATCCAGATTCTCCAAGGCGCCGTCGACAGAACAATCCTGTTCAATCACCTCTGCGATACAGTCCGTACTGTCCATTCCCAGCATGATCCGTTCTTGGATTCCCAAGCTTCTCTAACGCCGCCCATGGCCCATATCCAAGGCTGTCGCACCAAAGATCGACCCCTCCATCGTAATCGAAGAAGAAGAATCACCACGCTATTACCCCGAGCGATTCTATCCCATCACCACTGGACAGGTTCTCAATGGAAGATACCAAGTCGCCGTCAAGCTGGGTTGCGGATCCAGTTCGACCGTTTGGTTAGCCAGGGATCTTAATCCGTTCCCGATACCTCGCAGAATATTTGCGAAAGATATCCCCAAGGACATTTGGAATTGGCGTTGGTTCCAGGAGAGATATGTTGCTATCAAGGTTAACGCACTCAGCCTCGAAGATCCACAGGTCCCAGCCAAAGACGAACTCGAGATCCTGGAACACGTCGTAAAGGTGAATCCGAATCATCTGGGTTGGCACTCCATCAGGATGCTCTCGGACTCGTTCGAACTAGAAACCGCATACGGGGTGCACAGCTGTCTCGTAATGGAAGCGCTGCGTGAGCCTCTTTGGCTCTACAGAAGACGATTCGTGGTAGGTTATATACCTCCAGGAGTCCTAAAGATCTTGTTGAGACAGATATTGCGCGCGCTGGACTATCTCCATTCAGAGTGTCACGTCGTTCACGGAGGTAAGCCAAAGTCAAAACTAATCCGAGTCACCACCTAATATTTGCCGGATTTAAGACCATGCAATATCATGGTCGAGGTGGAAGACCCTATCCTTCTTGGATACGTCGCCGAAGACGAGTATGAACGCCCGTTGGAAGCAAAGCAACTCGATTCACGCACGATTTACCTGTCAAGAAATGACTTCGGACCACTTCAAGCTAAGGGGGGAATGATTCGGGCTATAGCTCAGATTGTGGATTTTGGCAACTCACGTCGCGTTGAGCCAGGAAAGGTGAAGAGGGGTTGGTTGGGGGTAGAGATTTATCAATCACCAGAGTCGATACTCTACGCGGGATGGACATACCCTGCTGATATCTGGAGTCTGGGGGTTATGGTAATACCAACTCATACTATATTGCGACATAACGAGGCTGACCATTTATTGCAGTTATGGGATTTGCTCGAGGAAAAGAAGCCTTTCCATCCTAAATCCTTTGGCGCCTCGGAATATGACGAGGGAACGCATTTGGGTCAGATCACCGCGTTAATCGGACCGCCACCGCCGGATTTTCTTTCTAGAGGCGAACGGACTTTGGAGTTCTACGAATCCAGCGATACGACACAAGATTCCGACGGTACAACAGAGAATGAAAAGAAAGGTACGACCGAGGACCAAAAGAAAGATAAACGAGCAGTCCGTTATACAGGACAATTGAAGGACCCTGGTTGGATCCCCCATGATTTCGACTTTGACAGCAGCATTGCTAGTATGGAAGGTGAGGAGAAGGGGAGGTTCATTCGATTCATCAAAAGAATGCTGAAATGGGATCCCGATGAACGTGCTACAGCGAGCGAGTTGCTTGAGGACCCATGGCTAAATCAGCATGATCCGGGGGATTCAGGCGTGTGAGTAGTCACAGATTGATGGCTGGATTGAGCCGTTGCATGTAATAGTAGATACCCTTCTCTTCTCAGTGCATAGATAAAATAACAAGAACGCATTTCATGATTTTGAGCAAACGCGCAAATGTGCAAAGGTGAGAAAAATAGAATTGAATGCAGTGAGTTTAGTGACTGTGGAACAATTGCTGTGTTCTGTTGCACAGCCTTGTTGCAGAGCTCGGGAAGTGAGTCATCGGGCAAAACAAGGCTTTTGCGCAAAGTAAAATCATGACGCCGAATGAGCCTCAGCCACCAGCGATGCCTGTAGAATGATGGTTGCGGGTAGGAAATAATAGTGGCGATTGCGAGGAGCGCATTCGCAATCTTGTGAGTTCTTACGGTAGTATATAACCTGGCTTCACCAATGTCGCTACCAAAACTGCAATCGCGGTAGGTCTTTGAGAATTTGAATCGCTAAAACCTTGAGCTTTCGAACTCAGAACACTACCTCTACTGTCAGCTGCAAAACCACTACTTTTCTTAAAGTTTAGAGACGAACAAAAGATTAGGTGCTGTCGATCGTGACCTTGGCACCATCGTGCCTTCCCTCCTCCATCAAACATTTTCCAACCCAAACTCTTGGCAGTCATTCCGGTACGTCAACCTCTCATCCTTCTCCATCATCATCATCATCAGCGACACTGACAGGATCCAGTCAAGATGTTCAAGCAACGATCCCACGAAACACACCACGATACGCATCGGCCGCAAATAACGTCGAATCCAAACCAATATACGATCGCTCTTCTCGGCGACAGCCTCTTCGAGCGCTTCAAAACAACCGGTTCTGATCTCCCCATCAACCACAATTCCTCCATCCTAAATCTCGGAGTCGGCGGTGACAAAGTCCTCAATGTGCAATATCGCATCGACCAAGGTCTTTTCAACGACATCAAAACCCATCAGTCGAACTTGAAGCTGATGTACGTCCACATGGGAAGCAACAACCTCAAGAAAAACGGTCTTCGAGAAAACGATACGGATGCGTATGCGGCTTTGATCGCGAATATTCGACAGACGCTTCCTGATGTTGAGATTGTTATTACGGCGCTTTTTAAGCAGCGGGGTTTGGCGGATGGGATTATTGACGAGGCCAATCGGATGCTGAAGGAGATTGCGAGAAAATATGATGCTGCATTTTTGCCTTTCGGGGATGAGCAGGATGGGATTATGAGTGAGGATAATGTTCATTTGAACGAGACTGGATATACTAAGTGGAATGAGGTTCTGGAGAAAGACATGGCGACTCGTTGAGGATGCAAAGGAGACCATTGTTTGCAAAAAGAAACAGTCTTAGCGAAAACTCCATCATTGATCTTGATACCCCAGTAGTAGGAAAGCAAATAGACTCCCGATAACCTGATGAAACGCCCATGATATGCAATCCCATGACACCTAAGTCCACTGTCCCAACTGCCGTCTCTCCTCCTCCAGATTTTTGACATTCCCCGCAATCATAGTAATCTGCTGCTTCTTTGTCAGAGCATCTTGCTTCGCCTCCATCAAAATTCGACTCCAATTCTGAACACCGACCCTCATAGTCTCGATCTCTTCCTTTAGCAGCCGAACTTTGTCCCCGTCGTTTTCATTGGCAACACTGCTCTTGATACCAATATCACACGCATCCGCTAGGTTCTTATGCAGCGTATCGAGATGTATATTGCAGACCCGTTCGTAATTTGCGATATTCGCCATCGTCTCTGCTCGCTCTTGACTTAGACGTTCCAGCTCGGCATATTGTTCGGTGATGAGTTGATCGAGAAAATGTAGTTGATGCGTGTTGTGTTCTTTGATAAGAGGTTTGGGCGCGGGGCGTGTGGATGGCTGGGGGAATTGAGCGAGGATAGAAGGACGAAGTTTCAATCGGACGATGAGTTTATTTCGTTTTCGCTTCGGACTTGGACCGTCATTCCGACGATGGATTACTCCGACCATCTTCCATATCCAACCGTAGCGTTTTGGTGTTGCGTTGCGTGATGGTGAAAGCGAGGCTGAAAATCATACGTGGCCCAAAAATGAGGGGGTGTAGAAGAAATGTCTGACGCGCTCGGGCGGTCGCAGAAAATGTGACAGAAAAACGCGTTGGATGATTGATTGGGCGTGTGTTACTCGGTTAACAAAGTGGCTTTCCAACACAACCAACGGAAGGAACAACAGGCAAGGTGAAAGGAAGGTTTGAAAAAGTCATGATGAAATTTAATATTGGTGGCAAATATTTGAAGGTGCATCCCTGTAGTGGATACCTTGTCATGAATAAAAGTCACTATGTGAAACTTGAATTGGGGGATACTTACTCTTTATTGACTAGATCCAAATAATGCTAACTACAAGTGGCTATATTGTCTACACCTATCAATCAAGTATACCCATCTACCATCTACTAGCTAGAGGCCACCAGGGCTACCTGGTGCTCCAATGCCTCCTCCTTCTGTAGGCATCCTTCTATAGGCGCCTCAATTCATGATCGAACTAATACTTACCTTGCCAAAAGTCAAAACTCACAAACTCTGGAATCGCATACCGGCGACTGGCTTGTCGTCTTCTTAGATGTGCTGGTTAAATCCATAGCTGTCTGGAAGAAGACACTTGATAAAAGCACCAAAGTCCTCATCACAGAGGGTACTCTTAAAAAATCCCTGCTTGATCAGATACTCCTTGGTCTCCTGGTGAGGTCGCTCCATGAACATCTTGGCAATGTGCGCCTTCATGGTATCGCTCAGAGAATTTACCTTGCCAGCGAGGTACCGGTTGCCGGCTGCGGTCATGTAGATGGGAGTGTTGTAACTCTGATCGATGTTGAGTTGGTTGAACGAGTTACCGAGCTGGGCAATGGCCTGATTCTGGCGATGATAGTCTGAGGGGACGTTGGCGCTGGAGTCGATGACGACGAAAGAGTCCTCGCGACGAGAACCGGAGGGGGCGTTGACGTGGACGAAAGAGTCTTCGCGCTCTTGGCGACGAGAGCCCGAGGGAGGTTTGTTGGTAGGCATGATGATGGTTAGTGATTGCAAGATAGAGATAGAATTGTGGTTGATGGGTGATGGGTGATGGGTGATGGGAATCGTAAGTGGTGAGTGAGGAGGTCTGGCGTGATGGTCCAAGTAAGGGTGAAGATGGAAAGAAGAATTGCTGAATACAGAGGGACACCGATCGAAGTCATAGCGAAATGAAAAGGCACGGCTATGAACAGGATGGGTGAAACTTGTATGGTGTTCACTTCAGTGCCTATACTTGGACAAGGACAATGGAGCTTGTACTGGCGAACACAAACCATGAGCATCGATATAGCAGTGACTTCCGAACAGTGACCATGAGCTAATGAACAGTGACTATGCCAGAAAACGTAATGTCAGCTCGGGTCTGATGTCTTATTGAGAATCTAGTCGCCCTTTTGGACATTGTGTTCTATATGTAGACGCAAGGCATGGGCCAGGATCATAAAATCACATAGCAATTGTGAAAGTACTGGAGAAACATTAGCCAAAGACTTTATATCGTGACTATAGGTGTACTTACATGTGAAACCTGCAATTCGTTATGTGTTTGACTCCATTAGAGCACACGCCTTTATTAGCAATAGGTTCATATCTGTGGTTTTTTTCATTGTGTTGATTCGAACTGTACGACTTGATGACTGACTTTCAAAAACCTCAAATAGATTAAAGCACACTGGGGACACTATTGTAGTCTTGACCTAAACAACACAATCACATCAGTCCCATGTTTCAACGTTCTGATTTCTGAATGCTATTGGTCAGAAGTCGATTGATTCTATAAGCCCAATAACTCCAGGGCTCTAAAGCACCCATTCCAAGACAGATATAACCCGTTTTAAACATTGTCTGCAAGCCCAAGACATCAGCTCCAGACGCCAGATCCCAAACAGTAGTGAATGCAACCTAGAGGCCATTCATTCCCATAGATCCTCTATCCATTTCTTCCCACCGCTCGATCAAGCCAAGACTCGTCTTCTGCGCCGCCACAAGAGCACGGAGTCTCTTTAAGCTCTCCTGCGATTTTCTAGCCTTCCTCTGAAACTTATCCTCCAGGTTCTTAATCTGGGCATCAGTCTCATCTCGGAGCATCTGTATCTGCTCTTCGATCCAGTTCGCCTTGGACTCGGCATACTCGACGATTTCTTTGCTATGATGCGTCACCATGCCTGCGATAGCGTGCATGGCATTGGGTGCATCCGTTTCAAGGGTGGGGGATGGTGATCGCGCGGGAAGAGTGAGCTCTTGGACAGGTGCCCTGGGAGCGAGACAAGTTGAGCCACTGGGTGTTGTTGGATGGGAGGCATTGGGGGAACCTGGGGAGGGCGAGGAAGCTCTGCTGTCAACAGGTGAAGGGGGAGGAGGTCGTGGCGCCATTGGAGGGTATCGTCGCGAGTTGCGCAGAAAGTCTGCGTCTTGAAGCAATGGTATTGGCGGCGTGGATCGTTGGTTATTGGGCATCCTTTCTGTCGGCAAATATGGCCGGGCAGTAGATGACCTTATTGGTGTCATAGAGTATCGTTTGTCGGCCATTTTTCACTTTTGTAATGTTAATTGTGAATGAATGCAAATAAGAAGATTGCAAAGGGCGGGGATTCATGCTCTATATATAGCTACTCTCGGTGCATGGTCGAAACTTTCTTATGGGATCAGTCTATAGACTTTGGTGTACACCTCTTCTTGCAATACTACAGATATTGGTCTACTTCCTTCGTTTAGTAAGTTCTCATCAACGAAGTTTACACTCTCTTTCACGCATACTCTTTATCTGCCGCCTTAGCTCAAAAGTCAGTCAACCCACAAGCATCCATCTCCCCCTCAATAAAACTTAGCAGATCAAAGTATTCTCCCATCAAGGTAACTTCCTTAGTCGCTTTACGTGTAAGCTCATCGTACTGCGCCTGGAATTTCTTGCTACTTTCCTTTTGTGGGAGGAGTAGCTTTATTTCTTGTTCCTGCTGGTGGAGAACCTCTAGATTCTTGACGCATTCGTTGTGCTGGGCGAGACAGTAGGTGTAGTATTGTAAGAGCTCTGCTTTCTCGGCTTCGGTCCAGTAGTCGCGTGAGGCGATTTCATTTGGCTTTGCTTTCTTCATCGTGTGCTTTCCTCCTCGACGAGCTACCTTTGGCTTTGTTTCCTTCATGATGGGCTTTTTTTGCAGAGGCATATTGGGGAAGGTCGGAAGCAATGTCTTATTTGGTGTTTCTACTTTCGACTACGTCTCTCGAAAGTCTTTAAATCGTGACAAATGGAATAAACGTACGTAAAACTTGCTTGTTATTGAAAGTTATAGTTGTTTGAACATGCCTTTTTGAGCTTTGTCTCGGTAGATGTTGCTCTGTTCTCGTGACATCGAAGAACAGGCTTTGCATTCCCAACGTAGCAAACTTTGTTCGAAGGTGGGTTCAAACAAAAGTAATTTTTGTCACGGTAGAACCTTGTTCAAACTCCTTGAAACCTCGGTCTTTTTGAAGTCTTTCTTTGGACACTGAGTAGGGTTAGGTTGCCGAGGAGGAACATGTTTTGATAACCACTTGAAGACGGCATGACCGTTTCTCGTTCAACACGTCCGTTTAATCTGATTGCCTGTCGACCCAAGCAAATACCACCGCCAAACAGATAGAAATGCTTGTTGATCTTGTTCTTGCTAGGAGTCTATATGAAACATCCTTCTTCTCTCCTTTCTGTGAATTATATACCAATGTTCCGTCGAGGCTGTAAGGGTCCTCGCCAAAAAGCGGTCCCCAGCCTCAAGGTTGATTTGAACTGTACGACTTGATGCCTGACGTTCAGAAACCTTAAATCGGTCCCCAGCCTCCATTGTCTCCAATTTCCCTCTTAGCAAGTGGACACTTGCAAGATAAGCGCATCTTTCCAAAATGAACCCGGGGGATATACCTATCATTATCCTCCTCTTCACCAAGTTCAGCCATTATCGCTTCACGCAGTTCTTTTGCCCACGTTAATTGTGGTCCTTTTGACCGGCGTTCCCCCTCACTATTGAAAGCCTCGATAACGTCATTTCGTAGGATGTTCGGTGGCTCGCCGGCAGGCCATATGTGATAACAGCGTCGTCCCGTTTTCTCTCTTCGGTTCACAATGACGAGCGTTATTGTCGGCGAGGAGGGCGTCCACAAGCCGAGGGATAATCGCTGTTGAGAGAGCTTGATTATTTCCGTTCCTTGCTCCTTCGCTTCGGGGTACAAAGACCGAGGCCCAGGAATTGGGTAGGCGGTGTCTTGTTTACTGATGCAGAAGATGAGCTGAGGGAATGGCGCGTTTGTGAAGTTCCAATTCCCATTGCGCATCTTGTTCGGAATGTGCAAATAATCAGTTCTGGGGTTAAAGTACCCGTGAGGCATTTCCTCTGGCGGAAAGGCCTCCAAAGGAAATCTTGGAAAAGACTTGAATTGCCCGAGGGCTAGACTTCGAGAGTCCCGGTTGACGAGCAACGCGACTGGTAGAGGTGGCGACGCAATGTTTGGGAAATTGATAACTTGACATCCTTCTGGTCTGCCACAGGGGTGTCTTTCATCAGGGCCAGGGATGATATAATGGATCTGAAAGTCCGGGTAGGTATACTTCCAGATCTTAAGTCGGAGCTCTGTGGGGAGTTTTGAGAAATAATCGAATGTTGTTGGACTAACTGTGACAGGAGGAGGATCTTCGTCTTTTTGTGGGGTGATTGGGCCGGTCATTGTTGGTATTGAAGTTGCTTTAATGAATGCGATAAAGGTTATATCGATGTAAAGTTGAGCATCTCATGTTCTATACCTATGTTGGTTTAGAGGATAAGAAGATATAAATAGCTCACTTGAGCGAAGGGACAGATTGTATGCTGCAGCTCGAGATGGAAAAGTCATTATCCGACTAGGCAACCGTGCAGCGTTTGGTAAGACTGAAAATCCTATGAAGACTTAGCGCTATCGCCCTAATGCTACGGCTATGTTTTCGTTGTACCTACAAATCTACCGAGGAGGCATCTCAATTGGAGGGTCTCACTCAATTACAATTCCTTCATCTTTGACCGCCTACAGAAGGAAAAGATGAGTCAAGTTGAGGGAGCCGAGTCGTCCTCTTGGGGGTCTTTGCCAGTTGAGCGCTACTTAGTTGTAAGTGGTGACACAGTCCCTTGAGACTACCTCTGACACACTTGAATAGAGCAAATGGGACCCATCTTCATCTCTGACGATTGAACAGCAGCGAGAAGAACTGGTGAAAGCCTTCCTACAAGAAGATGATATCTCCCCTTTCGCTTCTTCCGCCGATGATCTACCTTCGATAGAGTTTATTCAAACAGTTCTGGCCCCATGGCGCCCAGATAAACTTCGCAAAATAGCGCAAAAGTACTACCCTGGGAATCCGCTTCTCGAAACGATCATCGTACTCCGCACTTATTACGGTGGTGACAGTGACAACGAGTTCAATCGCTGGATGAAAGATGCGACCGACACCTTCGAAGAAATGGATCCGTTGGGTGGTTTATTTGGTGAACCTGAAGATCGATGGTGGCGTATCCTCGATGACCCTTCACTTTTTAACACAGGCTCTGAAAGCTGGCAAGACGTTTTCAGGGTGTTTCCTGAACTCGCAGTCCCAGACCTTCGACGCGACTTCGATGAAAGCGACATCGGATATGTCAAAAACCTAGTATCAGAAATGTGTGTGTCCCGAGACCCAGAGGAGGACGACTTTGAAGACGTTATCTGCGAGGTAGCCAAGATTCGGTACTGGTTGGTTATCGTTGATGAAGAGGCTTTCAAAGATGGGGAGTTACTCCTGGTGTTCATGGATAAGAAAGGCAACGTCGTTCGACAATCAGGTATCTTTCCTGAGGATTTACCACATCTGCCTCATTATAATCTGGGCGGGTCGATTACTGAGTCTGGATTATGGCGTGATGGGGAGGTTGGGAAGAAATACAAGACTAGAGGAAAGATTATGCGCAAGGTGTTGCCACTTGCGATGGCCAAGGACGAATGACTGCTGCTTCGTTTATGAGTGGATAAAACAGCTACAGGTCTGAAAGGTTGGGTGCTTGGTTTGCGTACTGGTGGTTGGAAGATACTGAAGTGGTAGTTCGACACATATAGACGGATATGATAAGCTCCAAAGACTAAGAAGAGGGACTATTTGAGATAGAAGTGTATGATAATTGGCTTCTTTGCATGAATTCCTTTTCGCTCAACCCATTAGTCTATGGCGCTCCAGCGACCCGTTCCTCCGCAAGCTCAACACCAAACATCTGAATAGCCCGGGCCACACGTTCAAGCCCCTCAAGTAAATACTTCTCCTGATGAGCAAACACAACACGAAACCAACCAGATACATCAGTACCAAAGTCATTCCCAGCCGCAACAAAGATCTTATTCTTCAGTAACATGTCCGTCATTCTTGCTTCCATGCTCTTCAAACCCTCCTCTTGTCCTTTGACCAGAGACTCTATCGCTGATCGATTAGGCGCAAATAAGTCGGCCCATACAAAGAGTCCCACGTTGGAACCTTCTTTGTATGGGATGTTGTGCTTTTTCAAGAAATCAGTGGCCAGTTGGTAGTTATGAGCGAGACGTTTTCGGTTTGTTTCGATGTAGCTTTTGAGAAAGGCTTCGTCTGAGAGGGTGCTTGAGGCTGCTAGGTCGGATAGTGACGATGGACCGGAGAAGTCTGAATTTGCTACACAAGAGCGCATGAAATCTTCGTTACGGGTAATTAGACAACCCACGCGAATACCGTTTGCGCCAAAGTCCTATAAAGCTGTCAGTATCCTCCTTCGTCAATTCGAGTTCTAGATCGGACCTTGCTCATTCCCCACATGCAGTGTACGAGATTCTTATCAATCAAGCCATCTGTATCGATGGAAAGCGCCGAAGTGAACTCAGGCGCATTAGGAACTGCGGGATTCTTCCAGACTGATAAAGCGTAGATTTCGTCGCAGAGAAGATGGAGGTTGTGCTTTTGACAGAGTTTCATGTAGGCCTTGATGACGTCGGGGGTATAGCAACGACCTATGTTCTTAACTAGTGATTCGTATTCTGGGCAAGAGACTTACCTAGCGGGTTATGTGGATTGCACAAGAGGAAGACTTTGACAGGTATACCCTTCTGTTGAGCTTCAAGAAGAGCCTTTTCATATATCTCCACGGTGTCAAGACTGAAAGGATCAACCTCTCCAAAAGATACGCCGACAATCTTGGCCCTATAGTCTGTTAGCAGATGTGAACTGCACAAAAGGTCCGGTGCCCTACTCGGCTCGATATCCAAAGTCAATAGGAAAATTCCCATAGTACGGTTTTCCAAGCAATACACCGTCACCTTTGTCGCAGAGCGAAAAGCCACTAAGCTCGATCGCCTGTCCAACGCCTGAAGTAACAACTAGTTGATCTTTTGTCACAGCTTCGTGAGGATTGAAGTTCTGGTTGATAAATCTAGCGAGGATGTCCCGTGTACGATGCGAGCCAGAGAAGCCGTCTCCGCAAGTGAGCGAATGGCTGTTTATGCTGAACTACAATATGTCAGTTATATGACATATGTATACGAAGTTGGATGGTGTTAGAGTTACATTGTCGGTCATATGCTGCATCAATTCTTCGTGCATGAGAGTCTAGCAACTGTTAGTATATGAAGCTCCCTGTGTCTAGAGATTAGTCTTTACGTTCTCAGCTATGCCCAGACTGACATATCCGTCCGGGTTCGTCTCGGGGTGCCACAGGTCACAAAGGATGTTTAGCAGAGGCATTCTGTACTCGGGCGAGGCGAAGACCTGGCCTCTGGTGGAGAGGGTTAAGTTTGAAGTTGCCATTGTGACGATGAATTGTTAGGTTGCTGTTGCTGTATACTTGAGATGTCTTTTTTAAGCTTTCGCAGCCCGAGCAATAAAGCGCTCTTATATATCATTGATTGAGACGCGTAACGCTATTCCTGAAGGATTGACATCGTGGCGCACCGCCGCACGCCAAGGTCACTGTCACCTGAAGGGCGTAGATGACATCACTATATATGCAATGCGCAAACAACCACACTCAACAAAATAAGTGTCATATCATGGCCGCATTCTCATCAATCCCTTCTGATCATTTCCCGAAAGCCAATACCAAAAGATCTTCAAACCTCGAGCCACCATCAACTCCCCAATGGAAAGTCGTAAATTGACTCAACGTAACCAAAGCCGGACTTTTCGTCCTTGCCGAAGCAACATCCCACTCTTCTTCCGCCCGCGCATCCCATAGTTGAGTCCGTAGATCAAATGGCAATGCCTCGATGCAGAGTGAGTGAATGGTATACCCTCTTTTCAACGAACTGTATACCGCGAGGAGGATATTACACACCAATATTGTGCGACGAACACTTTCTGAGAACAGCCATGCTTGCCACGGACTTAGAGTGCTGGGTAGTTGAGTAGGTGCTTTCTGCCACAGTGTGTGGGTTAGAGCCCACATGGATTCGTTGTCGCGTTCTATTTGATCTGAGTTTGGGTCGCTGCAGCTGAGGAGACGGATTATTTGGGTTAAGATTATTGATTGTGCGTATGCTAGTGTTTCTGGGAATGAAGAGGCTTGTGTTGATGAACGGAGCAGACGGCGGATTATGGATCGCAGTGTATGGAGACGGTGGTCAGCGAGATAGTTACCGCCGACTTGGAAGCTGTAGCATATGTCTTTAACATCTCGGAGTTGAGACGGTAAGTTCGTTTTGTATATGCCGGGGTGGATGAATGAAGTTGTGTTGTCCTCTGCGAACTCGCCTGGAAAGCTTTGCAGGATGGAGGATAGGCGATGGAGCGATGTTTGATCAAATACACGCACAACTTCAAGGTGTAAGGGATTAAATATCCTCAAGCCACCGTCTTTCGGCCTACTGACGACACTCGACTCATCCTGCCATGAGATATCTAATCTTGCCAGTGGAGGTCCATCGCGAAGGACTTGTCGAATGTAGATTTGTAAGCCGGTGTCCAGTTCCCCGCGGACCACAAGAAGCGATAAGCTCTGTTGGTCCAGATCGATACTTAGTCCCTGGGGCTCTTTGATAGGCTTAATCATGCTTGTGGAATGTTTATCGGAAGTTGCAGGGGCCGGTTGATTGACGTAGCAGCATTTGATGCGCTTGGCGGAACATCGTTCGCAACAGGGAGTGGCCAGATTGCAGCGACGTCTCGCTTTGACACATGCTTGACAGGATCTTCGGAGAGGTGTCATTTTCAATAGAGGGGATTGTTACGAAACTTGAGGGTAAGGGTGGAGTGTAGGTGTTTTGATGAGAATGTTGAATATAAAGATACGACCCAGTGCTTGAGCGATGACAAATTGGCTGTTCTCAGGCGATACTGCACTAACAAGCATGCACGTTATCAGCGGTAATTATGTTAGTGCTTCAACTGTGTGCTCTTATCTTATCATTCCACTTGTTCATGCATTCAGCTTGATCAAACGCTAGTGCTCAGAAAGGACTAGTCTCCACTCACCTGATGGAATAGGTTTAGTCTCCACCAGTTCGTGTAACCAATATCCCCATGAGATGTCTGTCGACAAGGCGATATGAAAGCCATGATGCTGATAAATCCACGGAGTACACTGACTGTATGAAGGGGATCTTGAAGAGAGAAATCTATAAGTAGCTGGGATAATGCCACTGTTTTCTGATTCTTATTCCGACAGCAATCAATTGTGTCTTCATCAGAAAAGCACCACCTACCCTATCCACCACACCAAACTTATACTATCTTCAATATGTCCGGCGAAATCAAGAATGTCATGATCCTTGGAGTAGGTTCAAGTACTTTCGGCCTTTCATAAGCATAGTTCTGACATATTTACCAGGGTCGTGGAAACTTGGGACCGCATCTCATTGATGCCTTAATCAAGACCGGCTTCAATGTTTCGGTCCTAAGCCGCGCTTCATCCACTAACACGGACGTAACCTTCCACGGCGCCACCATTGTCAAATCCGACTACACGTTCCCATCTCTTGTTGAAGTATTCACTGGTCAAGATACTGTCATCTCGACACTGTCGACCGCCAACATCGCTGACCAAAAGACCGTCATCGATGCAGTCGCAGCTGCCAAGGTGAAGCGTTTCATGCCAAGCGAATTCGGCAGTGACACTTCAGTCGAGGGTCTGGAGGATATGGCACCCTTTATGAAGGGCAAACAGGATGTCATGGAATATGTAAAGAGTAAGGAAGTTGAGGGATTGACCTGGACTGCTATTTTCTCTGGACCTTGGATTGACTGGGTGAGTCCTTCATACAAACCACTATCATTCGTTTGAAACGCTAACTGTGGGCAATTCTAGATGTTGATCGAAGGGCAAGGTCTGCTTTGTCTAGACGTCAAGGCCAAAACCGGCGAACTTGTAGATGGAGGTGAACCAAAGTTTACCACCACGACCGTATCTCAAGTCGGCGAAGCTACCGCAGCTTCGTTGCTCCAAGCCGACAAAACCAAGAATCAGTATGTACATATCTCGTCGTACAACACCACCCAGAATCAACTTCTCGAGGCTCTGGAACGTATCTCTGGAACCAAGTTCGCCACGAAGGATTTGAGCCAGAAGGAACTCTATGCGCGAGCCAACAAACACGTTGAGGAAGGTCGATGGACTACTGGGTATTACGAGCTTGCTGCTTCGACCACCTACAGTGATGACCCAGTCACTTATTTTCCGGATAAGGCGGAGCATTGGAATAAGGTGCTTGGGCTTGCACAGGGTGAGGGCTTTGACGAGATGATCGCTCGGGTACTGGCGACCGTGGGTTAAGGTGAGGCTGTTGGGTGCAACGCTCGCTTTGACATGCATGGGAGCTACGAGTCACGAATTGACTTTGGTCAATGCGAGACAGTATAGTGTTCATGTATTTATTTATTTGTAAGGGTATTGCGTATATCATTTTGTGACTAGTACGAGCCCATCCCGCCTGTCTTCAATTTGTCTCCGTCCATAATTCATATTCGTAATTTAGTGCCAAAGAGCATCGTTGGGCTTGATACCCTTCTCCTTGCAGTAATCGTAGTACATCTTAGCAAAGCTAAAGATATCAAGAGTAAACTTCAAGCTATCATCATCGTTCAGGAACTCAATGCTACCGGAAACAGTGAAGACAATATCCGTGTTATCCTGGACAGACAGGGTGTGGATGACACCAGGGTTCTCGCAAACCCAGTCACCAGGACGGGCAACCCAGTCGTATCTAAAGAATTAGCAACGTGGTATGCATGGTATACAGAGGGTACTCACTCCTTGTAACCCCATTCTCCAGACATGGTAATAGCTGTAACGGTACCACGGTGTCGGTGCTTGCCCAGGCTGGCAGCAACTGGCGATCGCAGACCGACGACGAAAGTACCCGTTCGGTTGTCCATACGCATGGGCTTCAGCTCAATAGGTCCAATCCAGGGAAACCAGAGGGTATCCTTCTTCTCGCTGATGTAGACGTCGGGGGCGCTGTACTTGTCGGTGAAGGCGAGCTCCTCGCGCTCGGCGGCGTTGAGGACGGAGCCATCCTTGGGATGCGAGGGAAGGGTAGTCTCCTTGGCGGAGACGGGCTCGGGGACGAGATCCTGGGTGGTAGAAGGAGCCGTGTTGTGCAGGTGTATTGTATGTGAGTCTCAGTTGAAGTGGTAGTGTAGATCTTGAAGAGGAAAAAGAAAAGTCAAGATGCCAAGCTAGAGAAAGTCAACTTTATGCTGTGCAAGCAAGCTGAATATTAAAAGACCCTGTGGCGGGGGGAATTACAATTCATGATGGAACGATTGGTCGGGGTGAGGCGCGATCGCCGCGTTGGATAATAGTTAGTCTCGGGCATACCGCCATTTCTAGGCTTAGACTCGAGTTCGCTTCGAGAGATACCCCGGCATTTGGTGTCTGGTCCACTATCCGTACGGGATACCGCCTGATAGCCCACAATAGCTCTACCGCTCTGACAGTCATAACGGTTAGGGGTCCAAAGGCTGTTGAGACATATTGATATGTAAAATCTGACTGATGGGTGATCGACAAGACTATCAGTAGCCTCCCTTCCAGACTTCTGTCTATCTGTCTATCTTTGAGAATTGCTTCTTCTCAATATCTGCACAGACCAGCAAACCCCTGTACAAAAAGGACAAAAACCTCAGGAACCAGGCGAAGGGTCACTCTTGGACTCCACAAGAGAAGACTAAAGACGGGGAAGCGGACTGAAAAGCTCAAGACCCGCTATGCCGACAAAAGGAGGGACTCCAGATTGAATGCGACATAACGGCTCCGCATGAGACTCTTCACGTTAGAATGAGATAATGCAGACAGTTTCACGCCAAGTATGTGACAACCGTTTTGCCGGTAGAAGTGACAGGTTGTGGCGTTTGGGTTCATATGAGATGTTAATGCAAAAAAGGGAGAGGCTGAATACACCTCCGCACTGTCAAGGAGATTGTCAGAATTAACGTTGAGCCGGTGTATAGACTAGAGGCCGACAGGACCCTACACTGCTGTCTATTGATGCTAACGCTGTTTAGCGAAATCAACAATCACTCTCGCCTCGTTTTACCTACCACTAGCTTCCTCAACACCATCCCTTTTTGCTCTAGCCTCTTGTTGAGCATCTTCAGCAAGGCTGATTGCGACGGGAAAATCAATACGGCCGCTAGACGGCAGCCCTTTGTTCCGGGCGGTTGACTCCGTTTTGGTTAAGTGGAAGAATCCGCGTAACAAATATCCTCCTCCTAGCGCCGCCTCATAACTTACAGGGGGCTTTGCCGCTAAATGTGGTTGTCGTGATTGTCACAGAGAAGATGTACCGGAATACTGGAATTGAGAAGTGATATGGAAAACAATTCTCGAAAACACTGCTTACGCCAAGAAAGAGAAGGAAAAAAAAAAAAAAAAAACCTTTCGTTTACTGTTGGTTCGTCTGTTGTGTGCCGAGACAGTGTTATTCCCCTCTGCAATATCCGGGTTCAATTGATAGCGCATCCTTCGTTTGTCGCTTGACCAAATGACTACCGTAACACTGGCACGTTACACTACTATAAGCCTGAGGTAGAAAACTAAATCCTTCGCTCCAAACCGATAATTAACTATTTCCGGTCAATTTCTCACAGTGAAATAATTGTCCTGCTATAGGGCATAATTCATGCTTAAATATTTCTCCCCTCTCTGGCTACTCCCGTGTCGCCCACTTCACTTCTTTTCGTCATTAAAAAAAGAGCCACAAAACTGAGTTTAAGCTTTGACAATTTTCTGCCTTCCAATAGGACTCCCAAGTTCCAACGGGGGGCTTCGCAGATTAGGACCCTAACCAGTCTTAGCTTTGGGCATCCTTCAGGGGATGACCCGGCCGTGGGTGGGTACTCGGCACCTGAAGCCCAGTGACGCTCGCCAAGACGGGCTTGGTTTTGTGTCTTTTCTGTTCCAAGAATTTCACTGTACGAAAAGATCGTCGCTAAATCCGAGGAATAATTAATTGTTCGCTTGGGTTTTAGTTCCACTGGGTGTTCGTTTCAAAGAGCCCGGAACGAAAAGAATACCTAATTGAGTCAAGAACAATTCTTCTTTCTGCAAGGAACGGGTAGATGGATTGTACCCCCTGTGCAGTTGTACATATTCCCGTTCCATCCTCTCGGGTTTTTGATCCCAGCTTTTTCTCTCCTGTTGGTTCTCTGCTATTCTCGTTCCTTTTCGCCTCGTCTTACCAGACCATTGGGTCTTTGTTTCTGATTTATTACTTGCATCTGTTGGTTGGTTTTGGGGACGCACGACTCACCATGGAGTCCAAACAAACCGACCTCTGGGCCGTGGTCTTCGTCACATTCGCCGCAGCCACCATCATCACAGCAATGCGACTGCTAAGTCGTCGCCTCAAACGTATACCATTATCTTGGGACGATTACTTTGCGCTGTGTGGATATGTAAGCTTAATTTTTGCTTCCTTCTGACATCCTTGCTAACTATGTTCCAAGGGTATATCCATTGGTTGGATCGTCCGTACTGTACGTCTTACATCCGCGGCCGAATCGAACGATGCGCTGACTTAACATAAGGGATCAATCACGGCCTTGGACTGCATATCACCGATGTTGTCGAGATAAAAAAGTCGAATTTGATGGACGAATTATACCAAGCGAAGTTGCTACTATTTATCGCCGAATTGTTTTACGCCTTTGGTCTTTTCTTTGCCAAGATCTCTATTCTTAGTCTTTACTGGCGCATGTTTCGCGTTACAGGCATCCGACTACCGATTCAGATCCTCTTTGGTTGCTCATTCGTCTGGATTACGTTCCGAGTAGGTGTATTGCCGACATATATCCCGACTCGACTAATCGGTGGTAGATCTTTATGGGAATCTGGCATTGCGTGCCTGTGGAGAAATTCTGGGATGATAGCGTTGACGGGTACTGCGCCATCGAAGACAAGAAGTTCTTCTTTGGAACGACACTGGTGCATGCTATGATCGATATCGCTATTCTGGTTTTGCCCATGTGGCAGATTGGGCGACTGCAACTTCCTGCGATTCAGAAGGCTGGTATCATGGTCATGTTTACCTTTGGCTTCTTTATCTGCGCTGCTGCCATTCGATTAATTGTCGCCGCTCGCGTTTTCGACGATAAATCAGCCGATATTACATGGAACATCTGCGACATTGTCATCTGGGCAACCGTAGAAGTCAACCTCATCAACGTCTCAGGTACTTACCTCTCCACCTCCGTCACTACCTCAAATTCTAACATGACAATAGCATCCCTCCCAACCATCCGTCCAGCCTGCACATTCCTCTTCATGTGCCAAAACCCACGAACCCGAACCGGCGCCAGCTCAGGCAGCTACCCCAACAACTACAGCCGAAGCCAAACCAAACAATCCATCCGTCTCGACACCATCAACAAGACCAACAAGGCCAACGACGAATCAAGCTCTACGCATCAACTTGCCGAGTCCGACGATGGAAACAACCATGAATCTTCAGACTTTGAGGCTCATGCTAGAGATCGGTTTAGACCAGCTGGAAACGAGTACACCTCTACTGTTACGGGTCAACGCACGAATTCTGGTGGTGGAGAATATGGATCTAATTTTGGTGGCATTCTTGTTAAGAATGAGACTACAGTGCATGTTTCTCAACAGTGATAGGCGGATACAAACAGAACCTGGTCATATCAAGCAAAGCAGAGCGTTGGTTATTGTAAAACTAGACTTAGGAAATTTAATGAGCAGATTAGCCCCTAAACTTGTCAAATATTGCATTGGAACGTGATACAGAGATGCAACCTCGACAGTCAGAATAGAGTCGCTTCTCCACAACCAATGCGTCTCTTCCCCACGGTAGCATCCTCAAATGGTTGGAGTATCTTCGGCACCTCAGTTCTACTCTCTTTTCGGAAACTCGTACGTTCAAAGAATGAAAATTCTGTCACAGCGTGCGCCCGCCTCACTATTCCCCGTCGGCAAAAATGAAACGACGATCCAGGGGTTCTGGGTTGCTCCCTTTGTGGGGTGACGTTGCACGGCAAGTTCCGTTGAAGACAACAAGGTTCCATACAGTATCATCGTCAAGTCCAACATTACGGAAGTACGGATTGGCGCTACGGAAATTCCACCAGCGTCGCAGCTTGTGATTTAGCTGCGCGACATTGACGGCAGACGCCTGACAAGCGAAAGTTTATTAGTGGCGATGCCCAACTGCAGATCCCAGGCCCAGAACGCGCTAATCTATGGTCTAGTGGCAGCGCCAGAAACCCACTGCCGCGTCCGATATGGAATTGAGTTTCGGGTGTTGGTTTGGTTCTGTTTTATGGCGTGCTGGCAGGTTTGGTCATTTGTGACCATCTCGGTTATGATCGTCTTGGCTGAGACAAGATCGAGACGAACCAACAGCCAACTACCAACACGGAAAACAAGGTTCATTGGTGCAGGATTAACAAGCTTTGAACTGAGTCATTTGCCAACAGTGACAGCTTGACAGACAAGGATCCGTACTAGCGAACCAACTACCTTCGTGGCTTCTGTCAAATGACTGTACAGTAGGTGAGGCTGGTAATTTCTAATTAGTTCGGATCATTCGCTAGTGTATTCGTGATCGTGAGTGTGCATATTAGCGGCCTTCTGATGCTTGCATGGCTTGATTCTGGGGAAATGGCTATAGCTTCCGCGCTTGTTGTATTCTTCTGCTTTAGAGTTTACGGGAAGAAGGACCCTTGTTAGAACAGTAGATCTTGAGTTATCTATCCTGGACGATAATCTACGGACTGCAATTCGCGGCCGCAGAGATTGATAAGAAAGAGCAGCAGCAGGGAACAGTCCCTTGCAAACCTTCGCTCGGATACATAGTTTAACAGTACCTGCATCCGAAGATACCGAAAGGTCATGGCTTTTGGAGTCATTTGACGATGCGATGGGATTTATGGAAAGTTTGGAACTTGGTTACTCGGGAGTGAAGTCGCAAGCTTGCCTGCTTCAGACTATAGACGAGGGGCATGCATTAATTCCATCAAGTGGTGATGTAGATCATTTTTCACCTCAAGGCTTGGAGGCGAGTATCCGTACATCCGAAGGCAAGCGATCGCCAGCAAGAAACAGCATATGATTCCTTTTGGAAGGTAGAATAAGTTTATTGTTGTTTCAAGAGCGAGGCTATGTTACCCAACCCAATCATTTCCAATTTTGGTAGACAACCCTCCTTTTAACTACCCATCTAGCAAGTGCACTTTGCCAGGCATAGAAGAGGAATACCAGGAATCTGGTCGCACTCGCCCTGAAGGGCACAAGTGCCGCCAACACACTCAGACTTGCAGGGCTCAAGGGTCTTGGGGTCAGAGTAGAACAGGCCACCGTTGTTGCAAGCGCTACACATCATTAGTACTTGTATTCTGCAAAAGTCCAACGGGAAAGACTTACGCCTGGACGGCAGTGGCGATAGCCAGGATAGAGATGATAGAGAACTGCATTTTGAATAATTAATGTTTTTGTTTTGTTTATTTCCAGAACCGGGCCGTCGGCCTCTTCTTATAGTGGTTTTGGGTGAATATGACCTGTTCGAAATCCAGGATTCAATCCTTCAGCGACTTCCACATTCCTATTCTTGACGAACCGATGCTGACAGGCTGCACAAATCGTAAGCGTAGCAGAAGAGTTGTCCGTCGGAGCTCATGGTACAAGAATGAAGCAGTATCCAAGGTCGTCTAAAGCCGCATAAACCGACCAGATTATTTCGTCGCTCATGCTATCCTCCTAGCACCCTGACTGTACCGTCCTGTAGCGAGCTTGTACCTGCCAAATACAGTCTAGAGCCACCTGAAGAAGGATGGTTTTGCATAAAAACCCCTGCCGGGCCGTTCCTTTATTTCCGTTCAAGTCGTGTCTGGTTGACGCGCTCCGATAGGTCCGGCAAGTTCTGACGGGGCCGGACAAGGATAAGTCACCTTTCGGATGGGTTGCCGGTAGCTATACGAGATGCACTTCTAAGCGTGGATTTATGGATAAGTGAATCAATTGGTTAAATTGCGCATATGGGCATCATCCGAGTATGCATATTCTGTTATGATATGTTACTGTACGTGAAATCTATTCTGGGTGTTCGGCGGTGTAAAATGCAGAGAGTCGATTGTTGTACGATAAACTATCTGGAATATTAGAATCATAAGAATGTACATGTATCCTACCTTTTCTCTGTTGACTTGTGGCAAAACTATCGCTTCATTTGGGCGATGTCTCTGTAGTATAATCCAAGTATTGACGTTAATTGTCACAAGCTGCGCAAGGCGTCTGGTATTCATCGTCTGTATTGTCTCGTTCATTTGATAATCAACTTTACTTGCATGTGAGAATAAGGCTCCGCTGAAACTGGCAACTCTTACTGTCACTTCTATCCAATCTAGGTCTCTCAGGTAGGTAGGTAACAGGACGATCGACCTTTGACGTCTAGGGGACCAGAGCAAAGCAATTTAAGTGCGTCGCTGAGAAAACAAACGATCAGGTTGCCTCGTCTCCATTAGCTTCGACGCTCAACCAGCCTGGCAATCCGACGGTCTCTGGAAGGTCTCATGCTTCTAAAGGTTTCTGGGATCTACTCAGGTTGTTAAGTAATTACAATATCTGTCATGAATGTATGAGTCTCGAAATGTGGAACAAAAAGCTTGAATCAATTTTGGATAGTCTTCACTCTACAGATCGAAAATTTACCCTTTTGCTTCCCGGTTCCGCTCCCGGCTGGCTTCCGAAGTCTGGATCGACCCCACGTCTGCCGGAACCGACTACCCCGCCGGAACCGGCACCGAGCGCTTCCATATGACATTGGTTCCACCAAGCTGACTCACAAAGCATCTTCAAAAATATCATAACAACGCAACATAGTCTGTATTTCTGCATTTACCATCTTTAAGTCATCACAATTATGTCCGCTGCCACATACCAAATTGAGAGGCCCGTCCGCGCCGATTTTGAGGAGTGGGCCAAGCTCTTCCGCGCATACATCGACTTCTACAAGTCCAGCATTGACGAAGGTCAATATGCAAGGACTTTCGATCGCATCATGGAACAAAAGAATGGTCTTCAGGCTTTAGTTGTTCAAAAGGTCTCTGGAAAAGAGAAGTCTTTGGTTGGAATTGCGCATTTCTTTCCTGAGCAATCACCTTGGAGCGAGAAGGAGATTCTATTACTGAACGGTAAGTGCAGAGGGGTTACTTCTCGATAAAGTACTTGCTGATAGGAGAAAGATCTATTTGTCGACCCTTCGGTCCGTGGTGAAGGACTCGGACGAAAGCTGACTCAAGCGGTTGCGGACGTTGGGAGAGAGATGGGTTGCATGAGGGTTCAGTGGGTCACCAAGCATGATAATGCTACTGCGCGAAAACTCTACGATACAATGGCCGAGACCCAGTTTGTACAGTATCGAATGCCTCTTTAATTCAGTCCTAGAGTCCTTTCCTCGGCGCGCATGGATCTATAAGCATCAAACCACCACTTATGAATCTCCTGGCTACCTGTCCATGATCCATCATCTGCGATCTCGTCCCATGGCTTCGGACTCATGATATAATGAACATTCTTTACTAGATCATCCCGCCAAACCTGTCCATGAACGTTCGGATCACGCATTGTCTTCAGAGCGTTGTAGATATACGGGAGGGCCACCCAGCGACCCGCGAATAGATCGGCCAACAGATCTTGGTCGGGGAATTTGTAGTCTTTGCAACTTGGGTTTTCCATCTTGTAAAGGATCTTGTTGAAGATGTCTTGAGACGGGTTGACGACGAGAAGGCCGCTATTGAGTCTGCCTAGTCCTGATGATATACTGGCTCCAGTGGTCTGAGCAACTTCGGGTTTGTCGTGTTGAGACGTAAGAGAGCAGTTCTCCGGGGTCCAGTTTGGTGGATAATGCGGTTTACGAAGTGGGTTGCAAGTGCACGCATGGCATGCAGCAAACACTCTCTTACCCTCATCTCCCATCGAAGGGAAGTCAAGCTCGAGGTCCATGAGTTCATCCATGTTGTGCAACGGCAACATATCAGAGTCAAGCATGACTATTCTCGAGTATTCAGTGAGCGAGAAGACGACCAGTTTAGTCCAGCATTCGAGAAAGCGTGGATCGTCGAGGTATTCCTGTGAGCTAGCTGGGGCTATTTTCTCAACTTCCAGTGTCTCAATGCCTCGCTTCTCAAGAGTATTGAGACCATCTTGGGAGAGCGCGCTGGTGTAGAGCACTAGTAATGGGTATTTTGACTTGACGCAGCGAAGACGGTAGTTGAGCGTTAAGACACCTTTGAGATAATCGGTGTTTGTTACCAACGTGGCCCATACTGTACACAGTCAGTGGGGTTCCCAGGTTGATGTATCGGATGTGCCTACCTTTGGGCTGCTTGATTGTGTCTATCTTGGCAACCATGGTGTCTTCAACCTTCAAAGGGCTACCTCTTCTCGATAGTAGAGAACAAAGAAGAAAGTACAAGATCAGCAAAGAGCGCGATTTGGAAATTTGCTAAAACTCGGGGAATGTCGTAGATGGCTGGCTGAACCCCCACTTAAACTTCCTTGACCGAAGCGGCCGCTGAAGATGGGAAGATGGCGCTATTGGCTTGAACCTGTGAAACTCTAATATCGAGATCATTTCCCCCACCTTCACATGCAGTCTACTCTCAACTTGGTTTGTGCTTTGTCAGAATGTCTCGAATTGAGATGATGATTCGGGCTTGGCATCTACCGATTATCTTAGCGGCAGGCAGGCTGAGATCGCGCTACTGACATTGGTTGAATTACGCAAGTAAGCGGGCAACTTGGGGGTTGAACCTTTTTTGGCATCAGACTAACCTTGCGCTCCATTGTACCGTTGTTAGCAATCTCTTTATATATGCCCTCAAATGCCAAAGGCAAAAGTATATGAGACGAAATTATTTAGTTTTTTATGCTAGCTTGCACTTGTACTCAGCTCCCTACAGTAGCAGCCTAAGCCTTAGAAGACGATACTTCTTTTACCCACCTACCCGCTACTCTAGGATATATCTATTGCCTATCGTCCCTCACAAGATCAACAGTAGCGCAGTGAAATGATCCCCCGATACCGTTGACATGCTAGAAAGGACAAGGAATACACTCCATGCCAAGAGACCCAAACCACCGCATCGACCGCACATCACTTGCCTCCACGATAACCTTTTTCCTATCCAGGACCAAGACATTAAGACAAAGCAACGGACTTGTCATGTACAATGGTGGATCGTCACGTGCTTCCGGCGTGAACGGAGAAGCCTGCAAATCCCAGTCTTTCAAAACAGCATGCTTCTCAAGCTAGCTTCAGTGACCTTTTCCGGATTATACACAAGCAGGCCTTGGCGAAGAGCAAGAATCGTTGCATCGATGTGCATCCCATGAGGATCATCCACGTCTAATAGTTCGATGTTATAGTCTGGAGGTAGATGTTCTCGGACATAAGCAATTCCAGCCTGGTTCGTGACATGACTTAATTGACCGATGACTGTTTTTCCAAAACGCATAAAGTCTGCGACGTCGAATGCAGGACGACTGTTCTTGATAGTCCATTTATCATTCTTGGTCCCATCATCGTCCAGCAGCGTATTGGCGAAGGAGCTCTTTGGACGACGAACGATGTTAACCTTATCATCCAAACTCAATCGGTCAAGAATAGATGAGAAGCCAACTTGAATCTCGTCTGCGCGACACGGCCAAGCAAAGCATGCTTCTATCAACGCATTACCAACGCTCATGAGTCCATCGCGAGGCATGGCGCCAGTATACCCACCGGCATCAAGCCAATTAATGTTCTTGGGTGGTCGGATGACTTGAACGCCGTGCTCTCTTAGAATTGAAGCAAATGTATCAAGCTCTTCTTCTGCCTTTTCGATGAGGGCTGGTGGAAATGGATTGTGTGGCTTTGATCATCGCGGCTGAGGCATTGGGAAAACACGCGACGCCAGCGCGACCGACAATGATGGATTTCAGAGGAGACCATTCATTATCGGCGTGAACGGTAGGGAAATAGGTGATCGTCATGATGATAGATGAGTTGAAATTGTGAGTTTCTGGCAGGGCTCTGAAAGGGACTTGATTTTGTCAGACTCTTATACCAGTTTCCGTCTACTCTCCCCAGCTATGCCCTTTGACGTCATGAACAAGGATTCTCAGTAAGCGTAGCACAATGACACGATTGTACAGGTTTCACAGCATCTGGGAGCAAAATGATTTTGTTTCCTGGCGCTCTTCCCACCTCGGTTCATGTCGATCCGCACGGGAGATCTCCAATTGTGTGAATGTGCAGGATATTCTCCGTCATAATATTGAAATATGTCGTCACATTTCAGCTCGGTCAGACTTTCAGCTAGCCACGCCGGAGCTGACAGCTGAATTTTGTACGTGATTGTATTGAAACGTCGATCTACCGCTTTGACATTGTCAACTGAGACAGACATGGAAAATGTTTACAGCTTACAATATTCTTTCGTTGGTCCTCAGCGTATCAGAGGATTTAGCGTGAGATACCATAAGAGATGAAATACTTTGGTTACCTGATGCCTGATTAGACCTGCATTTAGACTACTTTATTCTGGTAGCCTAAGGATTAGGGAATTTTCCTATCGTCCACCTTGTTACGCATGCATTTGTCTAATAGTGTAGATCCTTCTTAGGTACCAGCCCATGACCATTCCTACAAACAACATACTCCCTTCCAAAACACTCCTCGCAAACCCATAAACTATCCTCAAGCTCATGCCAACACACATTACACCCCCAAGCCCTTCCATCTGCAATCGTCAAAGTACAAACATCACAGTACCCCAAGGATACTTCAAACACCACAGGCGCAGCATCCTCCTCTGGGTCCTTCCTTCGATGATATCGGCAAGGACCAATGGTATCTGTCCTCATGCCATACTTGTGCAAAACCTCCACCATGCCAGGCTTGCCAGAGCGTTGGGCCCACCATAGGAGTGATTGACCAATTGTAGGCCACGCATCAAGTGTAGCGCCTCTTGTCATGAGGAGCTCTGCGACTTCTAGGTGTCCGTTGGCGACAGCTGCGTATAAGGGTGTAAGACCTTTCCAATTTTCGAGATCTAGATCTATATCGTCGCGAGACAAAAGGAGCTTGATGGTTTCGAGATGACCGAAGCGAGAAGCGACGAACAAGGGTGTGACACCATAATTGTTAGGATGGTTGATAGGATATTCTGGTATCGCTATTAGCATTCGGACGATGTCGACAACGTCATTATTTGCGGCAAGCAGTAGGGGTGTCTCTCCTGCTTTGTTGGGAAGAGCTGCATGTCTGCTTGCATCGCGATTGAGAAGATCTTTTACGATCTTGACGCAACCTCCAGCTAGAGCGGCAGTCAGAAGGCTGTTGTCGTTAATGTCCAGCGACACGGTGGCCGATTCCGCACCCGGATACGTCAGTAGCTTCTGGTAAAGTTCCCAACAACCCCCTTCAGCGGCAGCGTAGAGTAACGATCTGCCGCCTTTGGTAAGTATTCCAACAGTTTCTTCCGCGCCGTAGTCGAGTAGCAGATCGACAATCTCCAAGTAGCCTTTTCTTGATGCTGTGTGCAAGGGCGTTTCCTTGTTCGCGTCGGCCACTTCAATGATAGATGCAGCGCCATGGTCAAGTAATAGCTTGACAACATCTGTATGCCCGTGGTGTGAGGCCATCCACAAAGCTGTGTCCCCATCCATACAAGTGATCGCAATAGTTTCTTCTGCGCCTCTATGAAGCAATTCCCGGACGATATCCGTATGGCCATATTTCGAAGCAACCCATAAAGCAGTTTTTCCTTGATCGTTAACGGCTGCGATGGTCTCCGCAGCACCATGGTCCAGCAAAATCTTGATGATCTCTAAATGCCCATTCCGTGCCGCAAGCCACAAAGGGGTCCAGAGCTGCGTAGTTCTGGCCTCAATCATAGCTTTCAAGCTTCCACTTTTATAGCCAAGCATCAACTCGACCGCTTTGGTATTCCCGAACTGACAAGCCACGTGCAGCGGTGTTCTCCCTTCCACATCAGCCATAAGTATCGCCTCTTCAACGCCGGGCCGAAGAACCTCCTCTAGCCACTCGGCCGTTTCTTCCTCGAAGCATATGTAATGAAAGAACGTAAATTTGCGCTCCTCTGTCGTATACGAAAGTGTAGTCTCTGCTCCATGCTCAAGGAACAGCTTAACAATGTCTCTGTATTTAGCCATCATTAGCATCGTGGCACCATCCTCGAAACGGAAAGCCAGTGAAGGAGCAGCTCCGTGCTCAAGAAGCAAACGAGCCATCTCCACGTCGCCATGGACGCAAGTGAAAATCAGTGGAGGACCCGAGATGGAATTATCCAACACCATACTATCAGCACCATGTTCCAGCATCATTCTCGCCAAATCGCTCCGACCGGCATCGCGGCACGCCATGTGTAAAGGCGACATGCCATTTTGATCTTTTATAGTCAAATCCGAACCTCCCTTGATAAGATATTCGCAGGTTTTCGAGGTCCCATTTACCACAGCTGCATGAAGCGGTGTCCAAAGCTCATTGTCTTGGGCCGACAGGTCCGCCCCGTGCTCGATTAGTATTCTGACGTTCTCCTCCAGCCCATTCCAGGCTGCCCTGTGCAAAGGTGTATGCATGTATTTGTTCACGGCCCCAACATCAGCTCCTGCGTCGAGAAGCTTTTCCACCACCTCAAACATTCCCTCCTCCTGAGCCTGCAAAAGTGGTGTTCGTCCCAACGAACCAATCCTGTTGACGTTTTTCTCATTGATGAGGGAAATCGTCATGTCTTTCCACCCGAACTCCAGGGCATACTCAAGGGGGTGGAATGGCTGGTGCTTGTCCAAGTCTTCGGCACGCTCATGCCCCAAAGCGTCTGCAACGTACTCAGAAAGTGGTGCCCAGAGCTTACTATCCTCTCGGAGTAGATCTGTAGCTAGAGCCCAGACGGAAGAGCCACGGTCGCTGTTCTTCGAGTGATAACCCCATTTGGAGGCAGCATAGAAACGAAGAGTCATGTACCGGGCACGATAGTCGGATTTATCCTTCCACGTCTGTGGAAGCCGAAGATAGAGAAGACAGGCCTTTGCAATGACTGTATGATGCAGCATTTCGTAGGAGCTCTGCAGTTGCCTGTTCTGAATAAGCCAGCTTGGAATTGGGAGATGCTGTCCAAGATATTGTTGCACTGAGAAGTGCGGTACATGAACGATCATATCCTTTACCTCCAATAAAGGACTGCAGAGCCCAACAATCTCAGTCCTGATGTAATCATCGTTCATTTCATCAGGATACTCATCAGGATCTAGCTCTTCAAACTGCGTCATCAACGCGGCTTCAGTAATCTCGTAGACCGTAAGCCGCCGTGTCGCGAACGCCGCCCAACGAAGCAAAGCAAAGACACGATCTTTCTCGAACTGCGACATGTCCATTATTCTGCTCCAGTTGTGGTCATAAAGACGATCAAGACCCGGGGGCGTGTTTTGGACGGCTTCGTGAAGTCGCTTTTTGCTCATACCTTTTCTCAGCGACTGCTCCTGCATTCTGATCCACAGGAACTGCCCTTCACATCTATCCGACATCGCCCCAGAGATTGTCGTGCGAATATCTTCACTCTTGTTGGAGAGCTTTTTGTCTACTATAAATTGCGAAAAGGCTGCCGTGTCAGATCGTACGTCGTCCGGGGCGATCTTGTACTCTGCGAACCCAGCTGCACTGTCATCCAGGGCATCCCTAATTTCTGGCTCGTCACGACTGACGAACAATAGCCTAACACGATGCTTCGAAACTGCGCCAATGACGTCTGAAAGAAATCTTTCGACTGGAGAGTCACTAGTTCCGAGCCGCGAGCATTCATCCAAGCCGTCAGCGATGAGTGTGCATCCAGGCACAGCTTCTACTACGGCACTGAACATGTCAAGCACATTTCTCCTCGAAGCTGTTTCAGTAGGGTACACTTCCCGAGCTTGACGGACACACTCGAACGCATCTTCACGGGCATCAGCTAACTGATGAATCCACGATCGCAGAGCCAGGTATGGCGTATCTTGGTTGGAGGTGAAGAAAAAGTAAGCGACAGGTGTGGTCAGCACTTTCGATAGATGCTGTGCGATGTGAGCACAAAGGATCGTCTTGCCGAACCCTGCTGGGCCGTTGATCCAGAGAAGATTTGGAGAAGATGAATCGTCTCGAGAGACCCAGTTCTTGTACTCGTCGCGGTCGAATATCCAACCGCATGTATCCTCGACTCGTTCATCCAGGGAGTCTTGGTACTTGTCACTGGAGGATGGGACTCCTAGCCAAGAGTATACATCGCGGCGCATCTCACCTTGACCTCGTTAGCCAGACACGATAGCATAGAACACACATCGGGGTCAGGAGAATTGGTGGTCAAAAGCATAAGGGACGAAATAACTTAGGTACCTTATGCAAGCTTAGACGAGCTCTTAGCCCTAGACTTCGAGGACTTCTTCTGACACCCACCTGATGAAGTAACTTACTTTTCATATTCTGCTCGATATTAAGCAGAATGATTTTCACATCAGACCAATCCCCACCCGTCTGCTCTCCAATCTGTTCACGGGCTTGACCATCAACCGGTACGAGATTATACAACTGCTGCACCAACTTCTCAAATATGTCAACTTGCTCAGTTCGATCATCTTTGCCTCCCAACGCCCACTTCATCCTCTTCCTTCTTGACTGCAGCCCAGCAAACTGCTCATTCTGGAGGGAACTTCCGTCATCACAAATTGCCTTGGCAATAATTTGTAAAATGTCTTGAATCACACCGGCAGTATTTTTATCATCAAGGCCAGAATGATGGTCTGGTAAAAGCTTGCTCTCTGAAATGCCAACCCCATTCCCCCATTTCTCAAACCTCGCTCTCGCAGCGCGAAATCGTGTATCAAGAATGTGAGAGTCAGCGGTAGAGGATTTGTATGCTTGGAAGCGTGATAGTGAGTCTAGACATGTGTTGAAAAGGCCTGCGATGCCGATGACTCCTATGGCGAGACCTGCTGCCTCCATTGAGGCGTTGTTGGCGACCAAATTGATGAGGGGTTTGATGGTGCTGACGGGTTGACGCTTATTATGAGCGATGCGATGGGGTCTAGCTGGTAGGGCTGTTTGCAAGGCTTACAGGGCTTGGATCTGCTGGTCTTGGCAGGCTGACCACTAACGGACCCCACTAACAATTTTGTCGTCATTCGGGAACCAATTTCAACGTCCAGCCATTCATGTACTGATTAGTCCAGTCATGAGAAGATGCTTATTCGTTATTCAGGAATTCGATCCTTCCCTGTGGTCTTTTCTCAAAATCACATGACTATTTGACAAGCCCGTAAACATTTCTCGGTGAAAAGCCCAAGCGCTGAAGACATTTCTTTGCTTTCCTTCTTTTCAGGTCCGAAATCGACAGCGAAGTCAGCTCATGGGAGCACCAGTTGTTCCCTTATTTTCATGACAACCCTAAACAGAAGAGACTTTTAAAACCAACTTGAACTCGTCCCAGATCTCTGTCCCATTGCATGGAATAAGCCCCATTCTCAATCCTAAACAACAAACATCTCCTCCTCCCCATCACTATCCTCATCCTGTTCCACGAGATCAATAACAAGCGCAGCCTTATCATTAACCTTATCAAGCTGAAATCCCGCAGCAAGTGAATCAGCCGCATCATTGATACACCCGGCAACGTCCAATCCGATATCCAACTCCTTCAACGCAAGACATATCGTGCGGAAATGCTCATGATGCACATCCGTATCCTCCGCATCGAAAATAAGAACAGCGTTGCGATGAAATAGACAGAAGCTTTCGCTGATGCTGGGGTGTTGTTTGAGTGAGGTGAGTTTTTCGGGGGTTGTGCTGGCGCTGGTGACGAGGCGGGTGAAGGTTTTTGCCTGCATGAGGCTGTTGATGGAGGAGGGGTTTTGGGGGGTGAAGAGCACCACGTTTGGTGGTAGGCCTGTTTCCGAGCTCATTTTTGTTTCTGTGGTGTTTGGAGTCGTGATGAGATGCGACGTTAATTCATTTGCAGGTAATTGAAGAGTTTGAGATGTAAAAAGTTGATATCCACCAAACGTGAGTTCGGATGAGTCATCAGATTTAGGGTAATCAAGTCTTCAACGATGGTCAACTGCAAGAGACTTCCTGTTGAGCACAACGGTTTAAAGTAGAGTCAAAGTTTGGAGGCTTGTGAAAGCCAACAATGATTCATTGAATTAGAATGCTCATATGAATTTCAGTGTTTTGACAGTATATGAGAGGGGATTACAGATTGCGAGGTGGCTATAACGCTGCATGTTATCATCACCAACACTCATCAATTCGCACTAAACCAGGCAACATGACAACACCGCACAACGCGAGAAACAAGAGTTCCTGACATTTGACACGACGACAACTTGCGCAACAAAATGTCAATTGACCGATACTTTCCACTATGCGAACCCTCGGATAATCCTGGTTCCGCTTCCAAGCCCAGCTGCCCTTTTCGAGCTGCATAGCCGGTAGTCTCTGTCGATCCCAACCCGACCCCGCCCAATAGAGCGATAAGCTGATAACGCTAATCATCTGCTACCACACTAACACCCCTACATATTAAAGCCCCCAGCTCCTGATAAGAGCATAATCTCACTCTATCACGTTCATCCTCCAACCACATCCCCGAAAGCTCATTTTCTATCCAGCCTTGTCCACGATTGGAAGGAGATCACGCGAGCAGAACCATGGAAGAGGGAACTTTTGAAGTCTTGGCACTTGCGATAACGGACTTTGGCGACTTCCGCTGTTGGGTTGTAGATAAAAGATCGTCTGGTCCTCAATTGAGTTTGTGTTCTTTGTCCTCTTTGCATTGTCTGTTCTGTGCGCGTATATCATCCGTGGTGGTATCCTGTGACGAGTCATGCGTCTGTCTACTCTTTTCGCTGGAGCAGCTTTGTTCACAGGCTCACAAGGTCTCAACATCCTTCTGAACAACGATGATGGATTTGGTTCCGCGAATTTGAGAGAGACGTATCGTCTTTTCAAAGAGAAGGGTCACAATGGTAAGACATCTTGGTCCCCTAATCAAGAATTTCACTAACATTTCCCAGTCTGGCTCGTTGCACCAGCTACAAAGCAGAGCGGCAAAGGCGGTACTTCTGACTTCACCACCGAAGGCAATCTGACTGGCCCTTCTCAATATGACTTGATTCCCAAGGGTGCACCTTCAGTCGGAAGTGATCCCAACGATAGCCAGATCTGGTACTACAACGGTACACCCGCTGCATGCACCTTTGTAGCTCTCGACTACGTCCTCCCTCGATACGCCAACTTCAGCGTACCAGACTTGGTAGTCACTGGTCCGAACTATGGTACCAACCTAGGTGGCTTCGTCTGGACGCTCTCCGGCACCGCAGGCGCAGCGTAAGTGTCCCCAAAATCTCCTCAAAACATATACTTACGGTCTTAGGTACGCCGCTACAAACCGTGGTATTCCCGCCATAGCCCTCTCAGCAAGCAACGCAGAACTCCCCTACACCGAACTCACAAACCGCACAAACCCAGCCACATGGGCCGCCCAAGCCTCAGTCCGCTTCGTCGAGAACTTCATTTCCACAGCTAAAGGCCCCATTCTGCCAATCGGCTACGGCGTAAATGTGAACCTTCCCGTGCTTACAGAAAAGGACCACGATCCTGAGTTCGTGCAGACAAGATTCACTGGTAACGCACACGTCAACGAAGCTGTGCTAGACCCCGAGAAGGGTACTTTTACGTGGGCTAATATCAAACCTTATGCTGCTGGTGTGAATGCTTGTATCAACGGAAACTGTTCACTGCCGGGTGAGACGTATGTTGTTGAGAATGGCAAGGCGAGTGTGAGCTTTTATACGGTTGATTATACTTCGCCTGAGACGGAGTATACAGAGGGACTTATTGATCGGGTTGCTTCTTTCATATAAGCCATGCAATGCAGTACTCCGTATTTAACCAATGGTATATAATGTACATGATATGATGCGCCTGCCTTCCGTATATGATAATGATAACACAAGTCATGATAAGTGTGATTAGAAAATCGCAAGTTCAATATCTTTATCCCGTACCGCCTTCTCAATATCAAACGTCGATGTACCATCCTCCCACGCGGCGTCAACCAACTGACATACGATATTAATTAGATCGAAAGATTCTGATAGAAAGGATTGCTTGACATCATCCAGTGTTCGTTTCCATGTAGGATGTAGCTTTAGCAGAGGAACTTCGAGGCCTGCGTTCACGAGGGTATGCGGCAGCCCGTTGTGGACTAGCAGATCTTGGTTGCGTGGTTCTTCGTATGCTTTTTGAAGAGCATCTATTGAAGCGATGAGACGGCATAGAACGACTTCTGTGTCAGGATGGTTGTTCTTTGGAATATCCTCAGGTATTCCTCTTCTCTTACGTTCCATTCTTTGTCGACGACGGACTTCGAGAATACCTGAGAACCGCCAGGCCTCCCATAAGTGTACTTGCAACGACTCACCTACCTCACCAGGCCACGACCAGAAGCGTGTTTCTGTGTACTCTGGATCATTGTCAACAAGCCCGGCAAAGATATCCAACAATGATCTAGGAAGACCAGAGACAACTTCGATGCCGTCGACTCGACCTTCTGGAGAATCATCTTGAAGACGACGAAGGAGCTTCCAGACGCCGATAGGTTCTCCCGATCGGCCAATGACCATGGATGGCATATCCATGACACCTAGGACTTCGAGGAGGTGTCGGTGGTAGAGATTGTCGATGGTAGAGATTGTCGATGGGGATTTGACCTGGTGTTTTGAGTTTGTTTTTTAGGTCGTACACGTTGACGATGAGATCGAGATACATGGTCCATGGCTTTCCTTGGAGTAGCTGCACCGGTTAGGTAAATCAATAAGATGCCAATACCCAATAGACAGGAGAGACAGAAGTGAGATGTAAGAGGGAAAAAAGACAGACGTACACATAGCGAACACACCAGCAACCCAGCACACACAGTCGCGACATGGAACTTCTCATACCGAGCACTAAGCTCCTGTCGAAAAGTCTGCAACGCCAAATCAACATACTCCATCGACTTGACCGACATGCCATCATCAAGATATCCCTGTATAGCGCCAGCAATCATGACAAGCGCAGGACTCTGATGCGCCATCTCCTCAAAGAAGGGCTTGACCCAGGAACTCGCTTCCGTGGTATACAGCCGATTAAGCCCATGGCGAAGGACTAGAGTAATTAGTCAATGATATACCCGAGGTAAGATGAGGAGTAAATGTACATCTTTGAAAGATCGGATCTGAACCACCCGCACCGGGTGAAAATGCCGATGATGATTCAGTGCTGGAGGGATCATGGGCTGAGAGGGAGCCTGCTTCTGATAGTTCGGGGGTGTACTGTATAGGTGGAAGCGTGAGCGTGTTGGGCTGAGTCTCAGGCTGAACGAATGACGCGTCGGGGATAGAAGCACCAGCAAATCGTCCCCTGGAAGCAACACCGTTCACCCAACGAAGCGGCGTAGAGTAGCCCTGGCATCTCATGCCTCTTTGGGAGCAGGCCTGACACTCTGGACGAGCTTGGTCGCATTTTCGCTTGCGGGCTTTACAATTCAGGCATCCTCCGCGTGAGCGGGCCATCGCCACCTCAGATAAGGCACGGCACCTCAGATAGGTAGGATTCAATTAGCCTGTGCCCTAGCGCAGATCAGATCTTTGCGGGGAAATAAAGATAAATGAGATAGTCGAGTGAACAAAAGACAAGAATAGTAATAGCTCCCGCCAAACGCGTATAATCAGGGATGAGAATGGTCAAGGGCGGGGGGAAACTTGAATTTTGGAAAAGTTGTGGGGGTTGGATTGCAGAAGTTTATAGACGAAAAGGGGTGAAGAATGCGCCGCGCAAGTAACCGCCCAAAGTAGATTAGCTTACATAGCCCTCAGTCTGTGATTGTTGGTGGCTTTCAAGAGGAAATATTGCGGGGGAGGGTTTGCAGACGCGATGACCAGTGATAAGACCCCGACCAGGATTTCGAGACAAGGAGCTGACAAGGGTTAAGCCGTAGATAGCGCGTACTAGGCTTAGCTGAAAGTTAATTTTGCAGTACAGACCACTTGGTGACTTGTTCTTTCTTTCCATTCTCCCTCTTCCCTTTCTTTCTTGTCTCCCCCTATGTGTGTCTCAGGACTGGATCATTGCACATCAAAAGACTATCAGGCTACGTATGTATCAAGTCTGTCTCGTGCAGAGTCCGAGAGTATGCGCATATCATATGCACGTACCGTCAATATTGGTTTGGTTGTGTGTGTGTGTCAATGTCGGCAATTGATTGATTGACTCGTACCTTATCCCACCTTTATCCCATCTCATTTGAGGCTGAGATCATATTCTATATAACCTGGCTTGTCTCGCGTCGCAGTAGATTAATCCCATTCAATCCGACTCAATACAATTCACCATAATTCCTACTCTCATCCATTGATCTATCCTCGTCATCGACATGGCTTCTTCCGATCCCGTGGTAATCCCCGGAGAGGTCCGGCTGATCTTGGGTACGTACCTATTCTTGGCTGTCATCCACTGTAACTCAACTTTACTGATCCTTCCCAGCAGAAGCATCAACCGACGCGTCAAGATTCGTCCTCCAACCAACACCATCCTCAGACCCCAACGAACCACTTGTAAGACCTCCCAAAATACCCATCCACACCAATCAATTAACTAACATCCTCAGAACTGGTCATCATGGCGAAAATGCCTCAACTTCGGCTTCACAATCGCCGTAACAGTCGCAGCCTTCACAAACCTCTCCATCCAAACCGTCTTCTGGCAGCAAATGACGGTTGACATGGGCGTCACCATTCAACAGCTCACCTACGCTTCTTCCTCACAGCTAGCTGGTCTAGCACTCGGTTGTCTGTTCTTCATCCCGCTTACCATCAAGTATGGACGACGACCGACTTATGTTGTTTCTTGTGCTGTGCTTGCGGGTGTTACGTGATGGAGTGCTAGGATGAATACTTATTGGGAGTTGATTGTTACAAATATTGTTACTGGACTTGCTGGTGCTATTAATGAGACTGCTGTGCAGATGACGGTAAGTTGACACCTTCTAACATGAATGTTCTATCCTGACGAGTTTAGATTGCCGATCTGTTCTTCGTTCATCGCCGTGGCTCTGCAAACGCTATCTACTTCACAGCTGTCATGGTAGGCGCTTTCCTCGCCCCCATGGCAGCAGGCACTCAAGCCGCCAACCAGGGCTGGCGCTGGTCCTACTACACCCTCGCCATCTGCCTTAGCATTCTTACCGTTCTCTTCGCTGTTGGATTTGAAGAGACAAAGTACATCCCCATCACTCTGGGTCAAACCGATGTTATCGACGACGCATCCGAGCGTCCTGAATCCAAGGATGATATCGACGAAAAGACAAAGATCGAAAATGAGGTGTCAAAGGTCGCTACCCGGACTTCCACTACCATCCCCATGAACACATGGCGTCAACGCCTTCGTTTTACTACTACAACCAACGAGTCACTTGTCGAGTTGTTCATGATGCCCCTTCACGTCATCACCCTTCCTCACGTCATGTTCACAGCTTTGCAATTTGCTTCTGGAGTGTGTTGGCTTGTTGTCTTTATGCAAGTTACGTCCATCGTCTTCTCTGCGCCGCCTTATCTTTTCACCACCGCTGGTGTAGGATACATGGCTCTTGGTCCATTTATTGGAAATATCTTTGGAAGTATTTACGGTGGTCCTTTTGCGGATTGGGCTATTGTGAGACTTGCGAGACGCAATGGGGGCTTCTTTGAGCCGGAGATGAGATTGTATCCTCTTGTCATTCCTACTATTTTCATGGCTGGTGGAATCATTATGTTTGGCGTAACCGCTGACCGAGTAAGTAACTCCACGTTCATAACGTTTTTCAACGTGCTAACATTCTCAGGGCATGCACTGGATCTATCCCTCCATCGGCGGCGCATTCTTCGCCTTCGGTCTCGGCGCCAACGGCGACATGACCTTCACCCTCGTAATCGACACATACCGCGAGCTCACAGCCGAAGCTTTTATTGGCATCGCGTTCATGCGCAACGCCATCTCCGTCGCCATTCCCTTCGCTATCGTTCCCTGGATGAACACGATGGGTCTTTCCAACATGTACATTCTAAGTGGAATGATTGCTTTTGCTATTGGCTGTCTTTTCATTCCAATGATTATCTGGGGTAAGAAGATTCGAACGGCTTTGGCGCCGAGGTATTGGAAGTTGGTTGCTAAGAGATCTGCGATTTAATGATTATGATGGCGTTGGTTTGGGTCGGATATTAGGTGGGATAATGGCGTGATGGGACAGGGATAATTTACTCAATTGATGATCTTCATTTCCTATACATTGGCCCACGTGTTATTGATATCTCTGAATATTCTCACTGTGACATGTTAAGCCGTATAAAGCCGTTCGATTTGAAAATGAAGTTCTTGGTGTGTATCACAGTTCACATTCTGGCCAGTGCTGCAAATCACCCGCATGCGTCTCGCATGTGTCTCAATCATACGTCGAAAAGTCCGATAAACTCTATCTCTGTTCAACTCAATCTACGTTACAACTTGGCTGTAACGTCCGGAAAATTAGTCAACCGATAGCAATCAATAACCGGCTTGCCCTCCCACATAATCATAACACCCAACGCAACAACACTATTCATCCACCCATATTTACTGTCCCCCGGCGCCTCAAATCTGATATGCGTAAAATACTCTACATCATCCTGCGTAACAGTATCTTTCTCGGCAACCTTATCATCCACTCCTGGCCCCGTTTTGTAAACTCCATTTGCTTTGACTAGGATGTGAACGTTATCATCTGTCTTGAGTGTGTACATGGCGTTTAACCGAATGAACGACTAGATAACACTCTGTTAGTTCTATTCGGAAATCTCGGAATTGGATACACTGACCTTTTTCGGATTCATGACCTCAGCCCAGTCCGCTCCGCTCTTGTGTACAATCACACCCTTGATCCCGGGCCCATGCACAGTTCCTCCCTCGATAGGAAGCACCACGCGAACCTTGTCCGTGTCGTCGACACCTTCAATAGGTGTGACCCCGCCCTGATCCATCTCGGCTACGATGCGGTAGATGAAGTCAAGATGGGGCATGCGCATCTTGTGTGGGGAGAAGGCATTTCCGGGGGAGGTCTTAGCCTCGGTGAGTAGCGTCTTGGTTAACATTCTGGGGTAAGCGATAGACCAATTTGCCATCTCAACTCGTGACGTCCAGACCATCATTTATCTTCCGTATCATGGTGATGATCGTGGAGCCGTTGTTACTTGCCGAGCACTAAAGCAGTGCCGAGACTCTGCGCATATACCTTCCGAATTAGGATATTGTATGCGCTCGTTTCGAGACTCTATCAGACTAAAACTCGGGGAATGTTTCCAGTGGGGGGCAAATGCAAAGGGGTCCAGACTCGGAAAATCGGATGTGTCACAGTCGGTCAGAAACACGCATTTTCGTCATTATAAACAAACCAGTTTCATCAGTGCCAATCTTTGTTCTCACACCTTTATTGCCTATCATTTCACACCTTCATTGATTATCTTTTCACCGCATTACTAGCCTCCATCATGCCCGCCACAACCAGCTGGCAAAGCCTCGCCGCTCTCCACCGCGAGAAGCAAGTCGAAGCCGTCCCCAAAGAATGGCTTCTCTCCGATAAACAATTTCAGACTGGTGATCGCTTGATAGAGTCCAAGGTTGTGCAAAAGTCTGGTCTTCTTTCGGAGAAAGAGATCGAGATTACGGAGCGGTATAATGCTTCTGATTTATTGAGGAAGATTCATCGTCAAGAGGTTTCTTCTGAGGATGTTGTCGTTGCGTTCTGCAAGCGCGCTAGTCTTGCTCAGCAATACGTACGTTGGGTATACTTGTCTGATGGTGAGCTGGGCTAATGATGATAGACTTCATGTTTGACGGAAATATTCTTCGAGGAGGGTATTGAAAGAGCCAAGGAACTTGATAAGCAGTTGAAAGAAACTGGCAAGTTGGCAGGCCCTCTACATGGCCTGCCCATTAGTCTCAAGGTACACAACCTTCTCCGTTAACAAAACCATATCTAATTTCTCAGGATTCATATGCTGTCAAAGGCCATCATGCGACCGTTGGATACATCGAGTTTCTTCGACAACCCATCCCAGATAGCAATGCTGCTTTAGTTGACCTTCTACTCGACGCTGGAGCAGTTTTGTACTGCAAGACTAACCTTCCTCAAACAATGATGGTGAGCACCACTCGTCATCCAATATGAAGCATATCCTAACCTACTTTAGACTGCAGACTCAGAGAACAACCTCTTTGGCCGTACTCTAAACCCTCACAACACCAGCCTCACAGCAGGTGGTTCAACGGGTGGCGAAGGAGCTCTAGTTGCCTTCAAAGGCTCTCCCCTCGGCGTCGGGAGTGACATTGCAGGATCCATCCGCATTCCCTCCTTATGCTGTGGTATCTATGGCTTCAAGCCCACAGCAGACCGCGTTCCTTTCGGGGGCCAATCAGAATATCCCTTCCCCAAGATCCATCTTCCTGGTGTGATGCCAGTTGCTGGACCCATGGGAAGTTCAGTAGAAGATCTGCAGATGTTTATGAAAGTCACCATGGCTCAACGGCCGTGGAAGTATGACTCTTCTGTCGCGGATATTCCTTGGAGAGATCTTACGGATGATAAGAGACTAGTCATTGGAGTTATGGCTGAAGACCCAGACTATCCTCTTCATCCTCCTGTAAAACGCGCTCTTTCTAAAGCTGCAGCCGCGCTCGAGAAAGCCGGCCACAAAATCGTCCACCTCCCAGCCTCTCCCCAACGCAACGCCGGTCATGGCGCAAGGATTGGCTTCCAGTACTTCATGATGACTGGTCCCGATCCAGACACTATCTCTCGTGAAGTCGGTGAGCCACTCGTCGCTTCAGTGGCGCGAATGGTACATCCCTTCTCCAAGGGCGAATTCCCCGTTGACCAGGGCCTTGACGTACCTGACCGTCTGTTCGCTTTGAATGAAGTTAAGGCAGAGTATGGAAAGGCTTGGATGGAGGCTTGGAGGGATAATGAGTTGGATGTTGTTCTTGCGCCTGGAGCGGCGCATACAGCTGTTCCGCATGACACGTATGGTAACCCGGTTTATACGTTGATGTGGAATGTTTTGGACGTAAGTTTTCCTGATGGAGATCGAGATCAAATGCTTACTGTTACAGTACCCTGCTGGAATTATTCCCTTTGGCACTTCGTCCAAGTTTGACGATGGAGAAGGTGTCAAGGCTACAGCACCCTTTGAACCAGACTGTAAGTGTTCAAGTCTACGAGTTAGATGCTTGTTGCTAATTATTTTCAGATACTCCAGAAGCTACAGACGGTGCACCCTGCGCTATTCAGATCGTGGCACCTCGGTTCAGAGATGAGGAGTGTTTGCAGGCCATGCAAATAATCGACAAGGACATTAGACTCTCTCGGGTACCGAAGCTATAGATACCTTTCGAGCTGGTGGATAATACATGAAATATTGTCGAAGGATTAGGGAACGAAACTAGAGTAGCCTACATAATAGCCTAAACATTGATAAGAAGACAGATTTGTCTTATCTCTTACGGTTTAGCACATGCTTCATATCTACATATCACAAACGCTCACTAAGAACCGACATTTCTTATTACAAACATAGACATTAAGTATCTAAACTAAGCAAAAACAATAAGAATATTATCTATCAACCACCCAATCATACCTTTCTCCGCAGCATCTTAGAAGCAGGGCGACTTTCAACCCTGTTACTTCTCTCCTTCAACAGCCCCAATACAGTCATCTTAAACCTCTGCCCCAGGTCACTCCATTCAAAGTCAGGGTTCAAAGCCTTAATAAAAACCCTCATCGATGATTCAGGCACCTTGAGGATCGTGCAAACATCCTCGGCAGTGAGGTCCTTCTCCATCGTAGAAATGAACTTACGCTGGATAGTACCCTCGAACTGGGCGAAGCCGTTGTAATCGACCGTCGCAACAGCCTGCGCAACCTCCGCCTCCTTCGCTTCCACCTCAGGCCGCGTTCCTGTTAGACAAAGCTGCAGGAAGCCTTCATCGAGGGGTTCAAAATCCTTTGTGCCCTTGCCAACCTGCCAAGGAACCCTGTGCTTCTCGGCATCAGCCAGAACCTTCTGCACGACCTTCTTCGTGCTATTCTTCGTCATCAGGCTAGCTTCCTCAGAGAAGTCTGCGTTAATCAGCTCGTGATAATGGTGCAGGTTCTGCACCTTGAGATCCTTGGTTTCGATCTGCCAGAATGAAGCGATCTCCTCGTGCTTGTCCACGACGGCCTGTGCATTTGCCTTTGCTAGAGCCCAGTCCTTGGCTTCGCAGGCTTCTGATACCGCAGTCTTAAGGTCCTTGAATGCGGCGGAGCGCTTGGTGTAGACATTCGCGTAGACAAGGTCTTCACTTGGCTTTCGGGCGCCGCCGTTGTGAAGATGTTCGAGATATTGCATCATGCGCGTATATCCCTTCGTCTGCTTCTGCAACACCGAAGGTACGTTCTGAAGCAACCGACCAGCGATAGCCTTGACATCCGCATCACTGTCCGTAAGCATCCTCTCAAACACCGTAATGACCGTACGGCAGTGCTCCAGTTGGATGTTGCGAAGCTTGCAGAACGTAGCCAGGTCCGCGACGTGATTCTTCTTAAGGACCGCCGTATTCTCGTTCTTCGTAATGACGCGCAGAATGATCTTGTCGAGCAGTCGAGCAAGGTTCTCGTGGAATTGGTCCAAAGGCCAGCCAGTATAAGGGTATAGTTCGACCGTGTTCTCATACCATACCCAGTCGGCGTCGGTGTTAGGAATGTCGTATGAAGGATTGACACCGAGTAATTGCCAAACCATGCTTAAAGGTCGCACACCTGAGCCCGCGATGGTCATAAGGTTGCCGAAGAGTCCTCTCATTAGCTTTGTGACGGTGTCTTCCGCGGTATCGAGGACAACGGGAGCCGACGTTCTCATTCCCGCAAGCTTGGCCATCGCAGCCATAAGCAGCGAGCTCATCAACTGCCCGATTTCAGGAGCACCTGCTTGAAAGTTATGCTCACGGCCCGAAACAGCCTGACTAAGTGTGTCTCTCATCATAATTCTCAAGGCAGCGATGTGCGATTCGTTGCACTTCTCCATCCAACGAACAGTATAAGGGCTCTTGAGGTTGACGAACTCATCCCAGCAGACCCACGCCAACATCGAGCCGCCTGTACCGCGGGTCTTGTTGAGGTAAGGCATGGAGAGGGTGGGATGGTCTCGGCCAGCTTGGCTTAGAAGAGGGCCGTGGTGGTCGCCCTGTGACTGCTCCATGATAATACCGGCGTCGAAGCCATCGAGGTAGAGGATACGATCGTCGAGGGAACAAGCAGACCTAGGTTTTAAGTTAGCGACCCGTAAGCTCATCACAAATCAGGCAAATGGTTAGTACTTACTTGGCATTAATCGTGGAGTCCCTCGTGAGGGTCTTCAAAACCTGCTTATAAGGGCCCGTCTCAATGTTGAGCAACATGACACCCATGTCCGCAGCATGCTCCTCCAGCAGCTCCGTCAGCTTATCGAACTTCATATCCTTCGTCGCCTGAACATTGTTCTCGATCTGGTTCTTCCTCAACAAGCGCTTCATGTCATGCGTCTTCTTCGAAGTGGTCTGCGAAGACATCATGTTCGCCAGACTAGCAATTACAGGCTCGAGCGCAGCCTGTGTTTCCTTGCTAGTCTTGCGCAAGTCGCCGAGCATCTTGTTCTTCTTGAGCATGGCCTCCTTGTCGTCGAAGTCGAAGGAGTCGGTGAGGTAGGCGATGTACTCTTCGCGCAGGGGGGTCATGATCTTGTCGACCTTGGAATTGAGCGTATCGACGAGGGTCCTGGAGAGCTTCTGAATGTCCTGTTGGTTGAGGAGGGATTGGAGTTGGGGGACCATGGCGATGATGTCGTCGTGGAGGCGAGTCTTGATGTGCTCGAGGGGCATTTGCTCAAAGACTTGGGCTAGATCCTCGACCTTGACAACCTGGTTAGTATAAGGCAGGATGATGTTGTTGCCCTCTTCGAGATCAACGAGACGAGAGATCTTAGGGATCAAGATGGAACTTAGGTCGGCAGCCTTGATAGTGTCCGTAACGTCGGCTCCAAACTCTAGCTTGCTCGTATTCAGGACCTGAGGATCTGCTAGGCCGCGATAAAAATAGAGCTTCTCTCCGTTTCCGACACTGGCCAAAACGAGAGACTGAGGTCCTGCAAGCGCTGTCACAGCGTTGATGTTGGCCGCGGTCAGTGCCTCAGAAACCTGCTCTGCCGTTTCGAGCTTGTCAGCCTTGAGCTGCACAATGAACACGGCGTTCATTCGCAGGCTACTAGCCAGGTTGCGTGCATTATCCGTCATTCGCTCATCCACAACGACAACGACACTCTCAAGTCCCTCGTAGTAAGCGCATAGCGACTTGCTATCAGTAAAAGGGACGTTCTTAGGAGTTTTGCCTGTCGACAGAAGGACAGGTCCTTCGATCTGAGAGCCAAAAATGCAAGGAAGAACAACGGCGGACTTGTCGTTCTCCTCAATGTTTCCGTCCAAGAACTCGAGTCTGTTGCCGAACCGGATGATCTGTGCGTCGGAAACCATAAACCCAGGAAGTGTGTCTGCATTCGTAGTGATCACGGCGCGTCGCTTCTCGGGAGCGTCAATCTTGGTCTCAACAGCCTTCTCGACCGCGGCAGAATCTTGGGCCTGTTCGTCTGCATCGGCGTGCTCCTCCACAGGGGCAGAAATGGTCCACTCAGCCCTAGAGATAGCCTCAGCGAAGATAGGACTTTCCATCTTACGACCATTGCAAGTCTTCATCCGATCCGTTGCAGCTCGGGATAAGATCGAGCAGATGAGATCACCGCCGACACGCTTTACCACTAAGGGACAACAGATCGTTGCGTCGCCGATGGTAGCCTTATCCAAAGGAACAGGGATGATATATAAAGTCTGCAAATGTTAGCCAGAATCCCACCCAACGATTACTTCACAAACATACCTTCTCGTCATGATCTGCTACCATCAACGCTGGATGCGTTTCCATAAATCTCCAAATCTGCGTGTTGTTGAACCCAGAGATGAATACACAGATAGGCTTCTCCTCTTGTAACTTATCGGTTTTCAACTTTGCGAATTGCAAGAGGTCATCGCCCTCGTTACAGTCGCCGCTGTGTGAGATACCGCCGAGGATCTCCTGAGCGCACCAGCAGGAGGTATTGCCGTCTGCATCACCGAGACAGAAGTCGTAGTATGTAGGATATCGTTTTGAAACGGCAAGTATAGAGATCTTCCCGTCGCGTAGGGGGATCTTAAACGTTGTGGAAGGGGCTTGGGAAACTTGGAAGTCGTTGAAGACACCTAAAGAAGTCAGTTAGCGGTCGCATTATAATAAGACAGGATAAAAGTACTTGCCTAGACGACTCTTGAAGCGATCCATGCGCTTCGCCAATGTCTCCCCCATCTCCCCCAAATCAATAGCATTGTAAAAATACTCTTCCTCAAAACCTGAGATATCAATCTCCTCGATACCCTTCTTGGTCTTGCATAGTAATATGCCTTCAGGGCTAAAAGGATGTGCGGAACCGATGTCAAGGTTCTGAAGAATGTCGCGAATCTGACCCTTGGACGTAGCCAAAGGGTCGAAGTATGTCTTGCGTACTTGTTCCATGTTGATGATGTTTACTGAGGAATGGGGAATCTTGGCGGGAAAGAAGTTGTTTTATAGAACATGGTGCTGACGGCGTGAGTCACAACCTTCCCCTTGAAGAAAGGTTGAGCGCGTATTCTGGAGGAAGGTTTATACGAGAATGCTGTTGGTCTCGGGGACGCAAAAGTCTAAGGAAGATCAGCCACTAAGAATCCAAGAGACAAAATGGTCACATCATCTCAGGCCAGTTTGGCGCAGCATTTCCGCAACTCTATTTTGGCGGCCTCAGCCTTAAGAGACTAACATGCTTTGGGAAGTGACCGATTATGCCTTGTGAGTCACTCCACCGAATAGTACGAGTATTACAACTTCAATCAACTGTCTTGGGGGCCAGAAAATCGGTTGTGCTGCTCTATGTTATTCTTTGCCAGTTCCGTGGTGAAATCGCTCAATTGTTGACGTTGTTAACTTTCGGGGTCTTGACGCGCTGAAAGTTCAAGGTGTTCCAGTGGGCCTAGGCCTGTAGTGACAGCTTCTAGAAAGCCTAGTTCCGCTGTCAAAAATATCCCGAAAGTTTATTGCTTCTGCAATGCAATTGACTTCCATTGTATCATGCATTCACAATAGCATTCCTCTTCCGACACTCGGAGTATTCAAGAGTCATCAATTCGTGCAGGTTCAATTGGAGGGCTCTAGGCAGCCTGTGCTAATCCCAGCTCTAAATCAGCCTTACAAGGCACTAAAAAGCACTGCAACACCAACTAAAACCCCAGTCCAGCCCACCCTCATCGCCACAGCCCTAGACTCATCAGGAAGTTCAAGTTGAGGAACCCGACTTCCCTCAGCCAAATCATTCGGCGCGATACAAACCATCTCTGAGCTCACATTTCCATCGTAATGCGTTACTAAGAGCATACCAATCGGCTGCTGCACTTTCAGATCGTACGCTTCAAATGAATCAAGCTCCCTGTCTCCATGTGTGAATGACCCGCCTGGGAAGCCGCCGTATGTTATGTAGTCATCGTCTAAATCCACGTTTTGCAACTCATCTAGAGTGCAGTTTGAGCTGGTGAAGTTTCTCGGGTCGACTGAAATAGTTAGTCTGACATCATATGGGAAGTTTTGTATGGGCAGACTTACTTTGAGATGCAGTAAAATGTCCACACCCAAAACTGAAATCCATTTTCATACGAGGGCATCGTCCGTCTTTTAACGGGCTCTTAAAATCCAGAATCTCTTCCATGCACTCCTCATCAATAATCCCATCGCACGAGTCTTCCGGCGCAGTTGCATTCGTCGCCGTAACGTTCTTGCCCATCATCATGTACAGGCAGACATTCGTTTCGTTACCCTTTTCCGTCCCGGCCAGGGACTTGGGAACGCTGAGCCACGCCTCGATCGACTGGTCGGATCTGTAGTCTCCGTATCGTAGGTTTTCAGCCCGTCTGTCTGTTAGCGAGACGGAGATGCGCCATTCATCTTGCTGGGGGAATTCCACGGCGATTGTTCCTGTGGAGTTGAACCAGGAACCAAAACCGCCTTCTTTGATATCGCGGACTGCGCTGGGACATGTTTCATTCGTAGAGTTACTTTGGGCCAGAGTATGGCCTGCTAGGAAGAGAGAGGTGATCAAGGATAATTTGGCCATGGTTAGTTGCAAAAAAGACGCCAACTTGATCCCTCAATGCATAGCGAAATCAACGGTTTCTATACCCTTCACATTGATAGAATGATCTCATAAGGTTTCGTTGTCTGACCGAGCCAAGATGTTTTTGCCCACACAGCCTCCAATTACATTGCCACTATGTGTCTGAAGGATTGGCCAAGAAGTGCTAAAGGGCAATCATTCCACGGCCCCCAATTTAATCAGGAGCTGAAATGCCATCCAGGTCTGTGTTATGACGTATTTTCGATCTTTCAGCTTTGACACGGATGTGCCAAGAGTCTAGTGAATCCTTTTGTGGTGATTGCCGATCGGGCCTTTGTATGCCTTGTCGTCCGAATGCGGTAATTTACAGCGCTGGTATTCGGATTCCAAGAATTTAGATATAACGTCTGCCAACGCATCGGCGGTTACTCGTTCAAGAGCGAAGAGCAAGTTGGTCAAGATTGGGGAAGTTCGCATGGGCGCTTAGGTGATGAACATGAACATCATCGGCATGAACTGTGAAGCCCATGGTTGAACTGAATGAGAATGCCTCGTTGAGACCATGAGTTGTATGTTGTGCGTGTAATCTTCTCATTGTGCACAGAGCAAGTAGCCAATCAAATACCCGATGATTCAACAGTGTAAAATCAAGACCAGGGATTATAGAAGCTCTCCGATGTGGATGAAGCTGCCTAGTGCAGGATGAGTAACACACTGTTCATAGTAATATGTAGGTAGCCAAAGTATCTCAATCCAAGGATCTGAATAATGAAGGAATAGGTGCCGAAGCAGAAACCATACAATCACAAGAGCGGCGGATCGTCTCGTTGGTCAAATTGGACTTCTGCCTCTCTGACTAACAAGTAACATACATGTTTAGTAGCATCGGCGGTTGCTCCCTACAGTTTCAGCAACTGGCTAATACATATTGGTCTCGGCAGTCAGTTCTTGGCGATGGTAACATAGTGTCTAGTTAGAACAATTTATCTTACCTACGGCAATGTTCACAGACTAAAGTTAATCCCATCTACTAATCAATTACTATAACTCTTGGCCATTTTCACTTCTTACAATTACAAATCACAAGATTACCATGAGACAGAGTATTGATATGTGCATAGATTTCCATTCAAATGAATGACTCATCTCAGATACGTAGCAAGAATATACAATCAGAATCAACTATTTACAAGTGAGTGAGTCCCATGGTGAAACCACCATACATCACCCATCAGAAGAAAGGTACATCAACCCGTGCTCTCAAAGCACTGCTCAATCCATGAGCCCAGCAATTTATCGCTGGAGAGTCAACAGACCAGGGCGGTATGGCCAGCTGTCGTAATCGGGAGCCTGAGCGTTGGGGTCGCGGCCCTGGTACAGCATCTTGAGGTTGCAAGGGTCGATGGGGAAGGTCTGGTCGTTGTCGGTACGGACAAGCTCTCCGTGAGAGATGTCGTTGGTCCAGGTGGCTCCTGAGTTGGCCTTGCCGGCGAAGGGGTTGTTCTCGGTGGCAGCGTTGGGGGTCCACGTGCCATCGAGGCTGTTGGCGGTGAAAGAGCGGAAGTAGCGGCCGCGGCCGGTGGTGCTCTGGGCCTCGACGATCATCAGGTACTTGTTCTGGCCCTTGATGGAGTAGACCTGAACAGCCTCGAAGAGGTTGTCGACGGTGTCGGACATGACGACCTGGCTGTTGGCGCCGAAGCTGCCAGGGAAGTTGCCAATGGGCATGCTGGCACGGTAGATCTTGCCGTTGTCACCAGCGAAGAACAGGTACATGTTCTTGCTGTCACCGATAACAGTCTGGTCAATAGGACCAGTCTTGGAACCGGAGATGCTGCCGGTGAACAAAGGCTGGGGCTGCGACCAGCCGTTGACGTTGGTGGGGTTGTTGGAGGTTCTGTAGGAGAACTTGTGAGGACCCCACTGGTGAGCGAGAATCCAGATACCCTTGGGCTTGAAGTAGAAGAGGGTAGGGGCAACAGCAGTGCTGCTCATCGGAGTCTGGGTAGCAGAACCGAGCTGGCTAAGGTCAGAGACGGGGCTGAAGCCGACTGACGTCCAGGAGGTGCTGAAAGCAGTGGCGTAGACGAGCTGCTGGCCGTTGTAGGGAGCGACGGTAAAATCCTTGAGGTTCTTGAAGCCGTTCTTGGGCTGGGCGAGAGGACCGCTTGACTTCCACTTGTAGGTGGTGGGGAGGGAGCACTGGGCTGAGACCTCGCCGACGGCGGCGAGGATCAGCAGAGTGCTGGCGATGATGTCGTTGTTGAGGAGCTTCATCGTTGTTTGCTTGGATTGCTGGAGCTGATGAGGAAAGAAGATCCAAGAGTTTGGCGGACGATCACTAGATGTTATATATGTAAATCTCGAGACCCATCACATAACCCAATCCTTAATTTTATTGGCTTCATATCCATAGACTGAACTGACATTGGAGGAGAAACTCGAGTTCTCCACCCATGTTGTGGTTCGCGGTTCTTTTGTCGTCAATGCGATGTAGTATCACTAAGACGGGAGTACCTTGCTCTAGATCATCCCATGGAAATGCGTAAGCAAGGATGTCCTGATCAAGTCTTCCCCTTTGCAGTACCACGGAGGCGGACCCGAGCTTGCAGTATGGGGTTAGCGTCATCGGGTCACTCAGATGATCAAATACCTCGATGTCACGCTAATTTCCGCGTGAAAGATAAGTATCCATGCTGAGAAGGAACATGTGTATGCACACGAGTAAGCAATTGATAGTCAACTGTTTTTGATACAGAGTTAAAGACAATGTCAAACTGCTACGCTCAGATATCAAATTGGCTCTTGATCGTGAGAATACGTCACTTGACGGCTTGTTTCTCGGCTCGACGCGAACAAACAATGCCAAGCCTGAATCATAGTGGGTTTCATCTTGGCGGTGTCCCGTTTCAGCCTCCACTATTTTTCTGTGTCCTGTCAGTCCTGCTAGCCTTTAGGCCTGCCTTCTAATCACGGCAACTAGCATCAAGGAGCAACAAGAAATACGAGTTCAAGCAATGACCAGTTCGCACAGCCTGATCAACACTTGACTATTGTCTCAGCTCAGGCTATTCGACCCCTAGTCTTGAGAGATCAACCACCAATGACCGTCTTCTCAAAGACCTGTCAAGTGAATAAGTCTCCGAAAGACAACACAGATTGGCGCGCCTGTACGAAGACAACAAGCATATCCAACTTTTCGGAAAATGATATTCCAATTCAAGAAGGTAAACAGGTAATAACACCGGCATAATTGCCGTCGGTAATGTGCAATGGGGTACGGCAAAGCACCCCAGATTCAATGCTGCATGACCCCGGAGTACAGCCTCTTCAGGCTAAACAACAAGGGATGCGATTGGTCAAATCGCGCCTTCATTTGACCGACCTTGATCGTTTCAGAATACTCTTATTATTCCGCCAATTAGAAGACTGTCGTCCGAGTGTTTAGCCAGATCGACACAAGCGGGCGAATTAAAGAAATTAAACAGATCGAGTTCTAGAAGGGCTACGAAGTTGGGATGAAATATTTTGTTTATCTGCCAAGTGTTTTGTCATGCCAAGAAGAGGGGTCATCATGGAAAAGAGTAGTCAGCATCTTTGAGCATTAATCGTGGTGTAGCGGTCAATTGTGCGGTCTGAAAAGGCCCGTGATATTGAGTTCTTAGTGAATGTTTCTTATTGTCGGAAAAAAAAAAAAAAAACCACGAGTATGTTAATGCGCAAAATGATTCGTTAAATCTGCTCAATTTGCACGGAACTCGGCATATGGCATGTTTTATATAAAATATCGACAGTAGAATGTGGGCAGACTGGAGCCTGATCAATCTTGATCAGCTTTACCCCTTGAAACAAGAAGTAATTATACTGAAAAGTGATAAGATAAGGGAAAAGGAGCTTGGCATGGATGACGATGTCGACGTGGAAATGAAGCGATAAGCTGATAAGAGTAGCGATAAGAGTTGTGATAAGGAATTCAAGGTCGTTAACTCACCCTATACTATGAGCCATTACCGCGCTGTACAAGCAATTGAGCATCGTATGTAATCGTATGTACTTGAGAAAAAATCAAGTGCTTTGAAAGTAGACTTTTCTCATTTTTCCAAATGCTATACATGCTCTCATCACACATTAGGGACTTTGTGAGGTGCATGGTGCGTTTGTTGTGAAGCTTCATGGCGTGTGATGTAATAACCATCGAGCAGCCGGCGTACCATGCCCAATTTAATTGCGTTGTCAGCCGGATTTAACAGCTCTAGCCACAGTGAAGATATCAAAAAGTTAACTTCCATTCTAATAAGGATTTATCCGGTCATTTCTTTCAAGAGAAATAAAGCCAGGCCTTGATTACCCGTATAAAGCAGGTGGTTGCAAACCGGCAATAAGCCATGTCAATGATAGGCTGTATTTCGGGAATACCCTCACCGAGTTCCCGCGGAAAGGTATATCGGAAAAACTCATTCCTAACGTAGGTAGGGTAATCACACTCGGACAAAATGATGTCAAAACGGTCTATTGTCTGACTGATACACTAATATACATCTAATCTACATCTAAGCCCCAATCTTATGATCCTTCTCCCACGTCTCATTCTCTATCCTGATACTCCTCTGCCCCCATTTAATAGTGATAAACGCGCCAATACCTCCCCAAACACTCGGGACCGCCCAACCCAAAGTGTACGCAATCTCAACAGGCAACGTCCACGCGAGGGCAATAAGCACAATACTCAAAACGGACCCCGTGATGGCCCAGCCCCAGAGCATCTCTACCAACATACGTCGGAACCTGGGTGACGCCTTGTATCGCTTAAGTGCTGCTTCGCGGTATTCCTTTCCACCGCCGCCGTCGCAGGCTGTTATATCCTCCATGATAGGGAATGTCAACGGCGGGTAGACTTCCCCGACGACATGCGAGCTTAGACGGTGCCAACGCAAATGCCAACCGAAATGATGCGCGATACCAGTCCACATCATGTAGATGGTCACCATAAGAATACCAACAGGCATGATAATACTCAAACCTCTCATAATAGGCGGATCAGGAATACTGAACCCAATCATAAGCGCCGTCATGACAAAATAAGGCTGTCCAAGAACAAGATGCACCGTATCAAAGTTCCACCGTCCCGCTCCAAACAAAGGCCGATATGTATCCCTCTTCAACGCGAGACGCAACCCTCTAAGACCGTACTCGCCGCCAGAGATGAAGCCGAACATGGCTGTGATGATGGCGAACATGGCGCCGGGTCGCATGTCGGTTAGGTAGTTGATGCAGAAGTAGAAGATGATGGGGATGAGGGTGCATTCTGTTAGGATGAGCATCCAGAAGAGGAAGATCATGAGTTTATGTTCGCGGAGGTTGTACGGGAGTGGTGGGGGACCGCGTGAGATTTCTTCGTCTGGTGGTTCTGTTTCGCGTTTTGGTGGAATGGTGGGTGATGTCGGTGCTGATGATAGCGTGACGTTCTCAGTGGCAGCAGCATTGGTCGTATTCGTTGTGGGGGCAGTATCGACAGTAGGATCAGCGTTTGTCGTAGGAGGCATAGAACCAGTGGTTCGGCCAGTGTCTGTAGTTGGAGCAGTGTCTGTAGGCATAGCGTTTGTTGCCTCAGTAGTTGTGGTGTCCGTAGTAGGAACAGTGTGTCCAGGCATCGTATGCGTAGCCGTGGTATTCTCTGCAGTAGTCGCAGTAGGAGAAGTCATAGTGGACATGATTGACTTGCATAAGCTTAAAAATAAGCTTATTTGACAACAAGAGAAAGAGAAGAAAAAACTAAAACACTGGCGCAGCCGTAGTTTTATTCCAATTGTCCCATCCCTACATACTAAAAGGAACGGCGTACGTCAGTGGCAACCATTATGTCAATTAACACTGCCTCGTGCTGATCGCAGCAAGTGATGATGCTATTTTTGCTTGGCGGAGATGCGGGAGGAGCGTATGCCAAGAGAGTTAAAACAGGATTAGGTGCGTCGGGGAGATAACAAACATGTCACTTAAACCCGACCGATGGATCATAGCACGTTGCAGAATAAGAGATCCATTACGGGTAGAGGATTGGCGTTCGTCATTGTCGGGCTTTATTATAAAAACGATGCATCCCGATGTAACTTGGGGGCATATCGAAGAAAAAGCCAAGCCTTGAACCCTTGTTGTGATCCATTGATCAACGGTGACTACTGGATGAAATGCTCCGTGTTGTATTACGTAGTCTGGCATTAGGGATGAGGTGAGATTAGGCGGAGGATACCGAATGCTTCTTCCTCTAGGTACAGAGTACACTAATGCGGTTTGCAACGAGTCGTTGAGGTGATCGATCTGACAAGTTCAATTGAGGCGGTAGTGCTGATGCGCCGTAAGCCACTCCCGTTGCGATCTCGCGTAGACATCCCGACTACACCACCAGGAAGAAGATGTGTCGCACCAACTCGCACTCGCACTGCAGTAGTCAAAGGCGACGCGACCACGAGCCACGAGCCTCACTTTTCATAATATTAGTCGGGTAAGAGTAAGGACTTTTATCTGTATTCATTATCCCCAAAGTCATATATATATGAACTCCAAACAAATGCAACCCAATGCAATCCATCGTCAATCTATCCTTCAGTCCAAAGCCCTTCCATCCAATCTAAGCTATCAACCCAGGAAAGTACGTTCTCAGACTCTCATCCAACAGCTTAATCCCAACAGGCTTAACAAGATAATTATCCGCCCCCGCCGCACTCGCCGCCTCCCGATCATTCTGACTATCCTGCCCGGTAACAATAAACAGCACCGACTTTCTCTCACCGGCTTTTTCTAGGTCGCGTATTTGACGAGTAGCGCTAATACCGTCGCAAACGGGCATTTGAAGATCCATGAGGATGAGATCGAAGGGAGGAGGGTCGGTGGAGGGGGAATTTTGGAATTGAGTGAATAGGTCGACGGCTTGACGGCCGTCTATTGCGCTGCGGTAGGGTAGGCCGCGCTTTTTGCAGTACATTTCTAGAATGCGGAGATTTACTGCGTTGTCGTCTACGAGGAGGGTCATGGGTTTTGAGGTATGTGGCTGGGTGCGGACGGGGAGGTCTTGGGGGGCTGTCTTATCAGGCCCGAGAACTCGCGGCACTGGTTGCTCAGTGTCGTGAGGTAAGTCTTCGGTTCCGGCTTGAGGAGTTGGAGAACCGTTGTGGGAAAAGCTGGCGTAGGAGCCGTAGCCTTCATCTGTTGACGAGACGATGTCGCATGGCGGGACGTGATCGTCTTGTGTGGGAGGTTGGGATGTGGGCTGAGGGGGTTTTGACGGGTGCATCTTTGAGCACAGCTCGTCGGCCTGTCGGAGCGCAGCGTCGAGCGACGATGTACAAAACGGGCCCTTCACGAAAATAATGTTGGGCGTTGATTGAATAGTCTCCGTATCTTCCGAGTCGGGCACAAGACATATCGCGACTTGGTCTTTCGGTAGCATCGCGTGGTACGTCTTTCGCTCCTCCGGATCACGAATGTAGTCCATAACATTTAAACAATCGGTCAGAATATTCGAGGAAGAGAAGCCATTGCAGGTGAGGTATCCAGCTAGGTGCGAGGATAGGTGTACTTCAGGTGTATCGGAATGGAGGTGACGGAATCTCAACGGTAGATGCTTAAGTTGTGAAGCAACCGTAGGAGATGGCGTAGAAGTCGTGCACCGAATGTCACCAAAGGTAGCACGGAAATGAGACCCGCGATCAACCTCCGATGACACCAGCTCAATTGAACCATGCAGTAGAGCAGAGAACTTGGCAGCGAGGGTCAAGCCTAAGCCTGCACCGGTAGAGTGCTCGGCAACCTTCTCGTACAGCTCAAAAATGCGACGTTGATCATCTGGATGAATACCACAGCCGGTATCTTCCACGTCGACGACGAGGGTTTTTGTATCTTGTTTGTAGGATAATGTAACGGCGACGATGCCCTCGAGGGTATTTTGTATAGCATTGACGATGACGGGTAGAACACTATCGCGGAAGAGGTCGATGTCGATACGGAGGCTTTCACAATCGGGTGATAAATCGTGGTGGAAGAAAACAGGTGCTCTCGTTCGCGTGTCTCGAAGTGTAACATCGGAAGAATCCTTGACGAGCGCATCTTCCAACTCTTGAATGCTGTGCGTCGCATATTGTCGGTCCGCAGCAGCGATGTCTGCCCATCGGTTCAGCGTAATCATGCTGTTGACGGTAGACATGAGTTCGCGGCCTGCAGTCGAGATGGTATCTAGATAAACAGACGACTTGCTTAGCTCTGCAAGCGGCTTTATCAGCTCTTCAACACCAGGTCGCAGCTGCGTGCTTCCAGGTAGAGTCAACCCTCGCAGATCCTCAGTCAGAAGCTCAGCTGCGCCGAGAATGCCGTGGATGGGCGTGCGAAGCTGGTGGGATACGCCGCGGAGGAACTTCTCTTTTGCGCGCATGACTTCTGCAAGGAGACGCTTCTGCCATCGTTGCGTGAGGAGGGTAGCGCACGTGTGGACGAACCAAGAGTCGACATCGTCAAAGATCCGTCGGAAATTCTTGGTCGCTACGACGAGGACTGATGGGCCGGATTTCGACTCGCATTGTGCGGAGATGAAACGAATGACTCTGTCTTTGGGTGGTTCCTCGCAGTTCGACGTCGCGATAAACTGCTCAATGTACTCATCATCTTCCCATAATCCATGTCTCGGATCGGACGCGGTCGCGGGGTATGGGACGTTGTGGTCAAACGAGTCGGTGCTGTTGGATTGTAACGTGACGCTTTCTTCGGGATATGCTTGTCGCAGTACTCGCAGGATCGGCTCTTGTACATCGTCGCCCTCGGGTTCTTGATGCAGGTTCGCGATGAGCTCGTTCAATCGGTGTCGCTCTCGCTGTCGGCGTGCTCGTGCACATTGTACTATATCAGCCACGATCCAATCGCCCAGCCTAGCAAGTGCGAGCTGCTGCTGCTTCGACAGCGGAGGTTTGCTCGTCGCCGATGCGACGCAAAGTGATCCCAGACCGACGGATTCACCGGATTCGTGTTGCATCCGAAGCGGGACGCCAGCGTAAGCTATGAGGCCGCCGTGTTCGACGTACGGCGACTCTCGGAAGCGCCAGTCTTCGAGCATATTGGGGAGGAGGAAGACATTCTAGTAAACGGAAGCTCAGCATTTGTTCGAGGGATTGGTAGAGGGGGGTCGTACGCCTGGGGGTTGTGTCACTGTATGTGCGCACAAAGTCTCTCCTCGAGGAAGAATAGCCAGCTGAAGACCAACCGTAGCCAGACGGATGTAAACATTGGCATCAAGCAGTCCAACAACAGCATACTCCCAGTCAGAGTTCTCCTGCGCAAGACAAGCCTTCTCCTGCAGGCCCGCAAGGAGCTCAACTTCTTCATCGATGCCTCTTGCATAGTACCACAGCATGGACAATCTCAACCGCTCGTTCCTGGCCAATCGCGTCCGTAGGTATTTGGAGGAGGGACATGACGGCTCGAGGGGTATCGCAGAGGGCGCATAGGGATCATCTTTCGGAGGATATAGTTCGGATTCGAGCTCAGGAGCCCAAGGCTCAACGGGGGTTTTGAAGTTGTTTGCATCGAAAATAGGGCCGATGGCCTTGGGACGTGGAGGAAGGGCGTAGTCAACAGTAGAGGAGAGGAGAGTTGAGTCTGCTTTTGGGAAGAAATGCATTTAAACGAGGGGATGTACTTAGGGGGATCAGGATAAGGGATCGACAGTAATTCAATTAAACATGGGTAGTTTATGATATGATATGTTACTTGTACAAAATTATATGTAAACAGCACAGTACAATGATGGATGAGTTCTTCAAGATTAAAATGAATGGAGATAAACATCGGACAGGAGATAGAAAGAGCGGAGAGGGGTTCGTTTGACCCGACGGAGAGGAAGCAGTTTCTTCTGCTGACTCAAAACGGTATCGCGTCATAATGTGCTGCGATCGAGATCTGGGCCTTGTTTTGTGATCCGAGGAGAATAACTTGGAAGGCGCGATCATCAATGCATTAATGGCAAGTGCAGTCTCTACACAGAAAAAAGTCAAAATAAATATGAGAATAAAAGCAAGAAGATACTGCAATGGGATTACGATGGACTTAAAGAGAAATGACCGTTGAAGTGACATGATTGATTACTATACGGGATTGACGGGCTGTCAATTCCAAGGCAGTCAAGGCTTACATTACAGCGCATGCAGGCCCCAACGGCCCTGGCTGATGGGCTTGGCCTGGCTTGGTTTGATGCAAACTCTGTAGCATTCCACGTTGGGCGATTGGCATGCAGCCGACAACTGTCAAACAGACAAGTCAATATGCAGTCTATGATAAGATTAGACATTTATTTGCTTTTGAGAAAAGACCCTGGTGGTTATCGTTCGATATCTGCTGTCACGTGCAGCTCAGGCAGATCAGGTACCCGAACCCGAAATCACTCACATGCCGCCATCGCACATGCGAGACAGCCCTAGTGTAGATCATTCAATCTTTACAGGCATACCTTGTCTGGTGAAGCACTCCATCTGCTTCAAAGGGTATACAAGACCCCTCATCAGTCGTGTCGTGACTCACGATGTTGTAGCACTTGATCAAATTGCCATACCCTTGGGCATCAATCCACCAGAGCAACTCTAACCAACCCCATGACTCATGACAACAAATACTCAACAGTTCAAACTGCCAGCAAGCACAGACTATCGTGTTACCTCTAGAATATGCATGCCACATCAGAGATGCCACTTCTGGTGGGGCTTCACCGCCAGACTCCATCAGACCTCTGAGTTAGTATGGGTCTCTAGACTCTATATTTCAGGTACCAATATCTCCTCACTTTTCGATATCCCCTCATCGACATTCTTTCACTCATTCTAAAGAGTGAATCCAATGACATACCCTCAACATGCGTCTCATCCACACAAAAACATTCCAGCTGGAAGAATTCTACGGCCAGCCTCCAGAATATGCAATCATCTCACACACATGGGGTCCCGAAGAAGCCACATTCCAAGACTGGCAGGGCAACCTCGAGCTCATGAAGCTCAAAAAAGGTCATCAGAAGATCCGTCGCGTCTGCGAACAAGCTCGCAAAGATGGCCTCATGTATCTCTGGTGCGACACTAACTGCATCGACAAGAGCTCCTCGTCTGAAGTCTCTGAGGCGTTGAATGCCATGTTCACCTGGTACAAGAATGCCCAGGTTTGCTATGTTTACCTGTCGGATGTGCCGCCGTTGGATAATGGGGCTTTTGATCCTATGGAGCATTTTAGGAAGAGTAGGTGGTTTACGAGAGGGTGGACTTTGCCTGAGTTGCTGGCGCCTACGAATGTGGTTTTCTTTGCAAAGGATTGGAGTCCTATTGGTACAAGAAAGACTCTTGCCAATACTATTTCTTTTGTCACAAAGATTGATCAGCAGTATCTGGACTGTACCTTTTACAAGGCCAGTATCGGAGAGCGTATGTCGTGGTTGGCCAAGCGAGAGACGGAACGAACAGAGGATATCGCCTACTGCATGCTGGGTATTTTCGACATCAACATGCAAATCGTCTACGGCGAGGGAATGAGGGCCTTCATCCGTCTTCAAGAAGAGATCATCAAGGTTTCCAACGATCAGACGCTCTTCTGCTGGGCCTGGGACGACCGATATGTCCCAGCGGAATGGGCCAGTATTCTATCCCCTTCACCAAAGACCTTCCTCGACTCAAGCACATACACCGAATGGCCCGTCCACGAAGCAAAGACATACACCATTACCAACGCCGGTCTCTCCATCAAGCTTCCCATCATGAACACCATCACAGAGTCAGTCGAGCAATGGCTCGTTCTTCTCAATGCTCGACGAGATAACGAGAACCAGCAAGTTGCTTTGCTTCTTAACAGACTTCCCGGAAAGGACCGTTGCACTCGAAACCGCACACCACCGTGCCCAGTGCCCGTCTTGACAGGTTCTACTAAACTCCGAGAGGAACAGATGTACATCGCTGGTAGTCGCGAGCGTGCATCCATTCAACCAGACTTCCACGGCCACGGCACTTACAATATCCTTGTCACACTCGACAGTGGTACAATTCCCTACGACAGCATCAACTCCTCTCCCCGTCTCGACTCCAGCACAATTAGTCTTCAACAATGGGACCAAGACGGCCATTACGGCTGCGTTCTCGCCATCCAAGGCATGCAAAGCATCAAGAAGAACGACCGTCGCGCCTCCGTCTTCATCGCCACCCTCGTCTTCGGCGTGGAAGTAAAGGCCGGCAAGACAGAATGGTTCTGCAAGATCCGCGGCATTCAAGAATCATCTTCCGCCTTTTCCTCCAACACCCTGGAAGACGCAGTATACGAAGAAGAGCAAGAAATCCGCTCCCAACTACGCCGCACAGGACACTGGCTTGCTATCTTCGATCAAGATGAGAGCACTTCTACCGACACTGTGCGCAAGCACGAGATTGATCTCTTGACGAGTATTTCTTTGAGTCACGGTGTGAGAATTGCTTCGAACTCTCAGATGGCCGTTGCGCATTTGCAGTTGGCGCATATTGTGAGACCGGCTGAGGTTGCGCCTTGGGATGATGGAAAGAGGTTTAGGACGGCGGATGGAACGAAGGATTTGTCTGGATGGTTGAGTTCTTTGCAGTAAGGAAAACGGAACAAACTGAAAAGAGTGGACGATTTTATGAAAATAGAAAGATTTATGGTTATACCTGGCGGAATAGAATGCATCGTTTTACTGTTCATTATTGATCCCCAGCAGTCATGATACCAAGTCGCCCCGGTTTGTTGGATGTCCCAGCTATCGAGCAGCCCTTACTCGAATAGCTAGCGAGGGTGGTATGATGGTATCCATGCAGGAGGTTCAACTTGTCGAGATGACATGATGCCAAGCCTCTTGAACTGCCTCTCTTAGTCAGTGAAATGGTGATCAATTGCCACATACTCGTCAGCTCTCCTCATCAATCAATGAAGCATCTGTCCAACCACACACGAAGCTGTCTCACCCGGACACCTCGGACTTCTTATCAATCTGTCCGAGAAACTTAACGTTATCAGAGTTGCCACACTTTAAGTTAACAACCCTGTTAACAACACGCTAACCATCTAACGTCCCCCCAAGAATCCATAATTCAGTGGATTTATCTTCAACCCCGGCCAATTTAGCCGACAATCACTCCATCACGTGTAAAAAAGGCCCCATTTTCTTCCCCTCAATCTTCAACGGATCTTCCCTTTTGCATCTGTTGGTTCTTGACAAACGTGTAGCAAACATGGCTGAACAACCTTCAGTGGCTGCGGATACTGCCGCCCCCAGGCCCGAGGTCTCACCTGAAGCGCCGAATGAGCTTATTCCTGCTGATGAAAATGTAAGTAACAAAATGTCTCACTTAATTGGCTGCGGGAGTGGAATCATTAGCTAACGCGAATCTGTAGAATGAGACTGACGATGATGCTGATTCAGCGCTCGGTTCTGATGCGTTAGTTATTGAGATCCTTGCAAGCCATAGTACTTACAAATGCACAGTGAAAGCTCAACTGCTTCGGTTTCGGCGAGTATTCTTGAGTATCGACGGAGTCAGGGACGAACATACCATAGTGATAAGTTCGCCACGAATTACTTTTTGCCCAACGATGATCAACAACTTGAGTCTGTTGACTTGACGTAAGTTTGTCTTTTCTGGCTTGGTTGATGAGGTCTAATGTTTGCTTAGACATCATTACTTGATGATTTTATTGGATGACCAATTATACCTTCCTCCCTTGAAGGAAGACAAGTTACAGAAAGTCCTTGATGTTGGCACCGGAACTGGTAAGTCGTCTCACAGGCCCTTCATGCCTCACCATTAACATATTTCAGGTATCTGGGCAATGTAAGTCTATCACAATCATCACACAACAAGTTACTTATCTTGATCAGTGAATTCGCCGACCGCTTCCCCAACGTCGAAATAGTCGGTACAGACCTTTCCCCCTGCCAACCCGAATGGGTCCCCCCAAACGTCCGCTTCGAAATCGACGACGCAGTCCTCAACTGGACCTGGGAACCCAACGAGTTCGACTTTATCCACATCCGGTACCTCTTCGGCGCCATCAAAGACTGGACAGCTCTCTTCAAGGAAGCGTACCGTTGTGTTGCGCCTGGCGGCTGGGTCCAGTCTGCTGAAGCGGATGTCGAATTTCGTTCTGATGACGGTACTATTGACCTTGAGCCGAGTTTGGCGTTGTACAAGAAGCTTTTCGTCGAGGGTGGTAAGGTGCTTAATACGCCATTCTTTGTTTATGACATGCAGGTCAAGGCTTTTGAAGATGCGGGTTTTGAAGAGATTCGCGTTGTTGATTACAAGGTATGTCTTCTCAAACTAACCACCGTGTCATAACTAATGGATCCCGATTAGATTCCTGTCGGAGACTGGCCCAAGGACCCCAAGCTCAGAGAAGTCGGCAAATTCGTCCGAGCCTGCTTGGAAAACGATATCGAAGGCTACACTCTCATGATGTGGCAGGATGTTCTTCAGTGGCCCAAGGAGGAATACCAGATGTTCCTGCTCAGTATTCGAAAGGCCATTAAAAACCCCAAGATCCACACATACATGAAAGTGCGTTACGTATACGGACGCAAGCTTGAGGCGAAATAGACTTGTTCAGCATTTGATGCATATAGATAGTTGGCAATCTGTCGTTCGATAAGCATAGTCGGTCTTTTGAAACAAAAAAGCAAAATCAAACAGTCACTACTATTAAGCTATCGTCATGTGATGTCTGTTATCTATCATCCCCTTGTCATTTACCGGTCAATCACCTGCCATTTGCTAGAGTCCCTCAACCAAGTCTTGAAATCCTGCAACCCAGGCTCCTCTCGTCGCAATTCATCAATATCAGCCTTCCACCCTTCTGTCTTGAACCACTCAAAGCTCTTAGAAGCATCCTTGACCATCCATAAAATCGGCCAGGAAACCGCCCTATAAGTCTGCGGCAACTCCTCCCCAACAACTTCCTTGAATATCCGTTCAAGGTCCAGAAAGCTCAAGTCATCACCTGCCAAAGCAACAGCCTTTCCAGCCCAGCCCTCAGGATCAACTAATGCCTTTGCCGCAAAAACACCAATGTCATGTGTACTGATTAATTGCATCTTGCGATCTCGGGGCATACCCTCCGCCCAAAGCGAAGCCATCATTTTGCCGAAGAAACCGGGGTTGTAACTATCCATGAAACCAGTTGGTCTGAGAATAGTCCATCTCTTCCCGTTTGCTTGGCATAACTCGCGTAGTCTATGCTCAATGCGATGTTTGGCGGCAAAGTGAGGAATTTCCGTTGGTGTAGACCAGCTGGCTTCATTTCCTCCTCTATCAACGCTCGAGAAGACGACGTGATCTACTTGTGATGTCTTAGAAGTAGCTTCTTCGATGAGAGGAATAGCTTGGGCTTCATCGTCGGGTGGGACTGTAACGATGAAGACTGATGCAATGGAAGGGTACTGTTCAAAGATGGGTTTTGGAGTTTGGGTATTCCCTTCGACAAGAACAATATCAGGGTATTGAGAGTGAAGAGCTTGGGATTTGAGAGATATTATTGATCTTGTTAAAGCTATGATGCGGACGTCGGATTGTCTGTAGGTCTTGAATATGGCATCGATAGTGGCTTTGCCTTGTTGGCCTGTAGCGCCAACGATAAGAATATCTCGTGTCATTTTTGATAGGTTTGTAAAGTGTAAATGTTGATGGGAAAATGAATCAATGTTGGGTGTCGGTTTGGAATGTTATATTCAGCCCGGGGACTTCTCGGAGGGTTATGAGTGGCTGGGCTCAGTTCGCCCTGCAGAGATCGCTTAACCACTTTGGGAGCTGGCGCACTTCGTGCCGCGGAATGACTGTCTTGTAAGATAAGAGATAGTATGAGTAGAATATTTCTTGTTCAATGTCTTGACTCGTAGCCGACCTTCAGAAAGACCTAGGTTTCAGCCTAGAATTATGTCAACTCTGTCACTCTCTGCCACACTATCCCACTCCTCTTCCAGCACAAACCCATAAGCCTTCCTATAAGCCACTCCACTGTCCCATTCAATCCAAAGAACATGGTAGCAATCCTGCTTATCCTTCTTTCCCATCTCCCACGTCTCCATCCACGGAGTCGCTTCAAACGCCTTCGACCAATAGTCCTCATGCTTCTCTTTTACAGCTTGTTCCTCTTCCAGTGACAGTTGCGCCATATCGACGGGCGCTGGGCTTGCTGGGTTCTCGTCCTCGGTATAATATATATTTAATATCGCACTCCAACCTTTCGCCACAGCTATAACCTCGACGGTAGTATCTCGTTGGAACAGTTTGCTGTCGTCCTCACTGGGAACCCGCAATGCGCCGACGGTGGCGCCGTCTTTGTTTTTGAGTAGATGGGTATGTGGTAGATAATCATGCAGTATATCGGAAGACGCGGTGAAGAATGCTCGCAAAGTTTGGCACCACAAGTACTGATACCCACTGTGCAGATCCATAGACGACCTTTCTACGGAGTCACTCTGGCCTAAAGGTATAGGATACCATCGCACGATAGGCCAAGGCGTATCATCCGAGAAACAAGTATAGACATGCTTGGGAAATTCTTTCGGCGTGGAAAGAGGGTCAGGTGCTCGACCGGGAGCACCCTTTTCAGCCATAACCGGCGGTACAAACTCCTCGCATCGCCAGGTCTCAGCCATGGACCCAGGTGGTGCCTTTCGACACTGGCTCCAGACCGAGTTAATTCGTCGTTTGTCGCAAGAATCAGGATATTCCATTGTATACCATTCGGTGATGGATTCAGTAAATCCCACATCATGACCTGCGCCCTCTTCACTTTCTAGGTCAACTGGAAAATTGACTCTGCCTTTCCATCCCATCCAAGACCAGCTGGGTAAGCCGTTGCGAATAGTGTCTCCATTATACCGTTCCGAGACGTTTCTGCGTCGGACGCCATTCTCAGATGACCAACAAAGCGACTGTTCGAAGAATATCTGAGGATGACCATACACCAAACCACACGGGAAGATACCACTCAGATATGTATTGTATCCCGCGAAGGCGTTGTATACATCCTCTTCATAGCGCAATGTCCTTTTATTAAAAGACCAGCAGATCAGTTGACTTAAGCGACTTAAACTTGGCACTTTCAAATGCTTGCCACGTCCGACATAGCGCCCGAATACGACATCGAAGGGGGTTTCTTTTTCTGGCTGATAAATGTGGTCTTCAGACCAAGCCGAGCAATTACACTCCCATTTGACCTGCCCATCTTTGAAGATCAAGCGTCTCTTTGAAAAGTCAAATTCTTGTGATGTCCACATCCGCTCGTGGTAACTTAGCTCGCTTTTGTGTCGATCATCTTCATGAGGGTCTTCTATCCAAGCGATCTTTTCACCGCCGGACAGAGGCAGAATAACATGGTTAACCTCTCTTGCTTCAGAAATACCTCTGAGCCCTCGAAGGCCATACTCGGCATCTTCACCATCAACTGCAATGATAGTGAGGAATGAAGTAGCGTAGATCTGATGCATGGATTTGAGCTCATGTTGTAAACTCTCCTCGTCGTCTTGAACAATGCACAGGCTATCAACCCATAGCCACCTTTCCCCTAAGGTTTTGGTGAGTTTAATGGCGTCCAGAATAGTCCTGGGCAGTTTTGAAGCGACAGGGTCAGTTTCTAGAACCCCAGACTGTTTCATCTTGTCAACGTTGGCTTTTGTGATGCGAAAGTTCTTTGACCTTCCCCAGGTATATGACAATGTCAGAAACCGGAGGCTTTTTTCTTTGCATTCTGTGACACAACCTTGGATCACATCAATGAGAAGTCGAGGCTTGAACGGTGGCACAGTCCCGACAGTCTCATTGCACTTTTCCCCGTGTACTAGGTCGCACCTCCTAGGCCATTCTTTGACAATATCAAGATCAATCCAGCTACCATCCACTATTCGTACAGCACCGCCATGTCCGGGTACTTCCGGCCGTAACACCAGCTCAAAGCTGGGTGTTGATGCCCAGACATTACTCTGTCTGTTGTGATAATGGATGTTCAGAGTACACACCTGTTGGTGTACCCATCTATCGAGAACAAGGTCGCGCTTTTCGTAAAAGGGCACTGGACCGTCGTGATGATTGTACTTTATATCTCGGAGCCAAGTCGCATGGGGGCAATCATCAGTAAGAAGGTGGCCGACTTTCCCTAGATTGATCTGCCCATCGATAGTGACATCGTAGTCTGCCTTGTCATAGGGAGCTTGGCATAAGTTAATGATCTCGGAGCACATCTTGCAGCCAACAGGTGGTGCGACCGTGCTTACGGCCATCTCGTCACTACCTGTGTCTGCGGAGTTAACATTATCGGCCGCCATAACGCCAGCAAGAGAAATTAGTGCAGAGAATCTAGTTCCCGGTTTGATATCTGTACAGAAAATACCTCTGAGCCTTTTGGTCGAAATCAAGCACAGCCTCTTTCACTGCTGACTGAGATTGGGTTCAGACAGGGATGTAACAGAGCCAATGAGAGTTTGATATTTGTTCATATTGGCCTTATTTGTAAAGCGCTCAAATAATAATCCGTATTGGTATCTCCCGAATATCTACAACAGAAAAATAATATCTGATGTATAGGCAGGATCTTTCCAAGGTCTATATTGAATGATCAATAAGTTTCTACAAACTAGCCAAGCGATCTGGTTGACCAATACTGGTGAACTACTGTAGTTATCATCTCAGAGTTGATGTAATCCTCCCACTGACTAGATCATAATCTTCTTGTTATCTATTTATTGAATCGCTTGGATAAGAAAATATATCTATCTAATACCAAGGTGTCTCGCGGTCTTACATGTTAGCTAGTATAAGTGACTCTAGGGGATGTTTACAGCTGGCGAGATGACCCCGCCTCAGGCGACCATTTTCATTTCTTTATTTTAAAAGTTTTCATTATGAATTGGAGTCTCTATAAAATACATGTATAGTGCTATCTGCAAAAGATTCTAACCTTATGAAGTTAAAAGGTTCAGTTGGTAAAGCTTTGGAAAATGAACTCAGCAACAGCATCAGCTCCCGCATTGTTAGGGTGCCACGTAATACCTCCAGCACCCTCTGGGACCTGCGCTCCATTGATCCACGGCTCGCCGGTGCCAACGTAGTGCTCCTGACTCTTCTCGCGCATAGGAATCATGCGTACATCGTGTTTTCCGTTGTCTCCACTGGCCTTCCATTCATCTATCGCACGAACAGTGTAGTCGATAACCCGGTTGTAAAGATTGTCATTTTGCTCTTTTTCCTCGACTGACATCGGGCAGTCGTCGCTTGGGCAGACGGTGTCTGCGCCAAGGGCCCTGATGTAAGTCACGCAGAAGATGGTCAGATCTGTATCACCTGCTGTATGCTGGATAACAGAATCCAGGACGCCTCCGTAGCGCTGCTTGTATTCATCCTCGGAGATAGAGTTCTGGCATGCGCTGTCGCTAGGGTTGCCCAAACAAGTGGCATACGATAGATCGTTACCGCCAGAGACAACATATACGATCCTTGGGTTGGATCCTTCAAGTTCGGGAGACTGATTTCCTGTAATGTCCTCGAGGACGCTACCACTGACGGCATGGTTGGTGAAGGACCACTGTTGTCCATCGTTGCCTGAAAGCTTTTGACTGAGAAGTTCGCCTATCGGCTGCGCAAGACCTGGTCCTTCAGCGTACGAAGAACCCAGGCCGACGATAAGCTCGGCACTTGCGCCTAGGGCAAAAGTAGAAATGAGGGTTTTGATGAACATGATCAAGGCTTTGTATTTAATTGCCAACGCAACACTTGAGCGATATTAGAAGTAAAGATTGTAAAGTGAGTGACTTGGAGGTGATTTTTGTAACTTCTTGCAAGTTCTATTCATATATATATACATACTTGTTTTATTACAGGGTGAAGAGAATATTTAGGATGCTGTTTTCTGTTGTGTCTAGTGCTGACAAAAGTGGCTAAGTCTGACTGTAATTACTCGGTAGGAACCCAGGTGCCAGGATGAATACGTACTATATCCTTGTAAGTTTCAAGCTTTTTTATTTAGAGAACCAATAATAATTCTGTGTATGCTAACAAGGAACAGGATTCTGTCAAGTAACGCGTAGCAGTAGTAAACACGGAGATAAAGGCTGCCGACGATTCCGATGCCCCCAATCACTCAGCCCCTTCCGAATGCATGCGGTAATCCTTTTCCGTAAGTACCGATCCTGGGGCTGTGTATGCTCCGCCTAGACAAGGGTTAATATAATCATGAGGAGGATTGAGTCCCATGTCAAAGAGCACATGATAAGTCCATTAATCAAAAGGGATAGTGGTCTAGTAAGCGCGTCGTAATAAAATAGCAATACCAAAGCTGCTTAACAAAATTATTGTTTGTAGTTAAAGCACCAAGCTGATGGATAATTGCGTCAGTGTTCGCTGTCTCAGTGTAGTAAACCGGCTTTAGTATCGCTTCTTTTCTATTATCTACTTGTCTGGTTAGCCTCTTTGAGATTGTTGTTTATGCTTAATCGCTCCGGCTAGCAGGGAGGAATCCGAGGAAGGATCCGAGGGGGGATTTAAGTCTAACCGAGAGCAGGTTTAATATTGAGCATCGCAATTAGTTTACTGACTTAAAACAACAGAAACAGAAACGAAATCATTTGTATGATGGAAGCCAAGCCTCAGCGGCCGCTGCTGTAGTCGGTCCAATTTATACACTTGGCGGCTCGTCTGATTGTAGGATTTCTCAAACAATCCTTCGAGGGCGGAACCTACGGGAATGGAGAAAAGCGGACCCAGATAGAGTCAGACTCCTGTGTAAGCAGGTTTATGCTCCTCTTTCCCCCGAGGAGAGGCTGATCAAGGCGGCCGCCATTGTCCGTGCACTCCATGTGTTTTGCGGCTCGTGGAGAAGTAGGATTCTTGATGTAACGGTAGAGGCCTCGGCACTACTGAGAATGACATCACGAGTCACTTTAATACTCCAATAAGCCTATAGGATTAACTGTACTGTTCCAAAACATCGATCTTGATCGCACTAAGAGATTGCTTTTACATAGGGAACCAGTATCTAGAGATCTTCATTCCTTATGCACTAAATTACTTACTAGGGTAACTAACCATTGGTATCTTTCCTGACACCTGATAAGGAAGGTTGCTTTTGCTGGAATAATTGACAAGGCATACTCTGCCTCCTTAGTGTACGTAGAATAAACCTAGTAGAAATGAATCTATAGTTGATACTGATGTTGCATAGGTCTACACGCAAAGACGGGTAACGTTAGGCGCGATAACAAAAATGACTCGATGCAAGCATTAGTGTAGTAGCATTCAGTAGCTTATGTCTGGACTTTTGTCTAGCATTCTTTCACTCTGTAGTATTGTGCTAAAGTGCGTGGTTGACCCAGCTATATAAACTGTAAGTCGTCCTCGAAATGAGGTGTTGTTTCTAAGATCAACCCATCACCTTCTCTGCCCTACTCTCCACTTTCCCTCTTGACCTTTACTATTCTGAAACCATTTCCATACCAATCCGAACCACCAACATGAAGGCCACCATCGCAACTTCTCTCCTCTCTATGCAGGCTGCCAGCGTTCTTGCTGTTCCTGTTTCAGAGGGAAACTCAGTGCTGTCTGCCCGACAGAACACGAACCTCTATGAGAGTGAGGACGGTGGCTTTGCTATCGTCGAGTACGGAGACGGGAAGTTAAACTATGGTGGCCGCCTACCCTCTAGCGTCTTGGATCTCATTAGAGACGAGTGCGGAGAGACAGCCTGTAACCCGTCTGGAGGTTTGGGTTTCACGACCGTCGTTGTCAACAGTGATCGTGGCAACGATGTAGACTACACTGTCAGCGTCGAGGGCAGCTTCAACCTCGAGGGACAAAGGGGAAGCAAGTCGCAACTGCTTGACCTTGCCAAGATGGCTTTTCAGGAAGTTTTCAATGCTGGCGTTGCTGTGCTACGAGAGGACGTTATCTATATTACGGGCGAATGTCCTCCCAGCCAGGTTCACGGCTGCCCTGGTAAGTTTCCCATAACCACTGACAGTCTCACGCTTTCTAACACTGGTTTGCAGGTCAATCATCAGAGCGTACTGACCAGTGGGAGAGCACCGACCACGTCCACGTTCGAATCAATGACGACAGCGGCAACATGAAGGGATTCCTCAATGTCGGTGTTGCTATGAGCGACAGTGGCGCGGGTACCGGAATCTGTGAATCTCTCTCGGCTGCTTCAGCCGGAGTCGGCCTCGTTAACGCTGCCGCTGGTGCTGGGATTTCTATGTTGTCTATTGGCTGTGGATTGCTTACAGGATAAGGAGAATAGCAACTAGTAGGAGGACTTTGTAAGGATATCGGGTTGAGGCCAGCGATGCGCCGGAGGAACATTGGTCCGATCAAACCCCTAGCTGAGAGATCTTAGTCAAGCTCCTTAGAGGACTTGACAAGTTGAAATCAATATAACGAATGGACCTTAAGTTGATGATCTCAGAGTACATCTTACAGCCAACAGGTGGCGTGACTGTGCTTACAGCCATCTCGTCACTGCCCGTGTCTGCGGAGTTAAGATTGTCGGTCGCCATGAATTCTCTCACCGACTAGACTGTAAGCTCTCTTGTCAACAACCTTTTGAATCGATTGGATAGAAGAATGTATCCATCGCCAAGGCGTCTCGCAGTCTTACATGTTAATCAGCACAGATTTCTTCTCATAGCCACGCACAACGGGCGAGATTACCCCGCCTTAGGCCATGCTTTTCAATTCTTTATTATACTACCTACACCATGGCAGCATTCAGACCTACATGCAGTCTCTGCGAAGTCGAATTCGATGAGCACGTCGAGCATGTTGTGCTACGTAAGCGATACTAACCGATTGGTTTTCTGTCACTAATTACCCGCTAGTTGAGGGTGACACCTGGCCATCCCGACCCGAAGACTTGAAGTCGGCGGATTTTGTACACCGCCTACAAGAAATCAGCACGTGCATGTGGCCAAGATGGGAGGGCGATGAAATTTTACCATGGTCCATGGTGGCTCATCTATCATGTGCCGAACTTGTACTTCGACACGGTCCTGTGCTTTGGAACGTGGCGGGGATTCTTGACTCTGACTTTGCGTTATCACGAACTGTGTCGCGTTCGAGACAGCGCTGGTTTCAGAAACTAGTCGAAGATTGTTTCTATCAGCATGAGTTGGTAGACCGAATGCACGAGGATGACTGTTTGCCTGTTTTGAGCATGCTGAAAAGGCTACCGCTTGAGGTTACGCAGCAGATCATATCACTATGTCTACCGACTATCCAGATATTGTATGGCATCTTATCGTATGAAACCCATGCCAAGAAATTTAGCTCTATCATGAGACAAAGGGAAATGTGGGCAGGGCTCCCGCTGAGTCACAAACAGTCAGAGGCAGCCAACGATCAAGTCAGTCAAAGCGGTCCAATCTGGGCCAGCTTTGTCCCGTTTCAGGGCAGACACTACGTCAACTGTATCTCGGAAACGCCAATACATGGAGCCCTCTCCGTAATGCTCAAGCCAGCAGATAGATCCGGAACCACGATGTATGTCGCACACGATCATCTGGGCGTCAGAAAAATTGTCTGCACAACCTCAGAGAGTGCAGAGATATCCAAGATACAGGAAGAGCCAGGGCTTTGGTGGCATACTATCCCGTGGAGAGACGATTGCACAGAGATTCAAGCTGCATCAGATGTCAGTGTATATGTTCCCAAATGTGTATCAACTAACGCCTCTGTAGGGTGTCAAGATACGTTCATTATATCATGAAGGGGAAAGGGACCATGACAGGCACTACTGGCCGCGACCCATGTCACCGTTGTCTTACCCTAGGATCATAGATATTCACCGCACGCAGAGGAACTTTCCTCGGATCAGAAGAATGAACTCTCTCGTTTTAAACGGTGATGGCATGAGATCACTGAGTGCCTCCATCTTGAGACACTGCTCGACTATATTCGCTCACTATGCAGGTTTACCAGATCTGAACTATGAGAATGCACCCTCCCTGGCTAGCGGCAACAAAGTTCTCTGGTTACACTTCATCCTTGATGAGCGAGAACAAATCAGCGAGATCTGGACTTGGAAAAATCCCATAGGTGAAAAAGGCATCGTAGTAAGTGAATGTTACACCGGGATTTAAACTTACTCACTCGATGCAGTTTCGGACAAGCAAAGGCCAAGTATGGACTTGTAGTCTACAACCCTCGCAAGATGCTTTGCACAGGTGGGACCACCGTGTGACGACGAAGTGGGAACATATTGCAGACCTTCCTCCTGACGAGCCAACTACAATCTTTCTGGAAGAATCATGGGACAGCATAGGACAACTGGCACTCCAAAGCGAAGCTCCCATACAAGGAGCGAGAGAACCGCCAATCGAAAACGTGACCGTTGAGGAAGGACCTGATAACCAGCCAGATAGGGTGACTGAATATTCATGGGGAACGCACTACTCCTCAGCACCTCTATCCGGTCTGTCAACCATAACGCCCTGCTGGGGCATAACCAGGGGTCTTAACCAACAGGATGTACAGGGTGTACTGGGCCTGATTTTACGATACAATGATGGTCGGGCTCGCGTTCTCGGACAAGTTCGTCTGGATAGTTTGGGAGAGCCGCTTGACGTAACGAATTGTGATGGTATTTCGCTAAAACATGTGTGGGAAGAGGCTGTGCTTGAGAATGTTCAGCTTGGACGGGTTGGAGAGGATGAGTGGATGTGGATGCCGTTGGAGGGGAGTATGACTTGGTGGTTTGACGGCCGACGTTGGGGTGAGAATTATTGGTCCTGGACCTCGAGTTACTACTGCTTTATCAAGCACTTTGGACAAAATACAGACGTTTGATCGGTAACATCCGGCAACTTGTTGCTTCAGTAGGTGCCAGAGAAACAAAAAGAATTATCCAGTCATCTAAACCAGCACTATCTCCGTGAACCCATCAACATCGCTAACAATACCTTTATCCTCGGCAAGATCATTATCATGCAAAAAGATAGTTCCAACCCTCATATACTCATTCCTCCCAGGCACGACGCGTCTTTTCTCACTCACAGGCATAACCAGCAGACAACGAAACGTCATTGGAGGGCTCTTCTCATTCCCATCTTCATCAAACTTCCTCTCGGTCAGGAAAAAAGCGAACACCTCGCTCTCCTCAACCCAAGCACGAGTTGCACGGTTTTGGCCAGTTATACCATCGAAGCCTGAATATGAGCCCAAGTCATTGCCGTTAGGTGTACAGAGTCTCATGTTTCGACTGAAGGCTCCAATTCTTGCTTCGTATTCGTCAGGTAGATCGCTGAGATGTAGCTTGATCATCGGACCGCGGATGCTGATCCAGCCATCGATGAGTTCGCCGAGTGGATTGTCCATTGTCTTGGGCGTTGTGTGATAACCCGTGATTTGCGCGATGTCGACCCAGCCAGGCATAGTCGCGCCATGCGCAGAAACGCCAAGATAGGAAGCAGGGCTCCAAGTCGGTGCAATATATCCTTCTTCACTAGGCAGCGGTTTCTGATCGGGGAAAATGTCCTTTTCTGCTTTGGATCTAAGAGACTGCCATTCGAGGCCCTCCATCAAGGCATTGCTCCACAGACCAGCAACATACTCAACACTCCCCATCTCCTCATTAAGCCTCTTCTGAAAAAGCGCAGCTAATCCAGAAATCGCTGGTAGCCGATCGGTTTCAACAGTGATGTCTCTGTGAAAGAAATCTTCCAAAATAAGATACCAGTGCTGATGCGTCGTGCTCACTCTTGACTTGCGAGCAATATCCCTAAAGCCCTTCTCTTCTGGGCCGGGATACAGTGAGTTCCAGCGCCCTTTGATTTCGACCCCGTCTTCGGAGAGGAAGTGGCAGTTACACTCGAAAAACATTTGATCGTTGCCGAAGTGGAGGGCTCGGTAGGGAAGAAGACGTTCTTGTGTGGCCCAGCCTCGGGTGGTGAGGGGTTCATTGTGGAATGTCATCCAGGCGCGGGCGTAAGACGCTTTTGCGGGAGGGATCTGGAAAGCATATGCAGAGAAGTTGTCGTTGAGAGTTACAGGAATGTGTTTTCGTCCAGATCGCTTCAAAAAGCCCTGCTCGGACCCAGCTGCCCTGTCTGCTGCGATGGACATGTAAGCCCCGGCATAAACCTGTTGCATGGCAGCAGACTCTCTCGCCCAATCTTCGAGATCGTCCTGACAAATACATAACGAATCAATCCATAGAAACCGAACACCCAGATGACGAGTGACTTTGATCGCATCTTTATATGTTTGGGGAAGACTTTCCACGTCGATGCTATCCAGGTGTTCGGACATTGTGGCATGGGTCGTTCGCACGTGGAATGACGAATCAGAGCCCCAGCAGTAACTAAGAGTCACGTAAGACTCGTAGCTCTCCTTATCGCGCGTTTCCGACAGTCGGATCTTGCTAGGGTCTTCCAGACCATCGAGGTCGAGGATACGCGAGGGAAGGCGAGTTTTGGTAGGATGACACGCCGTGTGTTTCTTTTCGCAGTTGGTAAGCCATCCTCTGGCCAAGTCCAAGGTGTCATCCGTCCCAGCATCTGGCTCGAGCTTTGAGCCTCTGAGCACCAAGCTATCGTCATCTGGGTGTCGACTTTTGACCGAGTAGAGAGAATCTTGAGGATCAACGCAGAACCCAAAAACAGCCATGAGATACAAATACTTCCTATTTGTACTATCCGCCAAAACACAAAAGCCATCTGCATCTTCAAGTCTCTGCACAAGGCTGAACTGCCATTCCTCAGGAATACCATGACGCTGGCGCTCAAACACGAAATAGCGTTGATCTTCATCCTGTTCATCTCTCTCAAGACCTTCAACAAACTCATCAACTCTTTCCAAGATCATTTGACAAAGGGGGCATCCTTTAGCAGACTCTTTGAGCGCATCCAGACCTGCATAGTGAGGTAGCCCGACATCTTCAGGCGGGGTATCATTGCCCTTGAAAGCGACGAAGTACGGCGTAGAGCTAGATTCCACAAAGGCGCAACCCTTATTCCATGGCTCTGGAAGAGTTGGAAGTCTTGACGGCTTCGAAAGCGCTGGAGAACAAAGCGAGCATATCGTCATTGTCACTATTGATGATGTTGCAAGAAAAACCTCACGGATCCTGTGATGTCTGTCTAGAGTATACCTGTTAGTCAGCACAATCACCGTCAGCATGACTAGCCTTATTAAGAATTATCAACGTCACATTATCGTAAGAATCAGTTTCCAGATTGGAATTCCTTTTCATTTGACTGCGGTAATTATAAAGAAATATCCAAGATAAATACAAGAAGAGTAAGTCAAAACATCCGGTTTTCAATCCACACACGACCACCACCCAACAAAGTTGCTACAGAATCTAGTAGCTGGGAGCAGTGTAAGACTCCTTCTTGGGAGCGGGCTTGGGGGCCTCGTAGGCGGGCTTCTTGGGCTGCTCAGTCTTGGGCTTGGGGGCCTCGTAAGAAGGCTTCTTGGGAGCGGGCTTAGGCTTGGGAGCCTCGTAAGCGGGCTTCTTAGGGGTCTCGTGGTGAGGCTTCTTGGGAGTCTCGTGGTGGGGCTTCTTGGGCTGGTTGTACTCAGGCTTCTTGGGAGTCTCGTGAGTAGGCTTCTTGGGCTTGGGAGCCTCGTAGGAAGGCTTCTTGGGGGTCACGGGCTTCTTGGGCTTCTCGTGCTCAGGCTTCTTAGGCTTAGGGGCCTCGTAGGCGGGCTTCTTAGGAGTCTCATGGTGAGGCTTCTTGGGCTTCTCGTGGTGAGGCTTAGGAGCCTTAGGCTTCTCATAAGAGGGCTTCTTAGGCTTGGGAGTCTCCTTCTTGGGCTTAGGAGCCTCGTAAGAAGGCTTCTTGGGAGCCTCGTGGTGAGGCTTCTTGGGCTTCTCAACGTGAGGCTTCTTGTACTCAGGCTTCTTGGGAACCTTGGGCTTCTCGGTGTGGGGAGGAGCGTAGTGCTTGGGCTTGTCGTGATGGGGCTTCTTGGGCTTCTCGTGGTGAGGCTTGGGAGGCTGAGGAGCGTGGTAGGCAGGCTTCTTGGGCTTCTCGGCCTTGGGATTCTCAACGTGAGGCTTGGGAGCCTCGTACTGGTTGCTGGGAGCGACCTCGTAGCTGGCCTCGGGGACGGGAGCGGCCATGATGCCGGTGGCAAGGGTGAGAAGGGTGACAGCGGAGAACTTCATCTTGACTGATTTAGTTGGATTATTGATTAAAAGAAAAGTAAAGAGTGTAAGTGGCTTGAAGCGTTGAGTAAAGAGTGTGGTGAAGTTGAGTGAGCGACTGAAGAGTGAGGGAGGAAAGATGGGTTTGGAGGTGGAACTGGTCGTCTTTTATGGTTCTTGGGTCTAGTATAGAACACGATGGATATCCGTTGAGAATCGGAAAGGCGTTGTTTGTTGAGATGGTGTTGTAATTTCGCTAGACGCCTCATAGCACAGACTCTACCAACTGTCTATGGATAGTGTCTATTGACTAGGTAGAGTAGTGCTTGAGCCTATCGTGCACTTGACGTGATCAGGGGGCTCTACGGTGGTTGGAAATACCCATCATTTCGGCAAAGTCAACCGCGCGGTAGAGCTTATGGCTGAACATCCGAGATTTCCGATGGCTCTAGAACGCCACAGTCTATTGTTAATAGACAGTAGTAATAGAGTCAACTGAGCTAAGCTTTTTAGTCTCCGTCGATTTCCCCTGTTGAAGATCACGGGTCTGGGGGAGCGAAAGCTAATTGGAGGACAGCCGAGCTGGGAGACGCTGAGGCGTTCGTATTTTTAGCGGGTAATTTGGGGACAGGCGCTATTTCAGGTACTAGCGCTAGGTAAGGCTTCAGGGGTAAAAGTGTAACTCTTGCGGTTATGAGAGTCGATGAGAGTCTGGACTTACAGATCTTATTGAGATTCCTCATTGGGATTTGCAGAACACGGTTATTAGCGCTTGCATGTGATTTGATGATTGATCACGGTGGGCTCTGTGCTGTTTTTGGCAGCTGAGCATTGACTGGTTGGTTCATTGGGACTGCAAACAAACAACAATGTCACCACCGCGTTTTCAATTGTTATCTTCCTTCAGCCGCAGCTGACTTCTGAATTGATATGTCATTCAATGCATGAATAATGTCACTCTTCCATCAATAATCGCAAGCCATTGTAATACAGTCACAATCACACTGCTGGCTCTCGAGCTGTGGTCACGTAAATGATCGCGCTCGGAGAACACATTACCCTATACAGCTTTCAGATCAGGCTGCTCAGTTCATCTCCTCCAACCACGGTCAGAAATGAGGCGCTCATGTCTTAGCTACACGAGGAATAAAATTATAAGCTTCTGTCAGCCACCGCGCTAAAACTCACACCGATACAGTTACCGACGATCTGTATAATCGCTTAACGCTTTGATGTCTCTGAAATTCCCCTTGTGTGGAGAATCTCTGCTGGGAGGCCTGTTGAGGATCAGATATGATCAACAGCAGATCAACTGTACTTACTCGTTGTGATGCTATTCTTGTATGTTCAAATTCTGTTGAGATTCAAATTCCCTGGTATAATTTCAGGCGTTCAAGGTTGTCGGGTTCTTGAAGCTCATCCTTGAGTTGATCAGGATCCCTGTTTGTGCCCGGGTAACCGAGGAGGATAATCTCAGCTGCATTGTTCCCTGATCTTCTACGTTGAAGAGGCTGCGAATTGCTATACTCGCATTGCCGCCACGAAAGATTGGACGTCTTGTAGTTCACCAAATACCTTGATGATAGCACCTCAGCCTGTACTGAGCTTTTCACCAGGGCAAGATACCTCCTTCGTGAGAGTATGCTCGATGAGTTTGTAAACTCAGCAACGGAGGAATGGCCTTGCTCCGATGATTCACAATCTTGCATTATTGAGAAGGAATGGCGATTTGCTCTGGATGGAGCCCAGATTAAGGGCAAAGATGAATGTTTGAAACCGACGTCGCAAGATAGCGATAAGGTCAGCTTTTTTTTCTCCACAATTTATTATAATTTCCAAAGGATTGTTGGTTCGCAAACGCTTGAGTAAATTCTAGAGGTGAAACGCTATTATTTGCGGTTTAACGTAACAAGTTGTAAGATTTCTAACCTTGAAGATTTATATGTAGGGTAAGTTAGATCACCAGAAAGTAACCGCTCTGCTGTAACTACTCTAACCATACTAATTCTAGCGTATGATGATGGGATAGCATCCCGATGAACGGAAGACCGGGTGTTCTTTACAAACTCCAATGTCGAAACGGCAAGAAAGGTCTCGGATCTCTACTCCGGCGGCAGCTTTGACGGTTCCGACCAGTTACAAAATTTCGGAGCCGCCGCCGAAACCACTGCCCCAAACCCGGAGCCAACCGGCCCGGTGTTCAGTTGCTCTTATCGATAACATTCCAAAAGCGGACCCCAAACCCAAAACAATTTGGCGGATGTTTCTCCGCCAGTCTCCGCCCGCCGTTTCCGCAAGAGATTTTCCCATGAGTGTGTCACTCTCACCCCAACCAGGCATGGAGTCTGCAAAGCGGAAGCGAGCCGCCAAAGCTTGCAATTACTGCAGAAAGAGGTATACCCTTAGTCGCTGGGTATTATAGACAATGCTGATACTGGTGACAGGAAGAGAAAATGTGATGGTAGACAACCTGTTTGTACCCTTTGTGAGGAAGCGAATAACTCGGAGTGTGAGTATCGCGATGAAGGCAATGAGAGCAAGTAAGTTGTCATAGTATGAGTCAGTGATTGGGTTGTACTGACTTGGTAGACGTATCGCGATTTCAGTTGATAGAGTCGATGAGATCTTTGACCGCCTCGAAACTCTTGAATCAACTTTCCAATCCGCCCTAGCGAGACAACGCGAGAAAAGTCCAGTTCCAACACCATACTCTGTTCCCAGACATGGCGAAGCGATAAGTCCAGATGGCGGCATCGTCGCAGCTTCGTCAGTTCACTCAACAGGACCAGGAACCCAAACTTCTCTATCGCAATTTGCGAATAATAATGTGTTCAACACGACTATGGACATCCCTCTGTCTCACTCTTCAACGACAGGAAATCTTTTACGGTCTGCTCCTGCAAAGGCTCTTCTGGGTCATTATCCCCCGGATTTGTTTCTGCATATCGAGTTGAGAAGACCGATTCCTGAGGGATTGAGATTAAATGCCACGCCGGCTAGTCAAATCGACATTCCTTCCCTCTCACCCAACGAAACAGACCATCTAGTACGCAACTACTTCCAACTAGTGCATCGTTTCCATCCTATTCTTGATCAACGAGCTTTCTACGAACTATACGACCATATTCTGGAGCGTGGCCCACGACCTGATCTTCCTTCTGCGCTCGTCCTTGTCGTACTGGCTCTTGGTACGGTCGCGGCCGAGACACCGAATCGGATGGACGCTTGTTGGAGTCCTGGTATACGATACTTTACCCCGGCTGTTAGACTCCTTCTGACTGAGTCGCTGAGCTCTTTCGGTGGTGATGCGCATTTGCCGCAGGCTTTGTATCTGGCGGCGTTGTACTATAGTTATTTGTCTAGGCCGTTGCTTGCGTGGCGGTTGGTACATATGGCATCTACCGATGTGCAGCATTACTGGATCAGATCTGAGAAGCTATTACGGGATGGCACAGGCGGTTCTCAGGACCAGTCCATTCTTCGAGTCTTCTGGGCCATCCTCGTCCTCGAATGGTAAGCACTCACATCCCAAGCTCGTTCATCTCTCTAACGAGTACAGCGACATCATCGCAGAACACCATCTTCCACGCAGCGGCATAGAGAAAATCGTCGACAAACTCCCCTATCCCTGGTCCGACGGCCCTTCAGAACCCTACATGCACCGCTGGCTAGCCGACCTCTCCTCCCGCCGCCTCCTCAACAGAATCCACTACGTCCTCTACGCCGAAGCCGAGCCCGGCACAGGCGACCCCGCAGATTCTTCCGAAGAAACACTATCCAACCTACCCAATCTAGCGCACGAGCTGAATCGTCAACTGGGAGCTTGGTATCACCTCCTCCCACATAGTATACGACCCAATCTCGACAGTCCTCCAATTGGAATTGACGATACAATGGTTTCGATACGTTATCATACTACGGGCGATATTATATACAGACCCTTTCTGTATCAGGTTTGTGCGCTTGCGCCGGGGACGTCGCCGAATCCGGCGACGCTGGAGAATGCGAGACAGTGTCTTGTGCATTGCAGGCGGTATCTTAATGCTGTGGAACACGCGGTGCATGCACCTACAGCGTCTTTAGAAAATCTCCTACACGGGTATGTACCTCCTTCCACAACAGATAATGTTTATTAACAAAACTAGGACAATGGCTGTGGTACTGTTGTTGTCATTTGCAGCTTTCTCGAGACTGGATGCTCTACGAGTCCCAGATCTGAATCAATTGCAAGATAAGGGTATTAGAATTTGTGAGAGATGGGCTTTTCCGGGGTCGAGCATTGAGCAGATGGTAGTCATTCTGCGCGCCTTGCGAGCGAAATGCATAGATACTGGTGGATGATGGGTCTACAATAATCTAATAAATTGTAAAGCATTTCCTATTCCAGTAAGCTATACGGCATATGACATCGTAAGACATTTCCGAATCCAGTAAGACTGTACGATCCGCTGTTTCTAGCTCCAGAAAAAGTCAATGGGTGAGTGAGTCTAATTTTTTGACATCAAGGGCGCGCCGGGTGGCGGGGCAGAGCTGCAAGGTGGCAAGATTGTTCTGGAACATTGAGGCTCTGTAAATTTTCCTTCCATCGTCTATCAGTGCAACAACAAGCTTTTGCAGGTTCGGGTATTTTAAAGCTCGGCGCTCTTGACCAGACTGTCTTTTATTGCTCAAAACCCTGTGTCATAACTTCTACTCGCCTTAGCATCGGCATTGCCCCGACATACCCAATCACCATCACAACAAAGCTGTCGGGACTTATACAGTCGCAAAAATGACAGGTCAATCATCAAAGCCAGTCTCAATCCGCCCAGCAACACCATTGGATGCCGGTGTAATCGCACATCTCGGCGCACACGTTTTCACAATCACATTCGGCCACTCAGTGGAACCCCACGAACTGGCAGCCTTTCTGCAAGAATCATACACAAAAGAAGCCATCCTAGCCGACATAAACGACCCAAACAAAGATGTCATAATCGCTACAAGCCCCGAAAATGAATTTCTAGGTTTCGCATATCTTACGCGAGGCAGCACAGAGCCTTGCGTGGAGAACATGGAAAAGACCGTTGAGCTACAACGGATTTATGTGCGACCTGAATCACATGGTGCTGGCGTGGGTAAAGCGCTGGGAAAGGCTATTGAGGATATGGCGAGGGAACAAGGGTTTAAGAACCTTTGGTTGGGTGTTTGGGAGGAGAATATGGTTGCGACGAGGGCTTATGAGAGATGGGGGTATGAGAAGGTTGGGGATCATGATTTCACGATTGGGTCTATTGTGCAGACGGATAACATTATGGTCAAGGCTTTGTAAAAAGATTTGATAGAAAGATATTTCTCATTCTTACTTAGAAGTTAGACGCGAGCTGGGATGATTGCAATTATCGTATACAACTGCCTCTTCGAGATTCATGTATTCAATCTTCGGAACAACGTCCGAGAGGCAATTATTCATGGTTGCCATGTCCGATAGCGCCAAGGCCAGCGCCCTTTAACTACTATGGTATTTCCTCGCACGTAATTTGTTCCATTCGGTGCTTAGAATGACACACACTGTGATTCGTTGTTAACGACCGGCCCGGTCCAGACTTATGGTTATCTGTTGTAGTGGCGGCCCGCTTGCTCCGCCAAACCTTTAAGACAGAGTCACCACCAACCACTTTGCTGTTTATCCAAACACTATCCTCTACCAAAAACACCTTTAAGTATCTACGGTCTCGATATAAGCCATCATGGTGTACATCCGCGCCGCACACGCCGAGGCAGACCTACGCGTCCTCCGCCGTCTCATCCACGAAAACCCCCTAGGCATGCTAACGACCGGTATTAAATCGCCAACACACTCCTTCTTGCAAAGCAGTCACATTCCTTTCCTCTTCGATGAATCCAGCGACAATGAGCTTGGCCACCTACGAGGCCATCTCGCGCGCCAGAACCCTCAAGCCAAAGCAATGATAGAGCACTGTACTTCCAACCCTTCATTGAACAACTATCTCGAAGATGAAGTTCTAGTCATCTTTACAAAGGCTGCGCATCATTATGTTACGCCGAAATTCTATACCGAGACGAAACCTGCGACGGGAAAAGTTGTGCCGACGTGGAATTATGCTGCTGCGCAAATCTATGGAAAAGCGAGAATCTATTTTGAGAATAATGAGGAGACATCGAGCTTTCTCCAAAAGGCTGTTTCAGATCTGACGGATCATAATGAGACGAACACGATGGGATATACAGGTGGAGATAGGCCTACGCCGTGGAAAGTGACGGACGCGCCAGACAAGTATGTCCAGTTGTTAAAGAGGAATATCATCGGTATTGAGATTGAAGTTACCAAGTTTGAGGGCAAGTTTAAGATGAGTCAGGAGATGGGGCAGGGAGACAGAGATGGCGTTGTCAAGGGTTTCGAGGCTTTGGGGACGGAGGTTGGTGATGAGGTTGCTGGTATGGTTAAGGAGCGTGGAGACTTGAAGGATAAGAAATAAAGAATGGTCTGGCAATATCAGAATAGAGATGAGAGGGAATAGACTTAGAATTATAACCTAGTAGTAATTGTTCTAATAAACCTTGGTAGTTGACAAGGCTGGGTTCTACTTCGTGGATACAATGGATACTACTAACTCATTCGGTTATTGTAAAGCCTTGAAAGTACTGGACACAATCCTTCGAGAAGCATCTTGGTGCCAGGATAACTTCATCTGCCGAATGAAAGCCCCTGCAACATTGGAAGCTCAGATGGGAAAAGATGATTCGATCGCTCAGCTATCATGTCAAACTCGGTAATAGGCAATGTCAGATCTTCACGATTACAAAGATAATCGGCCCGTCTTTGATGAATCCATCGTCAAGTGATATTCAGACGCGTATTCGTGCGTCTTTCGATTGATTGCTCAACCTCACGGAAATGTCGGCATCAAAAGCCGAGGCAAACTTCGGCGAAGACATCGTGGGCTGCCAGGGTAAGAACCTGCACACCTTCAAGACGACCCGCTAGACTAGGGCACTTTAATTCCCCGAAGCCCGACACAATGACATGACGCGATGCTTTCAGTAATTACTTATTGTTCAATTTCTTAGGGATTGACAGGTCCCAAGATTATGGTTAAAAGTGAGTCATCACGTGTGCTTCAATTGAGAAACAAATTACCAAACAAAGACGCAAACATCGGAGATCAAAAACCAGTTTTCAGGTACAAAGGTGCAGTAAAATGCAAATGGAAAGGGTGGTAAGGCTCCAAAGACATCAAACGCCGATGACGCCGTGGCGCTGGGAATAGGAAACATGCAACCAGATGACATGTCCTCCACAAGCTCCAACCCACAAAACACAATACGAGGGGAAAAAGTCCGGGGTCTGGAGAAGAAAAAAAGAAATGGATTCATTTATTTCGGCCGAAGCAGGACCGTTCGGATCTTGGCTACTAAAGTCCCAAGACGGGTAACTTGTTGGAATTGTTGTTGTACCCCATGTTTTGGTCAAGATCAGCGGGGAAGAAAACTTGGCGTCATTGCTTCGCATGCCAAGAATTGGACGCGGTGATCGGCAACGGGGCTTGGCAGAGATTGACGATGTGAGATATCTCTGGGCATTCAAAAGTCTGGGGTAGAGGACAGAGAGTAAGCACTGATTGATGACTTGGAGTATTACAGAGTATCTGCCGTTGTTATTGAAACCTAGAGGTACTGAACTGAATGGGATATTGTAGATGACATCCAATCCGTGTCATTGACTTGACTTGACTCAACTTGACTCTCTTTCCGGATCTCTCGGGTGTCGTCATGAATTGTCCTCCATTCTAGCAGGGATTAGTCTAGCTCTAAGTCGTCTGTAACCCTAGCCTGTCATCAGCAAGCCCAGGGCACTCTTCCAATGAGCTTCTTCCCAAAACAGCCCATGAAATTCAATTCTAGGTCCAATTACATCACATTCCAGCACCACTTCGATTGTGGTTTGATGCTTGCACCAACCCAGCACCTCGGGTACTTCCCCAGCTTTACATCCCCGTGGAGGTTGCCCAAAATGGGACGGTCCGATTTATTGGTCTCGAGACCATTACATCACAGGTCAAAGATGTACAACGTCATGAGCTGCGCTGATGTACTTATTTATTCTCCAGCTGCTGCTCTTCATATGCCTTGTCTACTCAGATAACTCTTAACATAAGATTAAGGTTATTGGCTTGAACAGCCTTACCACCAATCATGGCGCCTAATTTCATGACTGTTCATTTCGATGAACAGAATCCCAACAATGAGAAAGGCAAGGAAGCTGGCGCGCGTCGGTCCCTAGCTGGCCTTGACTACTCGCCTTTACCTCGTATCACGGGACGTTCTTTTTTACTAGCGACATTCGTGTCCATGGGAGGTCTTCTGTAAGTCCCATCTACCCATCTACTTCAATGACACCAGCTCACATATCCAGCTTCGGTTACGACACAGGTCAAATCTCCGGCTTTCTAGAAATGCCCGATTTTCTCGACCGTTTCGCCCAGACAAACAGCGATGGAGACAAAGCCTTTAGCACAGTCCGGTCCGGTCTGATCGTCGGTTTACTGTCCATCGGTACACTCATCGGTGCGCTGGTCGCAGCACCTATTTCTGATCGTATTGGTCGCAAGTTTAGTATTTCTGGCTGGACTTGGATCATTGCTATTGGGTTCGTCATTCAGATCTCTGCGAATAGAGATTGGGTACAAATCATGATGGGTAGATGGGTTGCTGGTTTGGGTGTTGGTGCCCTTTCGCTTCTTGTTCCTATGTTTCAAGCAGAGACTGCACCACCGTGGATTCGTGGTGGTATGGTCTGTTGTTACCAGCTTTTCATCGTAAGTCTTCTCACTACGCAAGTATATGGTAGATACTGACAGTGCAGACTATGGGTATCTTCCTAGCTGCCTGCTTCAACTACGGCACAGTAACCCACCAACGCTACAGCTCAGCCTCATGGCGCATCGTCATCGGCATCGGCTGGGTCTTCACTCTCATCCTGGGCATCGGAATCCTCTTCCTCCCCGACACACCCCGTTTCGACTACCGCAAGGGCAAAGTCGACCGCGCGCGCGACACACTCTGCAAAGTCTACGGCGCAACACCCAATCACTGGGCCATCCACACTCAAATGGAAGAAATTGATTCCAAGCTGCGCGCCGAGAACCAGATCAAAGGCAACCCCGTAAAGGAGTTTGTTCAGATGTTCAAGGCGCCGCGCATGGCGTACCGTATCTTCCTTGGTATGGCGCTGCAGATGTTTCAGCAGTTGACTGGTGCCAATTACTTCTTCTACTATGGTACTACCATCTTTAGCTCCGTGTCGATTGACAGCTACAAGACGCAGATCATCCTCAACACTATTAACTTTCTGGTTACCTTTATCGGTTTGTACATTGTTGAGCACTATGGACGACGCAAGTCGCTTATTGCGGGAAGTTCTTGGATGTTCATCTGTTTCCTTATTTTTGCATCTGTCGGTCACTTTGCACTTGACCGTGGCGACCCTACAAACACACCTAAGGCTGGCGTTGCCATGATTGTCTTTGCCTGTCTTTTCATTCTTGGTTTCGCTACAACTTGGGGTCCCATGATCTGGACCATCATGGCAGAAATCTTCCCCTCGCGCTACCGAGCCAAGGGAATGGCCCTGGCCACCGCCAGCAACTGGCTCTGGAATTTCCTTCTCGCTTTCTTCACGCCTTTCATCACCAAAGACATCGACTTCCGCTACGGATATGTCTTTGCAGGATGTAACCTCCTCGGTGGTCTTATTGTCTACTTCTTCGTCATTGAAGGACAAGGTCGTACGCTTGAGGAGATTGATACCATGTACCTGGAGCGGGTCAACCCTAGGAAGAGTGCCAAGTGGGTGCCTCCTCCTCCTGAGGAGATGTCCAGGATTCGAAAGGAGGCTGGTACGGATATTGAGACTGCTGCGCAACACCATGGTTCGAGTGATGATGAGACTCTTGCTCGACGATCGGGTGTTACTGATGGTGGTAATGGACACAAGAAGGAAGAGAATGCTGGAGCCATACACCGCGAGTAAAAAGGAAGAAAGGTGTATTAAAAAGTGTCCTATGACGAGATTGTATAATATCTACACGTTTATAATATTACAGCCAGTATTTACCATGTATATTTGCATGATGTCTGTCTAAGTGCAGTAATGACTCGAGTGGGTAACAAAACATTTATCCTTTAAAGCTCAGGCTGTAAGAATGGAGCAGGCCACGTGCTCGTCTTAGGAATGTGGTCAGATTAATTCGTCATTTACAGTTTTCGCAGCCAGTTTCTTTAAAGACGCGTGATCACGTTATCTTTGAGTTTTCAAGAAGGGGATGCAATTTTGGAAACCTTCTCTTCAGGTTTGTTCTCTGCTGTTGAAGCTACAGGCACGTTGCGGGTCAGTTTTCTTGACAGATTCACATTTTCTTCAAAGCATCATGTCTCCAATGTTTGCCAAACCCTAGACAAGCTTTTCTCAATGCATTTTCACTCTTAGCAAAGGGCTATCACCCCTCTGCTTTAAGTTTTCTCAACAAGCAAATTCTGCAAACTATGTAAAATCTCTTCTGCTTGCAGGAAACCTTTGTTTTCTCTGCCTAAAGGCAAACCTTTCAACGAGTATATAATACCTCCCCTCCCCCCTCTCAGTTCTCTTCTCTCCCTTCACCCAACATCACTTCAGCTACAAGACCAGCCACACACAAGATCAACCAAAAACATGACCGAGTCAACAACCAAGCACAAGACCAATCACAAGACCAATCACACACAAGGTCAACCACCTGTGACCTTGACACTTAACGGAATCCCCTTAACCCCTGGAACGAAGATCATCCTCCATCCGTCCCCTCATACCAAGACCTCATCGTCGGAGACAGACGGGACAAGCTTGTCTCGACTATCCATCATGGCTATTTTCCGACCCATCGCCCGTGAGGTCGGGTACATCGCCGAACACATCGTCAATGAGATCGAGTTCCTTTTCGGACCAATCGTCTACGGTATTGGGAACATCGCCGGCCGAATCGTCGGTGGTGCTCAGTACATCGACAATCAAATCGCCGATGGGATTGACTACATCGGTCAACAGACCGCCTCTGAGCGTCACTGCCCCGCCGGACCCAACGACTGTGAGACCGAGTCCATCCAGGAACAGTCGATGCAGGAGCTAGACGAACAGATGGAGATGGACTACGAGAAGTACGAAAAAGAGTACGAGGCCCATGAGAAGCGCTATGAAGCCTACACAAAGGAGTACGAAGCCTACACGAAGGGCTACTTGGCCTACGCAAAGGGCTACGAGGAGTACGAGAAGGGCTATAAGCAGTACGAGAAAGACTACGAGAAGTACAAGCAGGACTACGAAGATCATGAGAGGGCCTACAAACAGTACAAGGAGGACTTTGAGGACTACGAGGATTGGGAGAGGTTCTTCGAAGAGGTTAAGGATGACTTCAAGGAGATGAAGGAGGAGCACAAGGTCTTTCTGGAGGACTGCAACGAAGCGGAAGAGCGTTTCAAGCTCATTTTGCCCGATGATCTGGACACCTATTTCAAAGAGGAGTACAAGTTGTTTCAGGCGGCTTGCAAGCTCGACAAGGAGCATCACAAGGTCTCGGAAGAACTATTCAAGGTCTTTGAAGAGCACGACGAGTACATGCAACAAAAGAAAAAGTCCGACGAATTCTACTCCACGAAGGAGGAGACAGAGGAAAAGCGCAAAGCATTGGAAGAGCGTGCTCGCAAGAGTGAGGAGTTGGAAAGACGCTGGGTTAGGGAAGTGAGCCGCATCGGAAAGGAAAGTGATCGCCTCGACGAGGAGGGAGATCGCCTCGATGAATGGAGAGAACGCCTGGACGAATGGAGAGAACGCCTGGATGAAGAGAAGGAGCAGAGGCGCCTCGCCGCAGAGGATCGACGCTTCGACGAACAGACGAGCCGCCTCATTCAGGAGAAGCAACAGAGACGCTGGCTTGAAGAAGAAAAACGACTTAATGAGGAGAAGGAACAGAGACGTCTTGATGAGGAGTATGAGAAGGTTGAGAAGCATGAGGAGGATAAGGAGTGGGATCTCCTGTAATCAAGTATGCTCCGGGCTCGGCCACTCAGAAAACTCTAATAGAGGAGTGGATTGCCGGGGATCAAGGCAATGGTGGAGAATCGCTGTGATAGCGTTTGGAAGCTGGATTCTTATTGATCCAGAAGTCATCATGCGACCACCTCTTCTCAATTTGAGTTCAGTATTATATTACACTGAATACCGGAAAAAAAAAAAAAGACAGCGGTTCTTTGTCTGCGAGTGGGTTTTGTGCTTAGTCTATAGACATATTTCTGTTTACTATACTCTTAATTGAAATATACCTTGGCCCTAAATCTAGTGTCCACGCTATGGATCCTTTGACCTGCGCCTTTGTTGTTTCTACATTCCCACCGACCGTTCACTCATATGCTAAAATTGAACGGCAGATAGATGATCATGAATAAGAATAGGTACTCAGTTCAATGAACAAACGAGTCGTGGGAAGACGAATGTGCCTGGACGTGATTACGCGAAGAAGCTCATTATGAGCGTACGCATACTGGTCAAGAATGAAGAGTACGTGATTCCATGACTTCCCATTGACAGGATGATATCGCCTGAGTCATGGGTTTGCATTTGAACGGCACCTTTAAGAAGTCACCATCGAACCGCACCAGGCCTGTGACGCTATTGTCACATCTTCACAGCTTATGAACAGACAAACAAGACATGTGTAGTTGTTCACGAACTGTTCGTACTGCTCTTCTTCAAAGACTCTCCTCGACCATATAAACCCTAGGTCCCCTCCCGGTGATTTCGCCATCCAACAGAACAATTCCCTTCACACAGATACAACTAACAAAGACATTTACCAAAGCCTCGAACAAACTAACGTCAACATGTGTAAAGAAAGAATAGAGAAGTGGGTATGCAAACACTGCGAAAAGCCTGTCAAAGAAATTCCTTCGAAGATCAAATGCCAAAGTCTGAAGGAGACAGGGAGGTGCATGGAATGGGTCAATGCTAAAGAAGATGAGATTATCGATATGTACGACCCTGATTGTACGTTCTGTAACGAACCGCGGAGCTTTTCGAAGGAGGTTTTGGAACAAGAAATTAGACCTTGGAAGTGGGCGCAGTAGTGTTGTTCTAAAGAACAATAAGATTCAAAATTGTTCAAGCCTTACTTTCGTCTGTTTCAGGATTTCATCTAGAGTTTGAACAAAACAGGATCTAGCTTTCACGTATGAACAAAGAAAAAGATTTTTATTTCTGAACAATCTGTATGTCAGTGAATGTTGTTCCTTTTGTGAATGAGCTCAACAAAGCTAAATATAAAAGGCCACGACCCAGCACACTCCATGTCCTTCTCGAACCCCGAGTCCTCACAAACTTCACTAACAAAAACCCTTCCAGAAATTGACAACGCCGCAATCCCAGTTCAGTTCAAAAAGGTCACAGCATGTGTCAAACTACCAATACAAGCTGGGTGTGCGCCACCTGCTCCGTCTCCATCCTCGAGAAAAAATCCGTCAAGGTAGCCTGCCAAGATTACAAGGATAAGGGGATTTGCACAGTTGCTCTTGCACTACTGAACAAGCATGTCTACGTTGAAAAGCCTGACTGTGAGATTTGTAAGCAAATGAACAGCAGCAGCGACGATGAGAAGAGCATACGCAAAAAGATATCCAAGAAGATATGCTTGGAGTGAAGGGGTCTAGCGCTGGATCGTTAGGACTAGCTATCAATAAACTGAGGTTTCTATACGGCTTTAATGTTCAAAGTGTACCAAATAGCCGTAAAGCACGTGATTTACGATTTGACTCTGTTTCATACTGGAAGCCTTAGCTCAGATTTCGCCATGCGAGGATTGAGTCACGTCTAGCCAAGTGGATAACATCTAATCTTGGGGTAATCGCACGCCATCGACGTGATAATTGATCAACCAACCGGCGACCGAGTCGACCGAGATGCCGTTGATAAAATGGCAGACAATTGATCGATGCGATAACGGACGTTCTTTAATTAGATTCCGGGGCAGAATGAGTTCACAAGTGATATGATGGTTGCGGAAATGGAGATGGCATCATCGGGGCCCCAGTAGGCAGGGCCAATGATACCAGAGACTGATGGCGTCACAGCTTACTGGACTGCGCGGCATATATAGTGCCTCACATCGTGATCTTTTTGTTGTCGGAGTTTCTCGGTGTCCGTGAGGTATGACTGGTCATTGTGAAATGTCGTAAAGGATGTGACAGATTGTGTGATCCCCATGGGGAAACAAGCTAGATGAGACATATAAGGAGCTTAAATCCGGCCATGAACGCCTCTCAAGCTCAGTCATATACTTACTATCTTATCAAACAACTTGGCCAAAATGTCAACTACTACCATCACAGCTACCGAGCAGCGCTCGATCCCGCTCCACCTTGAAACAAAGTATCCAGAGCCCTTGACTCCATCAGGCGCATTGGACAAGTTCACCTTCGAAGAATCCACTCCCGTCATCGGCCGTGAATATCCATCTGTCAATCTCGTCGACGACATCATCAATGCCAAAAATGCAGACGAACTCATCCGCGATCTCGCCATCACCAGTAAGTGCATCGTCCCAAACATATGGCCATATCTAACAAGACAGTCTCCCAAAGAGGCGTGGTCTTCTTCCGAGCACAAGACAATCTCACAGACGAACTGCACAAAGAACTTGTCCATCGTCTTGGCCAGCTTACTAACAAACCTTCTTCCTCAACCCTGCACATTCATCCTCTTCTGAACGGCACCAACGAATTCGGCGTAGAAGATAACGAAATTAGCGTTATCTCCTCACAATCCCGTTTCTTCCAAGATAAAGAAAAGGACAGAGATGATCGCAAGCAAGGCGCTGCTAGCTGGCATAGCGATATCCAATTCGAGCAGTATCCCGCTGATTACACGAGTCTGCGTCTTACAAAGCTCCCCTCTGGTGGCGGTGATACGCTCTGGGCCTCTGGATATGAGCTGTATGACCGGTACAGCGATCCGTATCAGAAGTTCTTTGAGGGTTTGACGGCCACATTTTCTGGGGATGGGTTCCTCAAAGCGAGAGATGCACGACCTGATTACTTCAAAATTTACGAGAAGCCACGCGGTAACCCTGAGAATATCGGCGATGAGCTCAAGGCTATTCATCCAGTAGTCCGCACGAACCCCGTCACTGGATGGAAGTCTCTCTTTGCCGTGGGCAACTTCCCAAGGAAGATCAATGAATTGAGCGCGAGGGAGAGTAGAGAACTTCTGGAGTCGTTTTACAGACGGATTGAAGAGAACCATGACTTGCAGGTGCGGTTCAGATGGAGAAATCCCAATGATATCGGTAAGTACTCGGACATCTTGATCTCTGAATGAAAGCTAATGCTTTGTAGCGTTTTGGGACAATCGAAGTGCCTTCCATAGTGCGACGAATGATTATGATGGACTTGGTGGACGAGAGGGACATCGTGCTGTTGGAATTGGCGAGAAGCCTTACTTGGATCCTAACAGTTTGTCTAGGACGGAGGCGCTGAGAAACAAGCAATAAAGGCACGCTTTGAATAGAATTTCCGCTGATCAAATACGATTACAATAAGAAGTGATCCCAAAATCTATCATCGCTCCAAGAATAAATGTGTAACAACAAACTAGTAGTAGCACGCCAAGCGCTTACTTGTAACTCCAGCTCTGCGAGCAAGTCCTTCAATCATATTCGGTATTCCAACAGGCGAAGTAAAAGGTGGATTAGGCGTCCCATAATCAGACTCATCATCAGAGTCAGCGTCAGCGTCAGATCCGTCATCAGAGTCGGAACCAGAACAAGACACATCGCCCATATCCATCGCACAAAGCACGTGCATCTCCGCCACGTCATTACTATCATAAATACCCTCGCGGTGATCCAGTCTCTGAAGAAGACTCGAAATCTGATTCCTTTCTTCATCGTCCTGTGCTGTGAATCCTGCAAAAGATAAACCTGACACCAGACATCCGTCAAGGGCATATGTAGGCTGGTTCATGGCTATGAGAGGCGCTGCTACCAATTCTGCCGTTTCGAGAAATGGCTGGCATGGTTGGGGTTGGTTGCTGTAGGCGTCGATGTGCATTTGTATAAAGCGTTGACGAAGACGGAGGTTTTGGAAGTAGGACATTTCTTCGGTCGTCCACTGTAGGATATCACGCTGAGTAAGCGCTTGGAAACGCGTTCCCCATTGTTTGAATAGGTGCTCAAAGGCTCTGTCGTTCGCCTCTCCGTTTTCTCTGTCAGGGTTGTGCGGTGCGTGGTCGTGAAGGAAGCGGAACTGGTGAAGTGCATACGAAGCTTCATCAAGAGTCTCGAATGGGCTGATGTTGTCGGCGGTATGCTTGACATCTTTCGCGCACCACTTCTGTATGCCTGAAAGAGTGGGATTCCTCATAAAATCTGAAGATTCAGGGCAGAGTTGAGAAAACATGGCAACGAGCTTTCCCATTAACGAGGCTTCCTCTGGTGCGGCAGAGTCTTGAAGGGATTGGAGTAACGTGTCGCCAGCAGCAAAATGCTTCAGAAGCTCATCATACCGACCAGTAAGGCCCTCACATGTCATGAATAGCATACAGCATATTAAAATGCAGTGCATGTTGAACCGTGTCGGAGAAGACATGAGCGGTAAGATGGATGTTATAGCTCTGTTGTAGTGCTGTATAACAGGCCGTTGAAGCGCATCAGGTCGTCCAAAGCCAAGAGAATGAGACATGAAAGCTCGATGTGAAGCACCAACTGCAATCATGCTATATCTGATAGCGTCGAATTGATAGGACATGGGAAGTGCATAGCATAGCCAGAAGTTGGAAGAAGAAGCTGAGATTTGCTTGGCAGTCCAGTGGACAAAATGTTGAAAGTAAACTCTTTCGTGATCCGACAACAGAGGCATCTGATCGAACTGCTCTAGTGGTGGCGTAGGAAGAGCGATAACAGCTTGAGATTTGGGCTTCTTTTTCTTTGAAGCTCTAGGCTTGGGAGGGGCGTATACGTCACACTTCATCTTGTCGTCTGCACAGCGTTGACAGAAAGGTTTTCCTTCGTCGCATTTCAAATGTCTGAATCTATCACGGATGTTATTGCTTTATATATACAATGCATCATCAGACCAACTTACTTGCTGTGGCGTACATGTTAGTATGGCCTTTTTTACGAGAAATAACACTGCAGCCTATCAAACTTACCAGGTGAGACATCCTCCTCTGGATTTGGGAGCAGAGGCTCGCTTGAATTTGCCTCCGACTCGAATTGCTAGCGTCCTATTGGCTGCCATATTGGAGGGCGGATTGGTTTAAACACGAGACTGCGAATTGGAAGTGAAGGCTGGGCAATAAAGCATTGTTATGGTAAAGAGAGGCTGTGGATGAAGAATAATGGGGAACTTTTCTTGTCTTTAATACGGGAACACGAATCAGATTCCACTCTACTAGTACAGAACTAGCAAATAGTGGACTGCTTGGACAGCTGAGACCAGTCAGAGGTTTTGAGCCAAGCGCTATTCGGCATCACCGGCTCCAATTTCTCGGCATGTAGAATCCGACCAGAAATACTTCAATACGCTTTCAACAACACATTCAACCTTCTTGGCGCCAAGACAGTAAGCTACATAGTTGGACCTTTGCTGACGACGACCCGTTTGAGATTTTGGGTCCATGCGTTGGTCTCAGGTATATCTAGACACAATTGCCCCGGTGTCGTATTTCTGTAAACTCGAGTTAATACGAAACATCCATTTACCGAAAAGATGAGCGGATACGGATATAACCAACAACCTGGCTACGGCCACCAGGGTGGTTACCAGCAGGGTTATCAACAGGGTGGCTATCAGCAAGGACCACCTGGTGATTACCAGCAGCAACACTACCGACAGGACAGCTACGGACAGCACCAAGGTGGCTACCAGCAGCCACAGCAGCATTATCCTCCCCAAGATCGAGGCTACGACAACTCTCCCGGCCCATACCAGAGCTACCCTCCCCAAGACCGTCAACAAAGCCACAGCCCTTACCCCCCACAAGGCTATCAGCAAGGACCCCCGCAAGGCCACAGTCCCTACCCCCAACACCAACCACAAGGCGAAGCATCATCATACCGTGACATGGCCGGCACACCCAACGAACCTTACACAGGCTTCCCCGCCCCTCCTCCCCCAACCAGCTCCTGGGGACCCGGACCAGGCCAAGACCAATCCGCACCCGGCGAAGCTGGTGACGGAGAGCGTGGTCTGACCGGTGCTCTAGCCGGCGGTGCAGCCGGTGCTTTCGGAGGTAACAAACTCGGAGGAAGCAAGACCGCCGCCGTTCTAGGAGGTCTCATTGGAGCCTTTGCTGGACACAAGGGTCAGGAATGGAGACGTGATCATAAGGAAGAGAAGGAGGAGAGAGAGAAGCGAGAGGAGGCCGAGATGATGGCCAAGCATGATGCTGAGATGGCGTCTTATGGTCGTCCTCGTTCCCGTTCTCGTTCAAGGTCTTCTTCTCGTCACCACCATCGCAGGGATTACTCCAGGTCACGATCACGGGATTCGGGATGTCGCCGTCGTAGACATAGTCGTTCGCGGTCGCGTTCTTCTGATTACCACCGTCGTCGTAGGGATTGTTCTAGGTCGAGATCTTCTAGCCGACGTCGATACTACCACTAATTGTCGACGCAAGAGGATCGGAATTTTAGAGATGGACGGTATTAAATGAAGGGTGCTTATAGATCAATACGATTATACTGTTGTTATCACATACACTCTTGTCATGTGCACTTGTCCTTTCATGGGTCTGCTGAGTGACGACTTTCTGTAGTATTACTACTTTTGTTAAATATCCACCATTACAAAATACATTTCCAAGCCGACCAACAAACGCCATCCTATGCCTTCATACAAAAGAAACTATGCACTCATCCTAATACACCTCTAAAGCTCGCTAACAAAATAAACATTCATCGCCATACCTAAATAGCTCGTTCATCCTCAGCATATCGTTCATCCTCAGTTCTTATATGAACCAAAGACAATTGTGATAGGCGTTCTGTCGGTGAACCAAATGACCCTTTACCGTTTGACATCTTGACATTGGTAGATGCAGTGCTGGTAGTGTTAGTGTACTGACTACCGCCACGTGTGCCGCCTCCGGTTCTGCTCTTCATGTAGTTGAAAGCGCGCGACTCTGCTGCGTACTTGAAGTAGGGTCGAAGGGCTGGCAGACAGGAGATGACGAGACCAATGTACAGATCCAGCGAGCTCCAGAAGTCTGTAGGTGTGTAAGTACAAGGTTGGTGATGAAGACGGAGTGTGGGACTTACGTGTCGTGACTAATGAGGCGTCCTTAACAGCGTACACTTGTGTGTAGCGAACGATGGTGATGGCCATATTGATCAGACCAAGAAGGAACGTAAAGTAGATGCCAATTCGGAGCCATCCCTTGATCATAAGATCAGGGACAATCAACCAAGGAAGAACGAAGACTAATCCATTAGCTCAATCCATTGCGCATCGAGGAAGAGGAACTCACTGAATATGTCACTGGTGAAGTTAAGAGCCCATGTGGTTGTGTAGAAGGCCCGAACATGGTTGATCTCGCATCGGCTGTCAGATTCCAGGCTCCTGGTCGTGCGTTAGTCATCGGTCTCATCCAAGGAAGGCAAAGTAACTTACCACCACCGGTGGACTGGGGTGCAGATGGTGAACAAGAGAGTAACGGTAGTAATGAACGATACAACAACGTAGCCCACAGTGACCCAGAGGAAGGTTCGTCGTTTGGTCATAAACCTAGGAATGACCTGGTGATAAACAGAAAGCAGTGCCGCCTTGCATAGGTAAAATGACATTATTAACGGCAGAGTGCTGATCCAGTGCATCTATCAAGGTCAGTACCTAACTCATACTCCTTGCCAGCGACATCCTCACCTTGAGAATTAACTTCTTTCTCTCATCTGTAGCATCGAAATTGCTGAGGCTCGGTAAGATCCCATCCTCCATAACGCCCAGGTGAACATATGTGATGCAGAACGACGCAACAACGATTCCCATCGCCCAGGCCATTGTCATCCAGACATCACTTCCCAGTAGTCGTTGTTTCTGAAGGCCGAGTCGGAGCCAGATACGTGCGGCGATGACTACCGTCGATAGCGAGATGAGAGTCCATTCTGTGATCTGTTACGTCGTCAGCAGGTGGTTCGGCGTGTTGTTGGTGTAGTACGGACAAGAAGTGCTGATGAGTTTGGAGCCATTTCGATCAAGTCGTCTTTGTCGAGAAGGTGTACAGTTGGATTAGGTTATAGTCGATGAGACATCGATGCCGTGAAAAAGTCATGTGTACGTGCGTGAGTCCGTCAGGGCGCAGCCAAATGAGCGAAGGACCTCTTTAAAATGTCCTGTCGCCATCCTTCGTCGTACGAAAAGCCTAAGAGATCTAAGTTCTCGCTTCCATTCCATCGCTAGCGTATCCGGGAATTCATCGTCTGATCCTCCCGGCTTGGGATGTGGCGCATTCCAGTTGACCAGAGGTCGCTCGCCTACTGAATAACCTGGCTGTCTTAGTCAGACAGCTCTGTACCTTGCATACAGAAAATCATTGTCGGGTACCTGATCATAGTGCAATGGTCTGGCCAAAACGCCACAGAACTAGACTTTGACGCACAGCAGGTTATGAGAAGGCCAGAACTACGCCATGCCGCTGCAGGTACGCAGTTGCACTAGACTAAAGTGGCTTAAACCTATTTCTTCAGTTGGCAACGCTGGATTTTCGATCTTTTTTTGCCGAGACCTGCTGTTGGTTGTTAAATGGCCTGACAATAGAGTATCAGATCATGCATTTCTTCCGTTTGCGACAACCCAAGACCAACATGAATACCACACGTCAGTCTTGACTGCAAAAAAAGACACAACTGACAACTGATTTCTCGACGTCCTACTATTTAATATTTGTATGCCAAGCGGAATAACACTGTCTTAGCGGTTAAGAAAAGCAAGGGTTGATCGTATGGCGTTACAATTTCTGTAGCGTAGCCGCGACAGAAATGCTTCTTCGTTAGGTGACTTCAAAGTTTAAGCTGCACTGCCAGTGTTGACTGCATGTGTGTCTTCATCCACCAACAGCCAAGCCACCATACCCGCTCTGAAGCCAGCCCTATACACAGACCGCCGTAGCAAGAAGCCGGACAATAAAAGACAATCGAAGGCGTTTACCTCAAAGATGAAGATATTTCCGATCTTTTGGTGGGAACTCGAGTCAGTTTCTTTTTTAATCCCGTTGAACCAAGTCAGGTACAAGATGCAAGGATAGCGCTAGGGAAGGCATTGCCGACATTGTTGCTCTCTTGGCAGGCATCCAAGCCATTTTGTAATGATCGTCAGCGTTTAAGGCCTCCATGTGTAGATGACATCAGGTATGGCCGCAACGAGTACTGCCGGCGGCAGAGACAGGAGCGACGATGATACAACGGCTGACCCGGGTAACTGGTCTGGACTGCTTATGAATTGCTTTGATCGATGGCATCTTTCTTCTTTTGGTCACTCGTAACGATGGACATGCCAAGTCTTCAGACACATGTTTAGCCGCGCTCTTGGCGAGCGAGAGACGCTACTGTAATGACTCAAGTTTCGGTAGGTGGAGTGAAGACTATGACAGATATCAAGTCGAAGATATCATAGATGCGGTTCCGCAAGTAATAGATCCACATAGAATAGGACCGAGTTTTATTTATTCAAATATTCGAGAAGCAGAAAAGTCTTCCTTCGCCACATGAAGCGAATGATCGCCACCTCTAGTCTGAAGCCTTTCCACTCTCATCTACCCTAAACGTCTATCCATCGTGCCATCCAAGTCTCAGTGACCTTCTTCGCCTCATCAACAAGTCCCATATCTAAAAGCAACTGCACACTCCCCCTAACCGCACTCTCAAGCGCACTAAATATCCACGTATGCGTAAACGTAGCAGCCTCCCCAATAAACACCGTGTTAAACTCCGTCTGATAGAACGCAGGTAGGTACAAATGCTGCTGTCCGAAGATCTGCATCGTGAAAGCTCCAGCATGATGCTCTTCCTGCTCCCAACATTGTCGCTTCCAATTGCCTGTCCAGTTCTCCTCCACGACGTCGCCATGTACTTCGATCAGGGCATTCTTGATGTATGCCATGTGCTCTTCTTCGGACATGGCGCATGCGGCTGTGGCTTCGTAGTCGGAGAGGTAGGATGCCATCATCGTGCCTGGGCCTGTCGCGTTGATTTGCCAGGAGGGATAGCAGACTTGGCCTAGTTGAGGGTTTGTTAGGCGTGTGCAGCCGCCGATGATGGGTTGGTCGAGATGTTCCCAGAAACGAGTCTTGAATTGCACGGCGACTTTGCAGGCGTTTGCGAAAAGGGTTCTGTCGATGGCGCGCTTGAGAAGACTTGAGTAGCGAGGTAGCTTCCAGAACTTCATCAAGTTGAGTGGGACACTGTTGAGTACGTAGTCGAAGTTCTCGACCTTGTTCGGTGTCGTGAAGGGCTCTGAACCTGTTGGTTTCCACGACACGGACAGAGTTTTGTTGTTCTCGTTATATCGCAGACCGTTGACCTTGGCGTTGTATTGAATCCGGTCCTCAATATGAGGTTCAAAGGCTGCAGGGAGTCTGCTGAGGCCGCCTTTGATGGTCACCCACTTACTAGCCAGGAAGTAAACAGTTTCGTACTCCCACATCGGCCAGTAGATATGCGTAGGCGAAACCTCGTCAGTAACATTCAGTTCTGTTTTAATAACATCGCGAAGGTAAGAAACCTCAGAGTAATCGAACGATCCATCTTCTTTAGCTTGCTTGTAAGCTTTAAAGATGTTCTTGGTATACATGCGAATCTTCTCAGGTGTAAGACCCTTGAAATCATCCAAAGCTTGTATAGCTTCTTCAGCCGCAGTATCATTGCTGTAGACCGCAGGATTGCTGTAATCTGGGTTATTCGTAACTTCGAATTTGCTGGGGAAAGTACCGTCTGGACGGCGGAATGGTGAATCGACGGGTGTGTTCGGAGAACTCTGGATCCAGTCCCAGAACTTCACCTGGAGGGATTTGTTACCCTCATTCATGCCGTTGAGGACGTCCGCTAGCTGAAAGATCATGCGCTGATCCATGAATGGGAAGGTCTCGTTTGTTTCAGAGTCTGTGAGCTCATAGGGGAAACGCATGGGTCCAAGTTCATGGTACTGGCCATCGTCTGGTGAAGTGCCGTTGAGATAGGCTGTTCTGATACGACCTCCGACACGTTCGGATGATTCGAGGATTTTCCAGTTGTGAATGCCCACGGAATCAAGAATGAGCTGAGAAATAGTTAGTCTTCTGTCAAAGGCGTCAATTTCCGAGAACTTACCGATGACATGAGTCCAGAAATACCACCACCCAAGATACCAAAAGTCTTGTTCTTGGTAGCGCTAACAAAGATATCATCAGGCTGCTTCTGCTTGAGGTATGCTACTCCATCAAACCACAAACTGTCGTCCCCAGCAACGTCCGCAAAAGACTTCTTCTTCTCACTTCGTCTCTTCAGCCGTTGACCGACGAGTCTATCAGACTGTCCGATCAAACTATCGTCCAGGAAGGCATTGAGACAACCGTCAGAGACATCACTCGGAACAACCCAAACAAATGACGTGGGTCGTTTATCTTCGTGATCGAAATGACGCGCAGCTAATGGGTGTTGTCCAACATGTGTTGAGCCAATCCTTTGCCAAGTCTCTGCGTCGCTGTCGCATGAACCGTAGGCCAGGGTCAATTGTCCATCGACATCACCGGCATATTGTACAACGATATTCTGTGCACTGCCTGGACTCAGTTTTGATGGGGAGACGAAAGTGATAGAAGGGGAGTTGGTAGGTACTGCGTTTGCAAACAAAGCCAGACTACCCAGAAGAGGCAGCGAGTGTGAGGAACTCTTCATCTTGACAAACTTTGGAGAAGAATCTGTCAACATACTACCAATGCCCGGCTGATATCTCTCTTATACTCCACGACAAGAGCCGGTCCCGGCCCCGGGGCTACTAGACGACTCCGGGACCTCGGACTCGGAACCAATTTGTCAATCAATGACAATCATAATGAAGAAAAATTCCCTCGGACCATGATATCCCAGCGAAACCATTCTCGATGGGACAATAAAGGCCGAAGACCCAGTGTTTAAGTTTAAACAATTATCAAGCTTATCTGTTAGCATGAACGAACTAGCTACAAGTGCTCTAGTTATGAACCGTTCTGCTTCCTTATCTGTGAGGGAAAGCCGTCGTTGAGAACCCTGATAGATAGGCAAATCCTTGCAACGCATGAAGAAGGTTTATCTACCGTTGTCGTGAGACGTGATTGGTTCGACTGGGGATCGGAGTGCCAAGAATCCCCGCAGATAGAGACTTTGGCCGAGAGATAAGGTGGATGTCGTTCCCGGACCAATGTTACGATAAACCGGTACAGACCGGCAGAGCTTGGAGACATTGGCTAAGGTAAAGTTGACTTTATACGGTATCCTTGACCGTTGAGATCGTATTAGTCACTGAACTACACCGCATATTTTGCAGGGTATAGTGAGAGCATATGTGAGCGGGTATCATCACGATGGAGGCCTTTATTCCCGAATGCGACATGAAGTCAAATTTACTCATCCTAGAATTTCAAGTCTCTCATAGCCCAGGCACTTACAGAATGTACCTAAAGTTCCTGTTCTGCATATCCGTCTCATCGACATCCAAAAGAGTTCCATCAACTCCAAGATCTACCCGTCGGGACTCCTCAGGATCTCTCTTCTCTCCCTGCTCGTTATCCCTACGGCGGTTCTCCCAGGCCAAGTAGAAATACATTCCGACAACAAGTGCAATCGTGATGGCGAAGCATGCCAGGATGGTAGTGTAGGCCGTCTGCAACAGTTAGCCAAACTCAAACGGAACTTGAACGGAAAGCTTACGTGATAGTGAGGAGCCTCAGTGCTAATAAAGAATTGCGGTCCGCTCAAGTTTCCTGCACAGTATCCCAGGAAGATCATGGCCATGACAGTGGACTTCTTGGTGAAGCCAGCGATGTTACTAGCTGACAGCGAAAGCATGAGTGGGAACGCTGGGGCGACAGCCATGATGAGCCAGAAACCGGCCAATCGGGCCAATTTCTCTGCGTTGGGCAGAAGCTTTATCATGAGGATACCAGCAATGGCCATGATGTATGTCAGAACAAGAGCGATGTGTCGTGACTTGCGGACGTAGGTCGTGAAGACAGCGACTAGGATGACTGTAGTAAGTTGGAAAGCTGATGCGGGGAGACCCATCAGGATTGTCTGATGCTCATCGTAGCCAAAACTCTTGATGACAATCGTGCTGAACTATTGCCAGGATTAGTACCATGCTGTAGTAATAATGAGGGTGCTCTTACACTAGTAGTTCCACCGTTGGGAACACAGATGACGAAAGAGAAAATGAAGAACCACCAAGCCTTGACATCCTTCATAGTTTCGATGAATTGATCACGATCCCACTTCTTGGTCTGTGTTGTTCGCTGGAATTTCTTGGGTCGAAGGGACGCAAATTCCCGTTCGGATGTGCTTAGGAATTTGGCAGTAGATGGTGAGTCGGGTAGGAAGAAGAATGTAAGGACGGACCAAGCGATCGTGATAAGGCCGAAAATGAGGAACAACATCTACACTCATTAGCATGCCGGATTGATGCATGAATGGAGGGGTACTTACCTTCCACTGTTTGATCGGTCCAGTGTAGCCCAGAATTCCATACGCAATCATAGCACCAACCATACTAGCCGAGGCATTACCCGCGAACCAGAACGAATGCCTAGAGACATGTTCGTGAGGTGTATACCACATTCCAGTAATCAACGAGAAACCTGGACTGATGGCACTTTCGAAAACGCCGAGCAAGAAACGGAGGACCATCAAACTAGCGAAACTGTTTGCGACAGAGTGCAGTGTAAGGATGACGCCCCAGATGAACATGAGGACACTGAGATATTTTCCGAGGGGAAATTTGACGAAGCCGAGGGAGATGGGATATGATGCTACGAGGTAACCGATGTAAAAGACACTTGAGGCCCAGCTGAATTGCTGGCCGACGAGGTGCAAGTCTTCTCTGAGTCCAAGGATGGCACTGTACGCCAGACTCGTTTCTGTCTTGTGTTAGGAATGCCAATACCAGCGAGCGGCAAACTTACTATCAAGGTACTGAAGACCATAACTAATAATAAGCAAAGGCATGAGACTATTCTTGTCAGCATTGAACATTTTTACTCTTGGAAATACATACCGAAAATCAATTTTGCGAACGAGTTTCTTCTCATCTTCTAGAGACAAACTGTCCATCGCTACAGTATCAGTGCCCTGTAGCGAGGGCTCTTTGGCGTCTTGGTGTACTTTGTCCATTATGCGATTGATCTGTGAAGTGATGGTGATAGTTTGAAGTCAAGGCTGGGCTCTCGAGGTCCAGTTATATCCCTTCCTTATCGCGTTGACGCTAGGGGCTCATCACGTCGGTCCAGAATCCGGGGTCATTACCCCAGATTTCCGCGTGCCGGCACCCGCAGTCTCATTGGTCAGATTAATCGACGAGATAAGACTATCGCCTCAGTGGCTGAACCAAGTTGTGATTATCGAAGATCAATCGACGAGATATCAATGCTATCGATACTATTCTGTGCTTTGCGGCTTTCTACTAATTAAATCTCGAACCGCCTCCATTGATACCGTATCCGACATTCCCTTAGCCGCCAGCACTTGATGGTATACTGACTTGATAACGGGGTCTGAAATACTCGCCGAGATCCAATCTCGGTGTATTGGGTCGTGTGTTTCGATTCCTGCTATTAGGAGGGCCCATTGGAAGCGCTCTAGTAGCTGTACTGGTCCGATTGTGATGGTGTGGTATGCTACTGCCACCAAATCCGTAAGAGCTGTCTCGACTTCCGGAGGTACTGGGGTCTCTCCGAATGCTGAGTCGCGGCTGCGGTAGAGGTAGATCTGGAGGGCGTGCAGGATGGTGACTGTAACTAGTGCCATCAAAGGGGGATTTGGTGTCGACTGTTGGCTGAGTATGAAGAGCCAGCTGTGCTCCTATGGAATGTCAGTACTGTCAATTGCGTCTTGCCAATGACTGCTTACCTCTCGGATCTTGTCCAGCTTTCTCTTCATCTCTACCCACTTCCCTGGCATCCTTCCGCTACTCTGACTATACTGATTGATCTCATACTGGATCGTAATCAAACTAAAATAAACATTCACAATCCTTCTCTGCCCTGTATCAGGTACATGCTCCGCCAAAACCGGCATACGCGATAATTGCCATATTCGCTCCCTCGTCTCATGCTTCTCATTGACATATCCCGCGAACTTCTCACCACATCCAAAGAACCCACAAAACACATCTCTATCGTAGATATACGTCAGTATCCGAGCGAGCGTCGAAGATTCAGACCCTGCTTGACTTCCGGCACACATCTCATCGAGTGAAAACATGGTCACGTACGCAAGAGCAGAACAACTCAACTCTCCCAATCTCTCAACATCAAACGGATCCCTTCGCATCCAAAACATGTACAGATACAAGAATGAAAGCATCATGGCAACATGATCTGTAGGCGTCATGTTTACCAACGCCTGGTCAAATAATGCCGAACCTTGCTGAAAATGTAGATGCGATTCCATTGGCGGTTTATGACTGAAGCCATGATGAATGGCAAGCTCGCTGTGTGAAAAGGCTAGTAAGAAGTGAAGAGCCATGGGATTTTGAACGGCGAAGTTGAGAAAGATGGAGTGTGAGGATAGAGATGCTCGACGGGTGGATTTCATGGAGGCTAGGATGGTAGAATGGAAAGTCATGGCTTGGACGTCGTTGCTGCCGATTGAGGGAGCTGCGGTTGGTGGGTGGGTGAAGGAGTAGGATGGGAGGATGGATAGAAGGTTGAAAGATGGCGTTGGGAAGAGGATCAGGGTATGGTTGAAGTTGCTTTGGTCGAATTCGGGAATCGCGAGGGAGTTGACGTCCTCAGGTAGGGCAAGGCCTTCAATGACGGATGCATTGTCTGCACTCAGTACACCATCATCTTGAGAGAATTGAATGACAGCTGAGTCGTCTGTACCATCATCGTTGGAGACATTTAACACATTGTCTGCTTCCAATGTCTCTGGAAGTTGTATGCCATCGTCTGATACAATAGACAATTGAAGCTCAGGCGATGGCTCAGGCTCTGGACCCTTAGGAACAATAGGTGGAGGCTCCCAGCTCCCCCGTTCCTTAATCGGTCCCAAACCACGTCTTCTCGACGCAAGTGACACTTGCTCTCTCACCCACAAGCACTCAAGACCAAGTCTTACACATCGCGCACAATCAGGCCTCTTCTCATCGCATTTGACTCTCTTGGTCAGACATGTCAAACACCCTAAACGCGTCAATTCACGTTCACAATACTGGGGGTAAGCTCACCATTCTTTGACCGTCCCCGCTCTACGCGACGTCGTTTCTTTGGTTGGTTCTCCATCGATTGATTGGGACTTGTGGGTTACACCCTGGAGAGAATGGAAGGGGGTGGATGCTCAGTTTAATCGACCGCTTTTCGGCGCCAAGACAGAGGCCGATCTCGCCCCGCGACATCCGTCGATTAAACTGACCAATTAGACGAGGTGTCTTATCCGCGTTAGAGATACTGAGATATGAAGGTAGAAACAATAATCCCCTGGTATCTCATTCCTTCTTGGCAGTTCATTCTTTTCCAATTCATTCTCAAGTAATTCGTCTCTCAAAATGGGTAATTCCATCTCTTACAGCACCTCAGAGTGCGAAGTCACCCTCCCTGATAACGGGAGCACCTTCAAAGGTCTCAAGTTCGATTCCAAGTCCCGTCGCTTCACAGGCATTCCCTACGCCCTTCCTCCAACAGGGTCTCTTCGATGGCGCAAACCTCAACCTATTCCCAAAAACAGCGATTCTCTTGATTGCACCTCTTTCGGACCCGTTTGTCCCCAGGCGAACTACTCCAAGAATGTCAGCGAGCATATCCCCAAGCATACATACAGCGAAGACTGTCTACGCCTCAACATCTGGACGCCTGTACCAGATCCTACGAACCTAAACAAGAAATGGCCTGTTATGGTTTGGTTTCATGGTGGTTGGTTCCAGGTCGGTGATCCAAGTCAGGAAGAGAGCATGGATCCCACCGAACTTATATCCACGGGCAACCTCAATGCTGTGTTTGTAGCAGTGGGCTATAGACTCAACGTCTTTGGCTTCTTAGCTGGGAAAACTCTGCTTGAAGAATCAGGCGGTGAAGCCGTGGGTAACTATGGCCTTTGGGACCAGCGTCTCGCTATGGATTGGGTGTATGAGAACATTGAAGCTTTTGGGGGCGATCCTGAGAATATCATCCTTGCGGGAAGAAGTGCCGGTGCCTACTCTGTCCTTGCCCAAACGCTGTATGACTTTCGTGGAAAGGAGTCATATGGCAGATTTACAAGGATGATCATGTACTCGAATGCCATTCCCACGCAACCCAAGAGCGTACAGGACTGTGAAGAGCAATTTGACGAATTGTGCGAGTACTTCTCGATACCAGCAGACCTACCAGGGTCTGAGAAGATGAGTCGCTTGCGAGACATTACCTCAGACGAACTATCGTCTGCGATCATGGAGTTGAAGAACCATACCTTCCGACCCGTGACAGACGACTTGTTCATCCATCCTGGAATCTTCGACTACTACCGCAGCGGGTCTTTTGCGCGAGAGTTCAAGAAACGCGGTCTCAAACTTCTCATCGGAGAAGTTGAAGACGAAGATACTCTCTACGCCGTTACGAACCCGCCAGATCCCAATGTTGCATCGCTGAGGATGCAAATAGCGAATTATTATCCTGCTCATGTCACTGATCGCTTGCTCAAGCATTATTCTCTGCCTCAGACGAAGGATAAACAGGCTTGGCAGAACATCTTTGGGCGTATCGTGGCTGATGGCCAAGTAAGAGCGCCGTCGCGATATCTGGTGGATAATTTGGTAAACCATGGCGTCGATATCAAGAATGTCTGGAGATATCTCATCGCATATCGAATGTCGTTTATCACGACTGATGTTGCGCCGGCTTCATTTGGTGTAAGCCATGCCATGGACCGGCCTATCTGGAAGTACGTCTCCCCTGTCCCCAAGCCGCAAAGCATTTTTACTAACATGACATAGCTACTCAATAACTCACGGCCCAACGCCAGCAGAGCGCCAGCTGATGGACGAATGGATCGCCGATTTGAGGGCATTTGTCAATGACGAGCCTGACTACGAGTATGGTACGGCGGAAGCCACTGAGTACAAGGTCATGCAGCCACAAGGAACGATTGGTATTGAGACTGATGGCCGATGGGATGAGCTATTGCAGGTCATGAATATCTTTTGCGCATGATGATGAATTAGCCAATGACGATCTGCTTATACGGTGTCAGAAGAATTACCTGCCGAAAGCATACAAGACGGAATAATTTAGTCATTTTACGTGACCTGAGAAAAGTGGCTAGTCTACTTTAATTTGGCATCCTGAATCCGGAAGCACAGTTTTTCTTTCGCTATGAGTGGCAACACGGAAGAGGTGTTTTCCCGGTGGACGATTGGAGAACGAGTGATGACGGAATTGATTCCTGCGTCATGCCCGACTCAGACATTCATGAGTCGTATGATAGATCTTCAACCTTATTCTTACCAAAATTACATCACAGTGCACTGTACCATTAAGATGACCTCTTCAATTAAAGTTTTACTAGTCACCAAAACCCGGGGTTACCGTCATGACAGTATCCCCAGCACCATCGCCGCATTCAAATCATTACCCATCACAGTCACAGCCACCGAAGATACATCTGAACTTTTGTCGCTGTCTCACTATGATGTTATCGCGCTCGGGCATAACACGGGTGAATATCTGAGTGAAGATGAAGTCGTTTCTTTAGCACAGTTTGTTGAGGGTGGTGGTGGCGTTGTTGGTGTTCATGCTGCGACAAGCGGTATGAAGCTGGAAAGAAGATATACGAATATTCTTGGGGAAGTGTTTGATGGACATCCGCCGCCGGAATGGACTACCCTGCAGATTGAGAATGAAGGACATTTTATTAATCGTGGTGCTGAACTGCCTACGGCAGACGCCGCGCCAGATTCATCGCCAGCCTGTCCATTCAACGTAAACTCACTCACGGCAAATCAATTCCCATGGTTTGACGAAGTATACACCTTCAGATCCCATCCCCGTCTCCCAAAACACCGGACAATCCTTCTCTCAATCCACCAAACCACCACCCCCAACGACCATAGAGAGGATTTCCCACTATCATGGACCCAAACCGTCGGAAACGGCAGAGTATTTTATACAGCACTGGGTCATTTTGATGAAGCGTATCGCAATGCATGGTTTTCGCAAACTCTATTTCGCGGCATTGTCTGGGCTGCCAAGCAAGACGGCAATTAATAATTTCACCTTGGCGGGCTGACGCGCTGAATGGATTCAAGACGCTATTTTCCTGGGCGACGGGAGCTAAGGTCTTGTAGCTTCATAGGGCTATGGCCAAGGTGCAAGCATCAATTACCCCAAGTTAAGCTTGGCTAATGCGGAGGAATAAATAAAGTCCAAGCTTGAAATTGAGAAAATGTGTTTTGCAAAAGTATAACTGTAGAGGTAGTGTAGTAATGGAATAAGGGTGGTGCTCAATTGGCGTATGCCGCCAACACACCTTGAAGTTCTTTCTCAGTCACCGACACAACACTTCCATGTCGCGGACTCGTAGGCAGATTGTACTCGTCCGAGACCTTCCAGTCTGGGTTCGCGATATCGTCCGTCTCAAGAGGAATATACCCTCGTCCAGCAAATTCATCAACAAAAAGGTAAAACTTTTCGCCGTGGACATCGCCGGGGTTGGACTTGAAGATTGATGGTCCTTCCACAACGTCGAGACCTGCCTTTGTACCGATGCAGCTCGTCACGTGCTTCCACTCATCCTGTCCAGCGCGTAAATTCTTGGAGCTCTCTTGAATAATGTCAACACATTCTTTGCCCGAAACACCACCAAAGTCCTTTGTGAAGCGATGATAGGTATCACCATCTTTGAGAACAGTCGTGTCAATCCTGTCGTTGGAACCTTGCCAAACGACGGGTTCGCTGAAGGTGATAAAGTCTTTAGTCGTCGCGTACATAATCTTGGCGTACGTTTCAACCTCGTGATTAGGATCGTCCTCAGCATACAACCGAGAAGCCCAGTAAACAACATACTCGCCAATGCTTTCGTCCCAGTAAGCCTCGGGAGCCCATGTCATGCCAGCCGTTGGACGGGAGACAAGGGTGTGGCGCTGCTCGGACCAGTGGACCAAGTCAGTGCTCTCCCAGATTTCCAAATATAGACTTCCGAAGCGCAGAGCCTTTTCCCAGCCAATGTCGTTAATCTTGAGGTCTGTGGCAACGAGGAAGAACTTGTCGCCGGAATGGGAACGCATCAAAAAAGGATCCCGAAGACCGCGGGTGCCTTTGGCGGATGTCAAGATTGGTTTGCCGCCGTTGAGCTCGCGCCAAGAGAGGGCGTTGTTCCCGTTGCTCGCGGCGAGGAAAATGCTCTCCCCGTTGTTATCGTCGCCGACAAAGTAGGCAAAGACATAACCTGCAGCAGGAGCAACGTCCGTAGAATTGTCACCGTTGTGGGTCGTTATAGGCTTGGCGAGGGAGGTCGGAGCCAACGCCAAGATGCACGTGGTGAGGAATGAAGAGAAATGCATTGTTTTGTTATCTACAGAGTACTCGGTAGGGATAAAGGAATAAGCAAAGGATTAGAGATTGCCGCGTTAATCTCCGGTTTATTCAGTCATTTTTTATATACACACACCGGAGACAGCTCCCCCGAGGCACGATGCTAGCGCCTGACCGCAACGACGGTTGCAGTGAAGCGGCCCAATCGAGGATTGATCAGTTTTTGGTAAGTTAAGCTTAAAAAGAACCTTGGGATGCAGGTATTCCTGAAGAGGAAGGACAGATATCGATCTTGGAACGTGAGAGATTGGAAGTGATGCTAGTCTTTACTGAGTCAGGAACATTTTTTGACGCGCATGAATCAATTCATCAGGAACTGGTCATGTGTACCAAGAGTATAGTTTCGGCACTCCGTTCAGCCAAGACGGATCATGAGGGAAGAAAAAGGGCCAAGACGGCTGCCTTTTAATCCCTGACTTATTCGTATCAGGATGGAAGGTCAGTGCTAAACAATTGTTGATAGCGATAATGAAGCAAAAGTAAAAAAAAAAAAAAAAAAAAAAAAAAAAAAAAAAAAAAAA